>CM044448.1:97374443-97414019 GCA_024363595.1 Xenopus borealis | reverse complement strand
TATATATAGCCGTAAATAAAATCCAGAAAGTCTACTAGGTGACAATATGGTATCCCAGTGATGTATTTATTTGCTGGAGCAGTTTGTTTATGAAGTAACAATTTCAAAAAAGATTATTTAACATTTCTCCAATATATTGATTTTTCAGTCAAGAGTTGACCTTCACTGAGTCTAGATGTTTTATTAAAAGCTGTTTGTGCCCTTAAAGTATTCAGGACAGCTGAAATGATGATTGAATACGTCATTGTTTGCAGATTTCTTTGAAGTTTGAGCACTCTTAATAATTTATAGCCCTTTAAATCATGTGTTCTGTGGGGATTCATTTTTAATCTTAAAAGCACACTAGCCAGTTTTATAGTCCTTGATTTGTTATCCTTTACCAAGTGGGACATATAAGAATGTGTGAATGTGCTTACTTATTCTTATTGTAGGTCTTCAGCTAGTTTCCATATAGTACAGGTATGGGATCTTTCCCACAATGTAGAAAGCATGGAGTTGTAAAACTAATTGCATTGCATGTTGTAGCAGCACCCAATTTGGAACTTATGAGCAATGTTTTAATAGCCAACTCCAATAATTAGAAGGGATGTTCACATACTTTTGACTACATATCACACACAGGTTTTCTGTGCAGAATCTGACCTAAAGAAACTATTGTTCTGTAACAAATCACCCTTATTGTCTCCAAAATACTTCCATTCACTCCAATCATGATGTTTGGATCTCTAGCAAGAGTGTAATTTTATTGCTTTGATATTATATGTTGCTTTTGTCTGTAAGTTTCGCATTATGGACACCCTTTAGGCCTTTGTTCATTATTCAGTATGCCAAAGCCAGCATCAGTCCTGGGCAGTCTTGCCATAGGAGTAAATACAATATAGCATGAAGAAGCACAAGCACATTCAATTCTGAGAATAATACTTTGAGCATTTTATAGTGTGCACAACTATCAGAATCGTGTCAAGCATAGGTGTCATTGCTGTGATAAATGTGAAGCAATATATAACCACTTTTTTTAGTCTGTCAAGTTAGCTGTTGAGCTGTGTGTCATGCCAGATATACAGAGCAAGGTGTGAATCAAGGGCATGGATGGGTGGGAGTATTTATAGTAGTAACAAAATCCAATATCTGAATACTCAGTTACAGCATGGGTATTATCTGACCAAGTTCTCAGCATAGTATAGTACTAAGTAGTTCTAATTTGCTCTGTATTACAGTATCAGTGATGAAACTACAGTTCTCTACTGCGTTTTGGTCTAAACCTTTTGCCATAGATAAAGTTTGTACTTCAAGAACAGCAGCTGCAACTTTGGTCATGATTCAGAGGCAGACTGGCCCACCAGGATACTGGGAAAAATTCTGGTAGCCCTGACCCAGTGCGGCAGGTGGCCTTGAGCAGTAGTATTGGTGGCATGGAGTGGAGGCTGGTGTGGTTGATAGCAGTGGGGCACTTAAGGTCAGGTCATTTAATGGGCTCTAATTCAACACAATTCAACACAGTCCTCATTCAGCCTATTGATAGCTCTTTTAGGAAGCACATTATGGGCCTAGTGATGGACTGCTAATTTTTATTTTTCTTCAGCAATATCTGAACTGTGGTCCCTAAGTTTTTCTCTTTTGCAAATATGTAAGATGATATCTGGGACCTGGCGGTGCACTGCAGTGGTTATAAGTTTATTAGTTTGTATTTGTATTGCATGTCAGCAAACAAATGATTATTTTTAAGTTTTGCTGTGCACACAAGCCCTTGAAGGTCCACCTCAGAATGAACTGCATTACATTATGAAAACAACATACCCTACTCTGCAATTAGGGTCCATATGACCTGTTTGAGTTCCAGAGGGTCCCTCTGCTAGACCTAGCATGAGTGGGAACAGCCAAGAACAATTCCGATCAGCCCATTCTTATTTCTTTTACAATCTGCTCATATGACATATAGACATATGGACATTTAGAACTGTCTTCATCTAATTGTTGTGAGATACAAATCCATAAATTTATTGGACAACTCAGGACACCTCTTGCATCCACTTGGAGTGAGTTCCATAGGGACCATAGAATATTTGCAAAGTGCACCATGTTTTTTTGCATGTAGAAGAACGGCTGAAGATCTCTGCCCTTCCTTTTGGCAATGTAGTAATCATGGGCCAAAGGAAGGTCTCTACACTCTGTTTTTATTTGTAGCAATACACCTATGGTGGAACATGGTGGATTGTGCTTTAAAAAAGCACTAAGAGGCACATTTGTGATCCTCCAGTGCTCCTGCACTTCCATCAGGGTTGTAGGTTAATGACCTGAAATGTATTTTTGTTATTATTTCAAAATGCCCCCACGCCACCAAAATAAAAAATACTCTGTAAATCTTTTTAGTTTATCATTTTCTAGCATAGAGAGTCTTAATAACAATTTATTGAAGAGCAGGTATTGTACAATTATTTCCTACTAAAGCCAATAAATTTGCAATGGTAACTAAGTGGAGTCTCAACTCACTATACTGTAGAAGCAGTTGTTGTAGGAAGTAAAGGGAGGTATGTAGTGATGAAAAAAATTAAATGTAATCATAAAATAGGTCCAACGGAATGAAAAGTATTATTTAACTCCTTTTTTATAATTGTTAGAATAGTAGCTAAGCCAAGATTCACAGAGCACTAGTTCAAGCAAGGACATCATGAATTTTAGTTTTTAACTCTGCCCGAGTGATAATTCTTCACTCCCAACTTCAGACAAAACCATCATATTGTCTATTCATCTATGGCCCAATGATCACCTGCATTCCAAAACGTATCCTCGGATCCAACTGAAAGCAACTGAACAGATCTGCAGATGCTCCTTTCCCACAGGAATGATGTGTAGCAGTTATGAGGAACAGAAGGAGCTAGTTGTGATGGATGAGCTGGCTGTATATTGATTTACCAGAGGTCCCAGCAAGATTCTCCTTGAATCAACAATTCAGCTCAATTCTTTTATGGGCATGCGACAGTGTCTGCAGACAGGGAGCAGGAGAGTCTGTGCCACTGGCAAAACAGCACAGTCTTTTTTTTTTTGTTTTAGATGATAAAATAAATGTGAAATCCTTTGGGCAGGAGATGCAGAGATATTACTGAGGACAAAATGATTTAAATGAGGTTCCATGCTTGAGTAATTAGTGTCTGAGGAAACGCAATTATAAAGATCCATAAGACTAGGTATGTTTCATTTATTAGAAGGAGAGAGCTAGCCCCCTTGAGGAGTTTATCAGTGAAAAAACCAATATTGTTTAAAGGCATAAAAATGAATCCACCAAAGGAGGGGAATATTCACAGCAGAGCAATCAACCCCAATCAACACAATGATAAAAATGCGACATAAGTAAATACGAAAAGTGAGATTTATAGAAGGTATTTTGATGATAAATCAACAGAAAAGGGAGAGGATATATAAATACATACACATTTATTTGAAATTCATAAAATATGGTTATATTTCTCTAAGGACCATTTATAAAATTAATACTAAAGATGGCTTAGTATGATAATGTTCCACCACTAAATGCCTGGGACAGAAAACAATTGATACAGGGAGTCAATTCCCAAAGTGACCATAAGCAGTACATCTCATGTGGATGAAGGTAAAGTGACACTTAGCTTGTTCTGTGGTTGAAAAAACACTTTGCACAAATGAAAGGATTTATCTTTTTCAAGTTTTACACAGATCAGTGCCACTTCAAAAAGCCCTTTGTGTTTCTTAGTGCAGGAAGCAACACACTTTTGTGACAGGCAAAAGCTTCACAGCATTCAGGTTAAAGATTGATTTTGTAAGTGTGGGGTCTTCTGTTTAGAAAAAGAGGAGTGTTTGAATAATGTAGATATGTGGAGGACACAAAAGGTTTTTTTATTTTTCCTTGGTCCTAGGTCTTCCCTATTGGTGGCGGTATTATCCCAGCTTGCTGTCCTGTCCTAAGTTTATTTAAGGAGAGAAAGCACATGGCCTATCCTCTTTGGTATCCAGCTAGTATGAGGGATGGATGTGCTGGTAGCATTGAGCAGAATACCACAACTTCAAGCTTTGATCCCTCAGGTGACCAACACCTTAAAGAATGTATGCAGCAAGTTCCATTAATTACAAGAGTAGTTAATCAGGACTGTCCTGCTTTGTGGGTCTCAAATGGCTGAAGTTTTACTGGAAATGGGTTGAGATAAGGGCATGGCATATGCAGGGCATACATTTTCCTTCTTTTCAAGTCTAGATTATAGGAAAGTATGGTCAACAGACAACAGCCAACTGTCAGTTCTCAGTACTCATTACTGAATACATTCAGCCCAAAATAAATGGTTTTAATTGAGGATGCAGAATTTTCTCTTTAGTGCTTCACTCAAACCTTTATCTCACTTCATTTCCTCAACATAACGTCTTTTACCCCAAACTTTTTAGCTCCCATGATGTTTAAATCTCTTCTTCCTCTTCAGGGCTCATTGTCAAAGTGATCACCATGTTAAAAGAGCAAAAAGAATACTCCATTGCTTTGGAATCCACTGCCCACCAAGGACATAGCAAGAGCAGGAGGACTGGATAGCAAGGGCAAGAGCAGGAGGACTGGATAGCAAGGGCAGAATACAGAGCAAGATGAGGGGATACAAGGAGCAGGGTCAGGAATCAAGAGACAGGAACAGGCAAGGCAAGGTCAGTACAAGGTTAAGGCAAGGCAAGGTCAGTACAAGGTTAAGGCAAGGCAGGCAGGAAGAACAAGGCAAGACAAGGCAGGAGGGACAAGGCAAGGCAGAAAGGAAGGACAAGGGAAGGACAAGGCAAGGCTAGGCTAGGCTAGGCTAGAGCTAAGGGAACTAGTCAGGGATACTGCCACAGTACTAGAGGCCTAATAATGATCCAGCAAGGTGTGCACGGAGGGCTGGCCTTAAATAGGGCTGAGTCATCCCTAATTGGCTGACTGCAACCAGTCGTTTTTGATGCGCGATGCTTTTGCCGCGCGTCGCGTCGTTTTTGCCGCGCGTCGCGTCGATTTTGACGCGCGTCGCATCGATTCCAACGCGTCGCGTCGTTTTCGGCGCGTCGCGTCAAAAGCGACGCGCGACTCGTTTTCGCGCGGCTAATTTTTGATGCCGAATTTATTTGCCAGTTTTGCGAATTTATTCGCCAGCAGCGAATTGCGGGAATTCGCCGCGAATTCGCCCCTGGCGAATAAATTCGCCCATCACTAGGATAGAGCATTGAGCCAAAAGCCCAAAGGTCCCTGGCTCAAATCCCAGCAGAGCCTGACACCTTCACACCCTAGCTATGAGTGCCTGTTGAACTGGTTAGAACAATTCTGGAAGACTCAACCTTACCCAGTACAATCTCCTTGTTACCTCTAACCTGTTACAAACATTGGAGTTAGTTTAAGAGATGCACATGGGCATGCCTGCTCAGGAATTAAGGGAAGATATATGGGTTGGCATCTATGAAATATAAATCTGTAGTATCTGTCACCCATGTTTTATTGTTTAACCACAGCCAGTATTGAAGCAAATTTCACCTTCTGTTCATTCAACAAAAAAACAAAACCTTACCCACTCTAAGGATAAATGCACACCCATTTGATCCTCACTCACCAAGATGGTTAATAGAATATAAATGCACAGACATAATCACCCGTTGCCAATGCATGCATTTTACATAAGCATTGATTGCCATACAGCAGTTTTCATTAAACATAACATTGCGTTTCAACCACTGAGATCATGATTTTTTTCTTAGTTAATTAGCAGTAGCAATCAGAGAAGAAGCGAGGAGGAGGCTATTATACGAGTATATATATGTATGCGTCTCCCATATGAGAAATCTTTGGATATACAATTATCTCTACGGTGCACCCCTATATTATGTTATTAGCACTATAGCATCGCACTATAATGAAGTAGATTTAAGTTTCCTGAGCTCTTATTAAAGTTGAATCATCTCAGATTCCCAGCAGATAAGAAGTTAATGACTTGTTCTTTTAGCCAGACAATATCCACCAGTATATTTAGGGGGTCTCTTTCATCATTTTTTTTAATGAGACAGCACAATTACTTTCTATTAACATGATAAATCTGCGCCATAAATCATTGATCAGGATCAGTGTGATTAAATCTGATGGCAGCCTCCTCTTATTTATAGGAGGTGGATATTGTGCGACTGAGCCAAACTAATTCCTCTGGCTGCATTCTAAGCACTTCGCAGGATTATTGTATGTTGGATAAATATTGTGATTAAGGTGTAGAGCACAGCAAAGGCTGAGCTGTTGTTGTCACACGCTGTGTGAGGGGGGAAAACAAAGACAAACATGCAATTATTAGATCGTATTTGTATTATCGTGCTCGCAAAACATGCTTTAGAATATAAACACAGCCTTGTCATTGGCCCAGTTTTACAAAGGGCAGATACATTAAACATACCAGGCTGATTTCAATGCAAACAATGGATAAAAAGAATTCAGGACTAAAAGCTTAGCTCTTACTTATTGATGTTACATTCCCTTTACATTAAAAGTCATGAAAGATTCATGAAAGATAATAGGTATTTTTTTTAGTGGTACAGTCTTGCGTCAAATTCATGTTTTCACTAGCTGTAAATAATTCTAGAATTTCACCATACAAGTAAAGGGATTGGCATTTTTTCATGTAGACTTTTCATTTTTGTTCTGAAAAACTGTGGGAAAAATGCCGGAACATTACAAGTTGTATCCATGTACTTTGTCTTGCCAGATGCAAAGATAGCACCCCTGTTTGTGTAAATATATAGAGAAGAATCCTTCTGTGCACCCGGCCTGTATATTTTACCCTTTCTTTATGTGAAATACAACAAATAAAATTCTCAAAGAATACATTTCTTTCTTAAACTTGAATTGACACATTGTTTTTCTTCTTTCTCGAGGTGACATTAAAGGCTCCTAAACCCATTACTGAGAGCTACCTCTCCACATAAAATATACCTGTCTTCTTTTACTTTCTCTTAGTTTTATTATCGGAATAGACTGATATGGGCCCAAGAAGTCTGATGAGTATAATGCAGGACCTTGAAGTGTCAATGGCAACAGTGTGTCTGCTCATAAATTAGAATGAGATCACTTTTTCTCTGATCCGTTTTATTAGCTCTCAGCTTTAACACATCAGTTCGAGTTATTTCTTAGCTGTTGTTCATGGTTCATTTGTGGTTAAGAGAACTTCAGGGGACAAACATTACCTGGTGATTGTGGCCAAACAACGGAGGACTTAAATCATATAGAAGCCTCATGACACCTTGCAAGGAGGATCAACCACCCCCCCCAAACCACCTTTTCTAATCCTGTCCCAGAATGGGCAGCCTTCCCAAAAGCTGTCACACTTACAGTAAGAGGGACAGGTGCTGTGAGGCAGAAGGAGGAAGGTTACAAGAGGTTATGAGTTCTTCAATAAAGATTAGTTTCAAGGAAAAGATTATATCTCGGATGATTTGCTGTATGTAACCTTAAGCAGCTCTGAGCAGAAATGGATTTGATGACGAGTGTGGCGACGCAGGGCATGTAACCCTTATAGCTTGAGGTTTTTTTATAGTTGAATAGACACTCAACGTCCCCTCTATGGGTCACAGAGGCAGACAGCACTTTCCACCTTGTGTGTGGGTGTTCAGAAAGTACATGATGACATGTTTTGTCTGCAGTTTATTGCACAGATAAAAACTCTTTAACTCTTTTTTTTTTTGGTTGGCTTACCATCTGAGTTGCATATTTCTCGGTATAGGTAAAACATGAGGGGTCATTTCCAAAGTGAAGGAGGGGTGCAATGTGCAAAGAACCTCCATGTATTTTGCTCAATCCTTCCTGAGAGGAGGCTAGAGGGTGACATACAGCATAGATGTACCCCCTGCTAACTCCTATCTGTCACCTTACTTGACCATCATTCAAACATAAATATTGAACAGGGAGCACCAGCAAACTTAAAACGATCGCTTTTTTTGTCTTCATTTAAAAGTTGAGCAGAACATGTATCCCAGTGCATGCTTGATGCATCTTGTGGACAAAACTACTTTCTCAAAAGCTGTGCTGAACCTATCCCAGTGAACCTTTAACACCAAGCTGTTACCTTTTTAAATGTTCACTGGAATAGGTTCAGCACAGCTTTGGGGAAAGTGGCTTTATCCACGAAACGCGTCAAGTGTGCACTGGGATACATGTTCTGCTCAACTCACAAAATAAAGCAATAATTTTGAGTCCGCTGGTTGTCCTTGTTCAGTTATTTCTGCTTGTTGGTCCTATACATCGTGAGCGTGTTCCACGTATCAGCACAGTGGGAAGATTACCTGCAAAGATCTTTGAGTGTTCTTGTCTCTCTCCTTTCAACACTTTGCTCCATCATTCAAACATGCAAGTTATAGAGCACTGCCCTGTGGCAGATGGTAAAAACTGCTATTCTCTACTCTGGATTTTCCATCTGCTGTTTGGTGCAGAGAGAAAAGCCAGACCCCAGTGCTTTTTAAATGAGCACAAAGGCGCAGACGTTTGCACCTTTCGGTATTCTTGCACTTGTTTCTGGGTTCATAGTAAATTACCCCCATTGTGGCTTTCCTATATATTTAAAGGGGAACTAAAGTTTAACTACAGAAGCAGGCTAGAAATATACATTTCTAACATAAATTAAGTTGGGCTTCTGGCAACCACAGCCCTTTAGCAGTAAAGATCTGTGTCTCCCCAGTAGATGCCCCAGTAGCTCCCCGTTTTCTTTTGCTGATTCACTGATTCACATGCTCTGTGCTGTTGTCACTTACTGAGCTTAGGGACCCACTCACAATATACAGTACACATAGACTATAGATGTCACAATATAAAGCTGATTAGGAATGAATAAAGATTATTACTAGTGTAGGGACCCATAAGTAGCATGGCCCTTATGGCTTCATGCCCTTACCAGTACCTCCCTTTTTCCTGTTACTGGGTTAAATCCCATGTAACATACTTGTAACAATTTATTGGCTATAGGTTGTGACCACTCCCTGCAGTGCTGTAACAAAAGTGCTTGCAGGGTGGGACACTTCCTCTTTGGCCTGCAGCAGTTGATCTGGGCAGATGTTCCACTGAGCCTGGAGTCAACAAAGCCCCAGAAGTGTTTGGCCCTAAAGGGACAACCACCTTTATAGAAGTCGGGGATACAGGGACCCTGTGAACGAGGTAAAGCCAGTGTATAGGTTATATCTCTTTATAGCACTTTCTAGTGGAAGTGAGTCAGAGATGAAAGCTAGTAAGAGCTGCTCAAGTTCCACCAAGGAGGCTAGAAGGGAGTAGCTCTCCCCCAGGCTCTACTTTGTGAAGGGAGCACAGTACTGACAAGGGACTTCAGGCAGTGTTCTTAACCCTGATCCACGTCTGCTGTAAGGGATCCGGTCCACATGAGGTACTGATATCCTGGATGGTGATCCTATCAACTCCAACTTGCTATTTCTACCTGGGTGTCTTTCCATGCTGTCTCTGCTACACCTCTGAATATACCAATGTACCTTGCATATGATCTACCTCAGTTGTGAGTAGGATCTACCCTGTGGTGCTTTGTATCTAAATAAAGCCTGTTCTATCTGTTTGCAAAGAACCCCTGGCGTCCAACAACTGTTATTTCACATTTCTGGCAGTATTGAGTTATAGTTCAACTATCTCAACACGTGTATTTTCCCCTTAGCGAAAGCCCTACCTGGTGAAAGAGGGTCGCATGTAGCCCATGCTCTATCATTGCTAGTTGGTTTGGTCTAATACAGCCAAAAAAGGGTTACACTAGTATGCAGCACAGAAACCAGTGCAACTAGCATCAGAATTTAATAATCAGCCCTGTAGCATCAGCTTATATTACAGACAAACCCCATTCTCTACTTCATAAATTGCTATGATCCCTAGGCTTAGCTTCTCAACAGCTGCTCAGAGCCCACTGAGTATGTGAGTATCGCAGACACTTTCAAAGATGGCGACTCCCTGTGACAAGTTTAAAGTCATGGATTGTTGCTGCTATTGATAAGCTGAAACTTTAGGCTGGTGCAATAAGTTCAGTATATAAAATATGGCATTTCTGGCAAAATTAACTTTTACGGTTTAGTTCTCCTTTAAGGAATATTTACATCAGTGGTGGAAGGGGATTGGAGCAGTGACAGGGGGGCTCCACCTCTCAGTTAGGGCGAGGATTGTTAAAACATGTAACTTCCTCTCCAAATATACCCATCTGTGAGTTAAGTTTGCTAGTCTGGCAACACTGTAATTGCTGTAATTCTGTTATTTATTCTTTCAATTATGACTAGGGATGCACCGAATCCAGGATTCGGTTCGGGATTCAGCCAGGATTTGGCCTTTTTCAGCAGGATTCAGATTTGATCAGATACAATCGGTTTATTGTCCCATCTTAAGCTCATATGAATAGGAAATGGTCTTCTTATAGTACTTTAGTTTACAGGCCTCCAAAATAACTGGTAGCTATAGTTCAATATCTATAACAGGAAAATAGAATGACAAACATGGTCACATAGCACACACAACTTTCTACAAGGATCAACTAAGGAGCAATTGTATTCTTTGAAATAAGGTACAGGAGTGGTGGTCTTCTCTGGCAGTTGCTAATAGACATTTCTAGATATAAGATCTATATCCATTGGAGTACGCATCTTGTTTGGCCATATTTTCTTAGTCACTGTTTGAATTCTGAAACTACAATGATTTTACAGCATATTTTTGGGCAATTGAATGCATAAATTCATATTATTCCAAGCAGCAGAACGTTCTTAACGTTATAAGAACACATCTGGTCAAGCTGTCCTTTGGGAACTAGCTGCACAGAAATACTGACAATTTAAAAAACAAATTACACTTATGGGCTAAATCCTTGTTAAACTGATTCAAAACCTAAGGGAAAAAAGTGTTAAATATTTTTTAAAAAGCATTGAGATCCCCCCCCCCCCAACCCACACACAATATGCCACATCATTTCCTTTTCCCAAATACAAAGGGTAGTCTTCGGATTATGACTAGGAGGCCATGGACCCCACTTAAGGGACATTTTGTCTAGTTTCATACATGTATTAATTTGATGCTTGGCTTGCTTGTAACCACAGTGATATCAGCTGAGACCCTCAGTTGTGACTCCTGTAGGGGATATTCTACTGGAGGCTAGCTGCTGGGAAATTCTAATCTGCCAGTTTCTATAGCTAGACATCACTGCAGATAAGTCATACAGAGAGACAGGTTGCCCCAGAGTGGTTAGAATACTATTGCTTGAGGAAAATTATTTCCTTCTTTCCTTTTCCACAGTCTGCAATGTACTTACTCGCACAGGTATTGCTCATTGTAGTAAGTATTAAAGGAGTTAGCAAAATGGCCTTAAATATAGTGATGGGCGAATCTACCCAGTTTCACTTTGCTGAAAAATTCACGAATTTCTCTGGAACCTCTAGAAATTCGTGAAAATTCGCTAAAAAACGAGTCGCGCGTCGTTTTTGATGTGACTCGACGAAAACGACGCGCGACTCGTTTTTTAGCGAATTTTCTCGCCAGCGGCGAATCGTGGGAATTCGCCGCGAATTCGCCAATCACTACTGAAATATTTAATTTCCCATCCTTAGCCTGCATCCATCTCCATTACACTGGGCATTGCAATTAAGGGTTTGTAAGCAGCTTGTGAAGACCATTACAAGGAGACTTCTTTGTATCTTTTATTGTTGGATTTTATTTTTAGTGGATATCTGACTGTTAATGTTAAATCAATACCCGTGTTTAGTGTAGGCTGAATCTTATGCAGCAAATGACAAGTGATAAGCAGGATAAGGCTTTGCTAATTGGTGTCTGTGTGTTGTTTACACTAATCGGGGAATTCAAGCCCTGGGGTAGTTAAGAAATCAGATTATACACAAAGTATTCTCTATTTATTGATTGGCGCTCCCTCTTACAGTTAATTATTAGATCACTTTAGTTGTATTTAAAGGGATTCATTTATATTATTACTACTTATTGGAGTAGCTGTTCATTAAAACAAGAGTAAATATTATAATTGCATATGTATCTATCATCTATCTGTCTGTTTGTCTATCCATCTATCTACTGTATCTATGTGTCTGTCTGTCTGTCTACCTGTCTGTTTATCTCTCTCTCGCTCGGTCTCACTAGCAATCTATCTATGATTTTATTTTGTTTTGCCTTATCACATATCCAGTTTAGATGCCCATACCTGGGCAGGCACTGGCTGTTGTTTTTGGCCACTCTTGATCTAACTAGCAACCAGTAATGCAGTAGGATCAAAACTAATAATCTTCTCAATGGATATAGGTTTGGGGATCAAGGACCACATCCGATGCCCACCAAAATTGATTGTTTGGCTGTAGGTAAATGTTTCCGTCAATATAACTTGTCCCACTACCAACAAGGTCCAACCAGGAAAAGATCTCCTTATTCTCAAGCTGGTTATAAGTTATTATATAACAGGACCTTTATGTGGATGGCCAGTTTTATGTTAAAATGTCAACTTCCCTTTCTGTGTGGACATTTGCCATGTCTGTCTATCTATTGCTCACCTTACAGTAGTTTATCTCATTGTCTTCACTCTCATTTCTGGGCAGACATTGGCTTCCATTTGGGCCACTCTTGACCAAATGGCAGTAATACCATGCATTGGACCAAAACAATAACCTTCTCAACTGATAAATGATAAGTGGCAAAGGGATGTGTCAGCCAAAGCCTCAAAGTCAATTGCCTGTCTACAGATAAACTGTCAAATCAACATAATTTGATCCACAACTTTCAACACCAAACTGGGAAAAGATCTGCTCATTTGGTGAGTTGTTCAAACAAGTTATTATATAGCAAGCCTTTATGTGTATGGTCAGCTTTATCCCATCTATTCATCTTACTGTTCTGTCTGCTGATTTGGCTATTTATCATCCATCTATAATCAATCCATTCATCCATATTTAGCCCCATATGGCAGCTGTATGAACACACTTACGGCCTGATAATTTTAACTTGTCTTTACTTTATTGGCTCTTCACTTGAATAACTGATCATTCATATCAAGACCAAACCCAGGCTTTTAATTTCTATGGCATGAGGAATGAATTTCAGATGTATAGATGGTACACCACTGGAAGTACATGATGGAAGTATTCTTGTAATAATAGCCAAAAGTTATATTCACATTGTAAGAGAAGTGCTGGGCAGGTAGTTGGTTGTGTGTATATTTCACCAAGGATGAAATGGTATATGCATTAGCTCCAGGGAAAAATGGTATGGTGCAGGTAAGGGCTCCTACACACGGGCGTTTTTGACCTGCGCTCCCCTGCGTTGCGTTTGGCTGCGTTCAGCCGCAGGGGAGCGCAGGTCTAGACGCACCTCATTTTGTTCAATGAGGTTGTACCCACGAGACGCGTGTAAGCGCCGAACGCAGATTCAGACGCAACATGCAGCATTTTTCCTGCGTTCGGCGCTTACATGCGTTCGTGTGAGTACAGCCCCATTGAAAATAATTGAGTGCATCTATACCTGCGCTCCCCTGCGTTTGAACGCAGCAAAACGCAATGCAGGGGAGCGCAGGTAAAAACGCCCGTGTGGAGGAGCCCTAAAAGCAACATTTAGAAAGCTGGATAATGGGACCCTGGAGCGAATAGAGGTAGAGTAGGGTGGGCGCTGTATTCTATGTTTTATATGCTGACCAGAGGTTTGCAGCTGAGGTTGCTGCTTAATTAGTATGCAGGTGTGCAGGAGAGGCCTGATCCCTGCTAAAAAGGGCATCAGTTAGATAGAGTCTGGCTGTCTGTGCCTGGGGAAGCAGGAGCTGCAAACAAGTGAGAAAACTTCTGTGAGTTTTTCAACAAAACTGTATTTTGTTTGGAAGGGCTGGGGTCTAGGCCTCACCCTTTATAGAGAGAGTTGTTTTCTGTATTAGATAGCTCCAAGTTGGCCTAGGTTTTCCTTTTTTTCATGAATAAAACTGACTGCAAGTCAGTTGTACCCTATTTTTGGTACCTGTGTTGTTTTGTGGGTGTCTCAGCAAAAGTGAGTCAAGTCTGCCCCAGGAGACCAACATCCCACTTCCTGAAATCCCTACAAGATATATAGGGGAGATTCACTAAGCAGTGAAAATTCGCTAGCGTTGGCTTCGCTAACGTTCACCGCACTTTGCCAGGTGATATTTCGCCAGCGCTAAGCAAATTCACTAAAGTGCGAAGTTACAGGCAAAGCGCATTTACGCTAGCAATGCCTAATTTGCATACAGCGCGAATTTCAAAGTATAATAGAAATATATGTTACAGCCACTACATTCCACTACACGAGCCCAGGAAACCTTTAATAAATGAAATAAAGTTGTCCTATTGCCCTACATGTGCCCCCTGTATAGTTCTGTTGTCATATGTTAGGAAATGTAGGGGGAAAGGAGGGTAACCCCCCCCAAAAAATAAATTCGCTCTTTTTCAGACTCTCACCCTAGAAAGGTAAAACATGCCCGCGTTTTTTTGGGACTTTTTCAAGATCCTACCTATTGTATTGAACTTCGCCAGGTCTGACCTGGTGAAGTAACATCTAGCGTAAGTGGTCACGTTCAGTAAAATGGACATCTTAGTGAATTTGCGTAATTACGACCCTTCGTCAGTGAGCAACTTCGCCTGGTGTAAGGGTGCAAAGTTTCGCTAGTCTATCTACTTCGCTAGCGAAAATTCGCCAGAGTCGGCTTTAGTAAATTTCCGAAGTTATGAATTGATGTCACTCTGGCGAATTAGCGCTAGCGTTAGATGTTTCGCGCTTAAGTAAATTTCCCCCATAGAGAGAAATAGAGCTTACAATCATGTTGGTGTGGTTCCATCAGAATAACTATAATTTGGACTACATGTAATTTGCATTTGTCATTGATCTCACTGTCTTATGAATTACAGAGGGGCAAATAATAAATACTGCTTGTGTAAATAGGACACTCCTAGGTTTCCAGATTACACACCCCATAAATGTTTTCCAGACCCCCTAAAACCTTGGTTTGTGGCTTATTATTTAAAGAATGCAAAAAAAATTATGAAGGGATGATTTGTCTTTTTCTGCAGAAAAAAAACAAGTGGACTTATTATGTTTCATTGACTCCAAATGAGTTGTTTGATATAATGACTGCACACCAATTACAAATCAAGTCTAATTTTACCCTCTTGTTATCATTAACACAACACTCCGTAGCAAGGGTGTTTTCTTTGGACTCATGTTAGAAGCAGAATTAATGGCCCAGCTAACAATGACTTTTTAATCAGTTAATGAAGGGCATTTAATGAGGATCACATTCTAAATTCATCTTTAAGCTCAACTGCATAGTTTATTTTTTAACAGGCATCACATTGGCATTTCCGATTATTTCCAATGCACATGAGTGAGCAGCAAGTGCTGGTGAGACCGTCCCACTGGAACCTCTTTCCATCGGTCCATTAGGGCAGTGGTCCTCAAACTTGGCCCTCCAGCTGTTAAGGAACTACAAGTCCCACAATGCATTTGCCTGACTGTGGCTGTCAGACTCCATCATTGCATTGTGGGACTTGTAGTTCCTTAACAGCTGGAGGGCCAAGTTTGAGGATCACTGCATTAGAGGATAGAGATAAGCTTCCAGCATTCATCTATAATGATGTTAAACTGAATGTGTTCCCTCTCCTATATGATATAATATGAATGATACCCATCAGTAGTGATGGGCGAATCTATCTTGCTTCGCCGAAAAATTCCCGAATTTCCAGCAGAATTAGCGAAAAATTCGCGAAACGAGTCGCGTCTCGTTTATTGACGCATCGCGCGTCTCGTTTTTTTTTTCGTCAGCGAATTTTCGCTGGTGTTTCGTGAATTTATTCACCAGCGGCGAATCGCGGGTATTCGCGCCTGCCGAATAAATTCATCCATCATTGCCCATCGGCAGATGAAAGAAAAAATAATATTCAAGTGTATAAATACTGCTGCCAACCACTGCTTATGTGGCTGAAATGGGAGCAGTGAAACTTATAGCACCTTGCTTGGAATGACAAAGCGGGAAAAAAGTTGCATTTTGGAGGACAGGGACCCGTGACCACCCCACATAAATACTGATACAGGAATAGTTTGGGAAGCACACATTTAAAATGTTTACATTAGCATTTTGCCATGCAGTTATGTTCTACTAGACCTTTCTGATTTGCCATCAGTCTTCCCATGCGCAGAATTCAGGCATTTGCACCCAACGTTCATTAATGACAAGTCACAGCAAGAAGATGATAACATTCCTTTCCAAATGCCAGATTTTGCCAGTGTTATAAACTGGATGTGACTAAAGCACCATCAGGGAAGAGCCCTACAGTGTGTCCAGCCTGTATATGGAGCTTTAGTATGATGTAGAGAGTGATATTTTAAGACAATTTGCACTTGGTTTGCATTTTTTATCATCTAAGGGTTTTGCGTTATTTAGCTTTTTACTCAGCAGCGCTCCAGTTTGCAATTTCTGCAATCTGATTGCCAGTGCAGGTCTTAAGCACATTGGACCAATTTGGCCCAATTGGGCCCCACTCTTATGGGGGCCCCGCTACAGTGCGAGCTCTGATTCATATTCCCTTAATCCCCCAGTAGCCCAGACTACCCCTAATCCAGATTGGCCCATCCCGCTCAGACCTGATTGGCCCAGGCCACAGCTGAACCTGATTGGCCCAGCCCACCTCCCAATTCAACCTGCCCGCCCCAAACCCAATTGGCCTAAATAACAAGTGAATGCATTAATGTTCTATATATATAATCCATGGTGCTGCACAAACACAGTTTACACCATTTTTAGCGCACAAAAAAAAGTGAGGGAACATTTTCTCCCAGTTGCCCAGCCTGCTCCCACCCCCAACTGGCAGCCATCACTTGGACAGAGGGGAAAGCAGACACTATTTGCCCATCCAACTCTGTGACCCTGCGACAGACCGCAAAGTTCCTTCAAGGGGGCCCCGCCAAAATGGTTCCAATTGGGCCCCGCACTTGGTACGACCAGCCCTGCTGATCGCTAGAATCCAAATTAGGAGAGGGGCTGAATAGAAAGATAGTTAATAAAAAGTAGCAATAACAATACATTTGTAGCCTTGCAGAGCATTTTGTTTTTTAGATGGGTCAATGACACCTATTTGAAAATTGGAAAGAGTCAGGAGAAGAAGGAAAATAATTCAAAAGCTATAACAAATTAAAAAATGAAGACCAGTTGACAAGCTGCTTAGAAGTGGTCATTCCATAACATACTAAAAGTTAACTTAAAGGGATACTGTCATTGGAATTTATTTTTTTCAAAATGCATCAATTAATAGTGCTGCTCCAGCAGAATTCTGCATTGAAATCCATTTCTCAAAAGAGCAAACAGATTTTTTTATATTTCATTTTGAAATCTGACATGGGGCTAGACATATTGTCAATTTCCCAGCTGCCCCAAGTCACGTGACTTGTGCTCTGATAAACTTCAATCATTCTTTACTGCTGTACTGCAAGTTGAAGTTATATCACCCCTCCCTCCCCCCCAGCAGCCTAACAACAGAACAATGGGAAGGTAACCAGATAACAGCTCTTTAACACAAGATAACAGCTGCCTGGTAGATCTAAGAACAGCACTCAATATTAAAACCTCATGTCCCACTGCATACTATTCAGTTACATTGAGAAGGAAAAGAAACATCCTACCAGAAAGCAGTTCCCTCATAAAGTGCTGACACAAGTCACATGACCAGGGGCACCTGGGAAATTGACAAAATGTCTAGCCCCATGTCAGATTTCAAAACTGAATATAAAAAAAATCTGTTTACTCTTTTGAGAAATGGATTTCAGTGCAGAAGTCTACTGGAGCAGCACTATTAACTGATGTGTTTTGAAAAAAACATGTTTTCCCATGACAGGATCCCTTTAAAGGGAATTCAACCCTAACATTGAAAAAACCCTACCCTCCTCCCCCCAGCCTAAGTGTTACCCCAAGTAAATGCCCCTAATGTTTTACTTATCCCTCGGTGCAGATTCAGCCATCAGACTTCATGTGTGCCATCTTCTTCTCTTCGAAAATTTTCGGAATGAAAGCAACGCATCAGCGCCGAAACTCATGAAAATTGCTGAAGTGCTGTTCTCATTCCAAACATTATCGAAACAGCTGAAATTGGTGCCCATGAACTCCGATGGCTGAATCTGCACTGAGGGGGTAATTAAACATTAGGGGCATTTGCCCAGGGTAATACCTAGGCTGGGGGGAGGAGGGTCTTGGTAGGTATGGGGGGTAGGGGTTTTTTACGTTAGGGTTGAAATCTCCTTTAAAGTGAACCACCCTTTAACATTAGTCCCAACTGCTATTTAGCTGACCTACAGTACCACTACACCTCCTCACACCCAACTTTAGATGTTGAATGGGCCACAGTTTGTGTATGAAAAACAATGCAAAAGTTATATCATCAGTTCATACATCAATTTAGATGCACATTTTTACACACTAAGGGGCAGATTTACTATTCTACTACTATTCTAGATATACTATTATTCGATCTAAAATAATGATTCTCGATTCAGTAGCCTGGTTCTGGCGAAGTTGGTGGTCAAATAAAAATTTAAAGGGTAAGTAATTCAACCATGGAATAGTCGAATATTCGAATATTCGAATACAATTTTATTTGAATATTCTAATTATTCGAATTCGACTATTCAATGGTCAAATTTGCCTAATTTGCATTTTCGAAGATTCTTCATGTGAATTTTGTAAATCTGCCCCTAAGTAGATGTTCTCCCTGCAATGTCAGACCCAGTCACAGAAGATAAGTAATGGAGAAAAGGAAACATTTTTAGAAATATCTATTTAAATCCAAGATGCCTTGTGAGGATGCAGTTTTTAGTGTTATTGCCCTAATATTTACTGAATGAATACCCCCATCTCATTAAAGTGGCAAGTGCTACAGGTGATATTATTTTTTATAAAAATACTTTTTACCTATTCAGAATTTCAATTTAAATTCCCAAAGCCAAAGTCCTTTTCAGGGTGTAGATCAACCATAACAATAATCTGAGGACAAAAAAACAACTTCTGAAATCTGTTCAGTTTACTTCTCTGAAAATATATGCTAAAACAGATTTTAGTATTATTCCACCAATATTTACTGATTGCACCCCCCCTCCTGATATCAGTAAATTGATGCATATGTTTTTATATAAATAACAAGAAGACTACTAAAAAAGGTTGTAAATCAATTCAATAAACAACAAAAATACTTGTGCTAAAGTTGATCAAAGACCCATGGTAATACAATTACAGGACCTGTATCGAATAAACTTTAAAAATAAAATCCTTCGCTGGTCGAATGTTCGAATATTCGTTCATTCGACTCTATACGAATGTATTAGATCGTTCGATCCTTCCCTATTCGATGATCGAATATGCCAAAATTTGCATATTTGACCAAACAAATAAATCCTACGTTCGAAATTCGATCGAATTTGTTCGAACTTCGATCTATTCACGTGAATTTTGTAAATCGGCCCCCAAATAAACCCAAATGGCTAATGTATTATTGTTACAGAGAAAAAATGGAGTCTCCGTTCCAATGCCCTTCTCATACCTTTAGAACGGTGGTGCAGGTAGATCCAACTAGAGAGGGACTGGAGGGGGGCCTGGGATTAGGGATGGCGCGAACTGTTCGCCGGCGAACTTGTTCGCACGAACATCCGCTGTTCGCGCTCGCCGGAAGTTCGCGAACGTCGCGCGACGTTCGCATTTTGGGTTCGCGTCAATTTGGCGCATTTTTTTTGCCGCATTTTTTTGCCCTCTCACCCCAGACCAGCAGATACATGGCAGCCAATCAGGAAGATCTCCCTGGACCACCCCCACACACCCCCTGGACTAAAAAAAAAAAAAATGTGCATACCTCCCGAGTCCCAACTGTCCCTCTTTTGCGAGCTCAACCCTCTGTCCCTCATTTGTACTGGAAAGACCCTCTTTTTGGAGGACCCTCTTTCACTGGAAAGACCCTCACTGAACAGCCAGAAAAAGAAGCAAAGATTTGAACTTGGCTTTTGGCAGAGAGTCCAGAACAGCTAACAGGTGCAGGTAAGATACTTTGTAACACTTTTGACATAAGAAAATAATGGATTTTTCTTTTCCCTTGATCCCCCTCTGGCATGCCACTGTCCAGGTCGTTGCACCCTTTAAACAACTTTAACATCATTTTTCTGGCCAGAAATGTCTTTTTTAGCTTTTAAAGTTCGCCTTCCCATTGAAGTCTATGGGGTTCGCGACGGTCGCGAACTGTTCGCGCGTTTGTCGCAAGTTCACGAACGCGTCCGCGAACTTTTTTGCGGCGGTTCGCGCCATCCCTACCTGGGATGGAGGGGCTGCTAACGCTGGACCAGCACAGAAGATTGTTTTGTGACTGTGCTCTGAGCAATGTCACTCCACTGTTGGCATTACCTTGTCACTTTAACAAGACTATTGTTATGCAATCAGTAAAAATTTGTGTTATAACAGCTCAGCCCTCCATCCTGGCTCTTTGATCTCCTGCACTGACACCAGAAAAAGAGGCAGTGTTTCTGAAATGTAATTAAAACAAGAGGCTTTTTTGCAGAGAGCCCAGAATACTCAGTGCCTGATATATTTGTAACAATTTAAGAAAAGCAAAGACACAACTGTAACAATTTAAGAGAAGCAAGTCTCTGGAGGAAACTGAGACTCATAGCTTTTCACCTTCAATTTCACTTTCATTAGCAAAACTGTTATAACATAAAATGTCCATAAAACTCCCAGAAATATCTTCAAAGTTTCATTGTAAATAGGGGTTGTGGCCATAAAATATGAGTGGTCCAAACATGTTGCTGTGTTGCATGGCTGTAAATCTTTTTTTCCTTCTCTTTATTTTTAAATAAATGGAGGTATGGAGGGGACATAGGGATGTAGAGGGCCCAAACAACTGTGAGACACTTGTAGGGGACTGGTAAATTAACCTCCCAGTATATTTAGCAGGCAGTCCCCAAGTGTTATGGACACCTAAGTGGGTCCTAAAATACAGTTAGGAGGGGGAACCATTTCCTATTCCTGCTCTAATCCATGCCCCTTGCTGTTACTCACAGTGACCAGTAGATGGCACTGTGCTAAAGTATAAAAGCATTGTAAGCCATGCTTTCAGGGTCCATCTTGTGCTGGCTCTGGCCTGAGCAGGCAGGCAGAGCTCAAGTGGAATCTATACAGGTCAAGTCTAGTAAGGATAGGCTACTCACCATTATAGGTCACTTTAGGAGTGACAGATAGCTAGGATTATTTAGCTGAGCAGTTTGAGGCTCCTACTAAGACTGTGAGTGGGATTAAAATACCGTGTACCAATTTCCCAGAGTAGGGACTAAGTGTACAGACCTAGGATTAGCAGTGTCTCCTCAGGTTCCACTTAGGGAAAAGTCTGAAAGCTGGGTGTACCTCCTCAAAGCTGCATGTACTTTGTTTCCCATGTGTGAAGGGGACAGTCTGACCAAAGGTGATGTGAGTATTGCCTATCCATTGTTGATCCTGAATGTGCTCATTGTACACTCCAGTGAGGATTGTATCTGTTCAATAAATCTGTTAATGGTGGTTATGAGAACCACTGGCACCAAATTCTTTGTACCCTGAATACAGTTACGTTGCGAGGGCTTACTCCCTAAGGTTTAAGGTCTCATCCAGAGCAGTATATTGGGAGTAGAGCTTATAGCCATAGAAAGGTGCACTAAAAACACTTATTTAGTGCATTTCAGTATGTAAGAGTCACCTTTCTTGTCTTGTTTAAGGACTTAGCTTTGGTCTGACCCTTATCACATTTATGCTGCTGTTTTATAGAGTGGACAATATGCAGCTTCATATCTGCAAGACCCCAGGTTAGAAATTTAAGAATTAAATTTTATCATTTTATTTGGAGGTACTTATTTTTTCACAAGCAAATTCTAATCTTCCCTATGAGCATATTTCCAGGTAGGTAGGCGACAGATTACTCTGCGAGTTATTCCTGATCATTTTGAGCCGGTAATTAGTTGCACGCATTTCGCTACCACGCATGCAAATAAGATCAAAGTTTTTCCATTTCCCTTCCAGCACACAGCATTCTTATTATTTAAAACATCACCCCCTTAATTAAGTGCTTTTCATAATTACCGCTTTATGTTCCGAAAGCTTTGGAAATAGATTGCTGCGTTTTGATTGCCTAATCGGAGCGGCTCCGTCAGGCAACTTGCAACTTAAAAAAAATAAACTATCGTAAACAAATTATTTTTATTAGGGGTAATAAAACGGGTACAGTGAGAAAGGGCCGTACTGTTTGAAAAGGAGGTTGCTTAATGTACTTTCCTGCAGATGCATGAATTACTGACCATGATAGGAAAATATTAAAGCAGCAGTCTAGCACATTATATTATTTTATATTTTCTCTGAACAACATGAAACTAAAATGTAATTGTTTTCGGGCTGTTGGCTGAGACCCCAATCTAGAAAAGATTGTCACAGACATATGAGGCAGACAATCCAATATGGGTTTGGTTTTGAGCACATTGGGCACATTGTTTGCCCATTTTAGGGTTCATGTGCTAGATCAGTTCTATCCAACTCTGGACAGTTAAAAAAGATGTACTGCGTACATATCAGTATTGGTGCAAGGGCAATTGCATAACTGCCATCATATCCAGCACTTCAATTTTTTTAGACACATGTCTGCTGCTTGTTGTAATGGAGACCCCAGTTGCAATCCTGGAATTACCTCAAGCTATGGAAGAAGCCTGTGTGTATTTGTGGAGAGATGGGACCTGTTATCCAGAGTACTTATGGCCTAGTTTTCTGGATAAGGGATTTGTGATATCTTTTCCCCACCTCCTAGGTATCCATGCATGTATTAGAAGAGCACCTAGGGTGTCTAAAAACTTTGGCCATGGCTTGAATTGACTGGAACAGAAGAACTTTGGCATCAGAAAGTAAGATCTAAACTATTTCGAGTAGTACTTTAATTCTTCATCTCCATTTTAAATGATAATAGTCTTTTATCATCTATGTCATTGTTGTTTTCTGTTATGAATTCCCTGCTGTAAATTCCTGAAATGTTGCTGCTTTCTACAAATTATGATAATTACAAGAGAAAAACATTAAAGGAATCGACAGAGCACATAACAAATATTATATTAGATAGAAAGACAATGAGCTTTGAATTCGGAATTTGACAGAAAAACATGTGTACGGCAATAAGGGAGTTATCTGGAATCTAGTGAATGAGAAATAAAGAGAATAAAAAGAAAATTCAAGATGACCAATGGCAATAATAATGGTAAGCTAATGAGCTTACTGGCCCTCTGCAGAGGGAAGACAAGCACATACTGTAAAAGACAGGCCAGATGGAAGATGCTGAATAAATACCCAAAGGAACGGGTTATATGGGTTATATGTTGCTCCAGTTACATTTTAATGATCTTTAACATGGCAACAGAACAGTAGGACCAGTAGCAACATTTGGAGCCCAATAGATTGTGAAACCTTGTCCTGTTATTTGGTGTTTACTCTTGCATCCCTCTGCCATGATTGACATGATTCAGTGTCATTTTGTGGTTACAGGAAACAGAGGAAAAATTTGCTCCATTAAAACGTGTTCTCATAGAGTGGAATGTATCAAAAAACTACATCAAGAGAATCTAAGAGTAAACACACATGTGTAAGAGCCCTTAAGCACAGGGGGAAAAGATAATCAAGTATGAAAACATTTCCTTGTAGAGGCTCCATGATGATATGGGTTTCTCCTTTATAACTTGTCTGGATAGGATCAATGAAAGTCACATAATTGAGAAGGTGTTATGGCCTGGAATTCTCTTTTTCAGCTCTTTGAATACAGCAAGAGTCTGATAAGATTCAGGGGATGTTATTTTGAAATGCTAATTTTAGTGATGACATTTGTAGGTACTGAGCCAGGGAATTGTGGCCTTTTGGTAATCTGTGGGTTCTGTAAATTAAGACATGTTGAGGTTTTGCCTTGGGGAATACCTCTTGGTTTATTAATACAATCAGGCAGATCTTTAGGCCCAATTTGTTCAGATGCTTCCCTTATCTAAATATTATTGCACCTTGTGTGATATTGTAAACCTGCAAGTGTTTGTTGAAGTCTATCCACTTCACTTTGCAGTTTTTCATGATTGCCCACTAACTAATTGTGTGAGACCACACATTCTCACATTATGATTTCCAGATAATTGGTGCATTGGCCTAGCTATTACAGGTCTTCCTTCAGTTATTTTTCAAATCATTTTCGATATTGCTGTGTAAGTGTCAAGCTAGAAGTCTGATGAGTCAAGAGCCTCAATCTACAAGGATAGTCAGACATCAGAGAAGACACATAACAGAAATCATCAACTCACTCACTGTTTGCTTTCCAACACTGACACCAATCTATGAAGTATCAATGTACAGTATTTGCATGTGCAACAGCACTTGTACACTACAAATCTGGTAAGCACCCTTCCATTAAGTCACATTAAAGTGGAGATGATCTCCAGCTGAGTTCTGGCTGCATTGTGGTCTGGAGATGATCCACCAGTCTTCATAGAGATCTGGGCTGTGCTTTGCTATGTTGGGGCCATGTTGAAATGGATTGAAGTGAAGTCTGGCTTCCTGTAGAAAGCTTTTATTTTGAGTGGACAGTTTATTTTTGTGTTTCCCTATACCAGAGAGTAGTATGTTGGGTGTGATATTGGGTTACATTGAGAATGCCTGTGTTGTGCAGCTGCAAAGATTCTTGGATTTCTGCAGCCATAGCAACCTTTTTAAAGATCAGTTGATCCTCAATGTGACAAAAGTTATGGTACTTTGTGGTTATATTCTGAATCTGTGGGATCTTGTAATAACCTGACTTGACAGACATCATTTGAAGACACATTCAATGATAGGGAGAATATGAAAATAAAAGAATGATGCCAAGCATGGGAACTTTATATCACAAAAAGTGCCAGGTTATACAGTATATTAAAATAAATTATACAGTCTTATTTGTCCAATGGCAAGTGAACCAGACTGGTAATGTGTATGTCATAATTCTTTAGCTTTTCTTAAATGACCCCCCCCCCATGTGACTGAATAGCTGTTATTAATGGAAAGACTATTTGTTATGGGCTGAATAAATATCATGTAGTTTTATGCAGTACATTGCATCTCACCACTTACTAATATTTCTACCAATAGGAGGGAAAAACAACAGAAGGCATTTGCAAGAAATCAACATGGACAGGGAGTAATAAAGATTTATGATTTTCATTCTGCTGAGGCCAGAGATGCCGCTGTCTTTCATAGAGGCTGAATCAGAGCTGCCTGTGTGATTCCCATCACTTCCACATGTAGTGATTTTATGTCCATCCGGAACACTGATGCTTCTGCAGTTTCAGTTAAGGCTGGCATTTTATTTCCCCCCAGCAGATTACCCAACTCTGCCCCTGCTGAGTTTTGGGGAGCTGGCAGAAGTGAAAGTCAGTGGGTATATATGGGATTAAACTTTTGGAATTGAGGGACCAAGAGGATGAGAAAAAGTCATGTACTGCCTGAGCACACAAAGTAGGGAGAGTTGTGGAAAATTTACATGGAAAAATTTTATCAACGTTTGCAGAGATGTCTAAGGCTACATGGGGTATGTTACTTTTTTCAAGATGAGGTTCATGCATTAGGTTGAACTAAACAACAGACATATAGACAGATATGAACTAATTCTGGAATGTAATTGAAGCACAAATTCTTTGACACACTCAACCACACATTGCATTGTTGAGTGTGTCTGAAAAGGTCCCAGAATTCTGTTGTGACCATGTTCTAACCATTTGTTTACCACTGCTTCAACATGCCTTTGGGAATGTATTGCAAAGCCGTCAGGCATCATCAAAATGCCCTTAGGGTCCAATCATTTCTAGGTGTAACATTTAAGGCCAATCTAGAGTACCACAGGGTGCAGATTTCTCTTCTACAGGCCAACATAGATCTGCTGTGCTGGATATAGCATTCCTTATAAATTGTTCAGGTGAATTCTAAGGGTTGTGGGCAATTCATTACCTCAAATGCAAAAATGAAACATAATTTTTCTAACTGACCATGAAGGGTTTTGTTCTTTTTTTTCCTGTGAGTTAATGCTGTTGCACCAGCAGTTAAGATACTTAATAAAGTAGCTGAGTTTTAGGGAGTGGAGAGAAGAAGGGTTTAAAAACAAAGGCTATCCACGTACCATTTTACAAACAAAAACATTTATGTAGAAATAAAGTTTTTTTGAGAGGTATACAGAAATGTCCAATATGGGTAATTTACAATCTATATTAGTTTTGGCATAAGTTACAAGTGGAATAAAGTGATTGGTCTCATATGACAAGAAGATGAACACACAAGAATGGAATGTCATAGGCCAGTGTTTTCAGAACTTTGTCTCGCCCTATTAATATTTTCTTTTATAAGCTGAAAATACATCTCCCACACAGAAGAAAAAATAATATATCATGCAGAGCTACCGCAAATAATCTATGTGGCTGTTATAACTGCTTAGGTTGGCGCTAAAGTTTAACAGTAGCTTTCACAGGTTTTTCTAGAGAGGTCATTGCAGATATCTCTCATTTTGCTCTACTCCAGACAGAGTAATAAAAATCTTCTTGCTGCTCTGCTTGTGTTGGCATTCAGTGCATTTCAGTGGGCAGCTTCTTGTACTTAGTACAGACAACATCTGGTAGGATAAAAGCTTCCCTGACAAAGAAATTGTGTTTGGAAATCAATATTATTATTAGCGATCAGTGTAATTATGATAATTATTATTATTACAGCGAGTGCCGCAAAGTCATCGGAGGGAACCAACTTATCATGCTAATGAGCACTCTGGCCACATACAGATAAATAGCAGCTGTGGATGTGAAATAAACAGTATAATCTGGATTTAAATAATCCATCCACGGATTGTGGCAATGCAGAAATTCACACATTTCATCAATTGATTCATTGAACATTAATAGCTTGTTTGAAGCCCATATCTAAAAACATTCAGGCACTTTGCAAGCTGCAGCAGAAGCCTTTGTTTTTATTATCTTCAAGGTGAATTGTCGACAACCTGTGGCAGACTTTATTTTAGAATCAAAAACAAATAATTCATAAAATGCCATTTCTAGGGGTGTAGCAACAGGCCGTTATAGTACCAATTAAACTAATTTAGACTGTTAAACATCTGGAGGTCTCCAGGAGGCAAGAAGAAGCCATCTGAAGAGAAAGACAAACCTATATAAAAAATATTGAGGGATATGAAAGGATATGAAAGGATAGACTCAGTGATAGAAGCCTTCTTTCCACTGTCTGGAATCTAACTCCCATCATATGGAACATACAATTTATACATGGCACGAATATTTTACTTTAAGGAAACATATTTAGTGTTTAAGTGGTAATGTTTTGCATTAACTGAAACAGATTAATAGAAGTGGGATTTGCAAGCTTCCAATGCTCAAATGGCTCGGGTTTCATTGCCATTTTAGTGTTCCAGATTTTGTTTGGAGTGAAGCCCAGCATAGTTAATCACAGCGGTTTCCCTTGCCATGGTGCTCCAACATACCCCTGCTAAAAGCCGGCATGGAATGGAATCATATGGCTCTCACTTACTAGTACATCTTTTACAGAAGCCATTCTGATGGAAAAGGAAAATCCTTTGAACAGGCAAGGATAAGATACAATTCTGTGGCTACTTATCCTGTAGTTTAGGAAACAAATATATAAAATCATTGGAGGCATATCGGCTTCTTGTAAAAATTACTTTCTAATGCCAAATTAAGCTCAAATAATGTATTTAAGAAGCATGAAAACCTTCCATAACAGAGTTGCTCAACCAAAATGCTCCTAAACTTTTGAATACCTTAGCAGTTCCAGAACTTCTCTTTTCAAGTTTGGCAAGCAAATGTGGCATGAAAATCTCAATGGGTCAAGTAACAAGATGCTGCCTGGTGCAGCCCTGGTAGAGTCACTTCATGTGATTAATTTCCTTAAGGCTCAATTTCAGTAATTTAGTTTTATTTCACTACCTTTGCATATAAAGTATGGTTTAAATAAGCTTCAGCTTTTTATTGAAATTTCTTTATTTTGACCTCAAATAATCTTTATGCTCTTTTACTTAAATCTAGAATATTTAATTTCATTAGTTGCGCAGCCAACAAAAGTAGATGAACACTGAGAAGACCAAGTCTATGAGCAATAGGAACAACACATAATACATAAAGGAACTTATCCTACTTCTTGTAGTCAAATGGTATCATGATTTTAATAAGCACTACTAAAGAATGTCTTACTGAGTTTGAATCATCTGTTCTTGGTGCACCAAACTTGGGCTTTATTATGAGAAGTTATACATGCCTTGAGTTGCAGAAACTGTCTTCCATATGCATGAGTGCTTCTTGATTATATCATCAATGAAGTAATGAAGTACAATATGCAAAGAGAATAACTAGGACAGATTGTTGAGGTACCAACACAGAAAGAAACATTAAAGTATGCTATAAGAGACAGAAGAGCAACTGGAAAGAAAGAAAGAAAGAAAGAAAGAAAGAAAGAAAGAAAGAAAGAAAGAAAGAAAGAAAGAAAGAAAGAAAGAAAGAAAGAAAGAAAGAAAGAAAGAAAGAAAGAGAAAGAAACCCAGGACAGGATAGTGTCTCAAAAGCCAAGAGAGAAAAGCCAATGGAGGGCGGAGGGTTATTAATGGTGTCAAAAGCTTCTGAAAAATCAATGAAGGAAGTAATGGTTGGCAAGTGATTGGTGGAATGGTTTTGGTGGATGTTGATCTTCAGTAATGCTGGAATTGGGGAAGAATGCACAGGGATGCAATGATGCCACCCCCTCACTTATTTCTGTGAAATCCCCCTCAGAGAATATGCAAGAGTTGTTTGCATTTTAATACCAGAGCTTCTAAAATGCACAAGATAAAAGGAGAGAACTGATTACTGGGAAAGAAGTAGAGAAGAGATGTTGAAGTATTATACAGTACATATGAAGAAGGTGGAGGCATCACAGGGGGTTATAGAGAACAGGAGAGAAGAAAAGCATAGGGGAAACAAAAAGAGAAAATGAAAATAGAAAATAGTAGCAGATTGAGTAATGTTGAGAGAATTATATATAAAAAATAATTTGGAGTAGTATATAATATGCTGGGGTTGTGCAAGGTGCTTAGTTTGCAAAAGTTGAATTGGCAGCCAATAAAAGTCATATGCACAGTCCCTACTGGCTGTATACTTATTTATACTGTATTTATGCATACTGGTAATCAAACTATTCATTAGAAGGCAATACCAACATGAAACAGCAAAATTGCTTTACTTTAAAGATAACAAATCCAGAAAATGTTTGTGGGTGAGGTTTATTATAGAAGTGGGTATGGTTTATAATTGTGGGACAGTGCACTGTTAGTGGCATTGTCTAAAAAGTCAGCAATACAGCCAAATCTCCTGCTGCATTCAACGAAAAGGGCCCTTTGGCTGACAATATAGCTTTACAGTGTGATCATATATATATATTTAGTGCCATAGATACCTGTTTGCGCATAATTTTCAATTTTTGAAATACCAAAACTGCAATATCTAACGTATTTAAAGGAGACAAACAATTTAGCCTATCCCCCTCCTATCTCTATTTATCACTTTATACATAACTTTAGGCAAAGCAATAAAATTCAAAACACTTTCAGTAGAGAAATCAAAGCCCATTAATTCTGCATTTGTTGAGAAGGGTTTTATGAGAGAAGAGTTTTATGACGGTTTTATGGGTTTTACGACGCGCGACTCGTTTCGCGAATTGGCGGAAAATTTGCGAATTTCTCTGGAAATTCGCGACTTTTTCGGCGAAGTGAAACGCGGCCGTTTCGCCCATCACTAATTGGAATGTCTTGAGCGCTAGAGAGGCCCAAAATCTCCAACTCACAAAGTGTTAATGTTGGTCTATCAAAGCACTTGATGTATAATTTGCTGTTAAGTGCGCAAATGTTTGCTATTTCAGATGGCTAATATACACAAGGGATGACGGATGTATCCAAAAAATTATAATATGTCCATTGAGTGACTTTTTCCCTCATCATCTCAATACTTAATATAGCAGCTTATTCTATTGTATAGAAACATGGACATTGATTGAAGATAGATAGCTCCGAGGAGGAAAAGTAGAGAAAAGTAAAGCCAAAGAAAGTTAGAGATGCACTTTAGACTCGGTAGAGTAGGAAATGGGAGAATATTTCCGAGAGGGAGATGTTATAGAATAAGAGATGAGAGACTCAAGGACAGGGAGGGAGATGCAACAAAAAAGCAGTAATAGGCTCTTGCTGTTTCTTGTACATTTCAGATTCATATGGGTATAAAGCTATTCTAGCAATAAGGGATAAGACAAGAATATGGATATTTTATAAGGGTTATATAACCTATTTATAAGTAATGTGCATCTTCTAGTTTCTTTTTTAATTTGTAAGGACTAGATAGAGACAAGTGGTGCAACTGGCAAGCACATGCACAACCTTTCCCCCCTACTGAAATGAATGATGTGCCCTGAGTGGTTACCCTCTATGTCTCATCCCAGGGCCTTATGTGCTTATTATAGTGAACATGTAGGCAAAGAGAGAGGCATCAGCTCCAGGAAAGTGGACAAAGCAACCTCAGAGGGCTCAGTTATAAATAGTGGGCAAATCTGCAGCTGGGTAGTAACCCATAGAAACCAATTAGTGATTAGCTTTTTTTCAGCCAGCTGCAGGCTGAATATTGAAAGCAGTCATTGGATTGGTTGCCATGGGTTACTGCCCAGTTGCAAAATTTGCCCAGTGTCTATAAATGACTGTGTACATACATTGTTACGTTATTCATATATTCATGTATGCATATATGAATTTCTGCTTCATTGCGTTATTATGGGGCAACACATGGAAGTATTTCTGTTTAGACTGTGTTAGAAATTAAGTCTAATGGAGAATGAACCCCCTTGACCATTTTTAAAAAGTGTGTCCTCCTGAAATGCATCTAACACATCTAAATCAACTGTCCATCTCACATAGCATGTCACATCCGGTGTCCAGGCTTCCAGGCTTTAATCTCCAAGAAGGAGAATGAGCACTTTAAACCAGTCGGTCCTGATTTCCAGTTTGCATGATTCTGGTTGGACATGAATGATATACTATGGATATAACAGGGCCAGACAAGGACCCAACAACCAAGCTTCTCTTATGTGCTTTCTCAGCCCAGGAAAAGGGCAAGGGATCATGTAATAGGGGAGTAGTAAATGCAGTTCATAAGTGGACGATGAGTGGAAATGTTACATCCCTTTTAATGACCTTGTATCCTATTATAGTAAAATGAGTATTATAAGAAGCATATTCAGTGGCGTAACTACTCACTGGTGGGCCCTGGTGCAGGATTGGCACCAGAGTCCCCCTATTGGGATCTCCCCCATGAGTTGGCGTTCTCCCAGCCTCTCCGGTGGGCCCTGAGAGGGAGTGGGCCCTGGTGCAATTGCACCCCCTGCTCCCCTGGTAGTTACTCCACTGAGCATATTCCATTTAATCAGTTACAACTAAATTCAAATTGTTATACTGTATATTAAATAGAAATTGGTAATAGTGGAATATTTCCTAGTCCATCCTGTGACAATATGGTATTGTTACATTGTTTTGTGTAATTTAATCTTATGTTTCTGTAATTTCACACCTTTCACAGAGGATTTTAGAACAGAGGAGGATCATGTTTGAAGGGGAAATATAAGGAGTAGAAGTAGGTGCAAGGAGAAAGGATTGGAAGAGGTGAATTGAAGGCAGCACAACTTTCTAAGGTGGATCATGGTATGACCATATGCAATGCAGGAAGGCTGAAGCACCATTATGCAGAAAAAAGATACAGAATTAAACATATTCAAACTTTAAGATGCAAATTTCATAATCCCCCATGCTGCTTCCATTTGTCTGTGGTATATTGGTAGATGCTGCAAAACAACAGCTGGAGACTATGTTTGACAATCAGGATGCTCAGTATATAACAAAAATATCTACAATTTTTTTAAAGGTAATAATGTATTAATAGACACACAGTTTGTTCAACAATCACTAAACTGCTTGCCTATTGGACCAGTAGCAAATTCTGCTCCATTTGCTGCATTACCCTGCGTGTGAATCATGTTACGGGGCTTCCTTTCATCATCAGATTCTTGCTAAAGTAGAAGGTAAAAAAGGAAGGTGCAACATACAGAGAAACACTGCAAAAGAGCTGCTTTTAACTACAGTTTGGGGGGAAATTATATTTTTAACAGGGCAATGATCCCCAAGCCAATCATAAAAGTTTCCCTTTGCACCTTGCCCCATCGCATTGTGTTCTTTTACAATGGAATGCAAAGTACTGTGTTCCTACATTTAAGGGGGTGGTAGTGGGTGGCTTGTGGGTGCCAATGGAACCCACCTTGCTTGTTTTTGATTTAAGAGCATTATATTTCATTTAAAGACTATTAAATGGTTTGTGTTTAATGCACATTATGGTTGGGAATGAGGCAAGGTTCATCTTCTTTAGAGATCACAAGCACAGCATGAATTATTAATTCCAGCTTAATGTGTACGTGCAGCCAAAGAAGCAATTTCACATTACAAACCAGAGTACAGTAGGTGCTAAGCAGAGCTTATCCATAGGAAGGTTTTGCTTCTTATGGGGCTCACAGCTGTGTGGTATAAACTGTTATGTGATCACTACCTACCCTAACTGTATGCTGCACAATTACCCAATAAGTGTTAATTTATAGGGTAAAAACGTGAACCTTCAATTTGAGACAAAAGGCTAGTTTACTAACACAGTGTGGTTGCCTATATCAATCAATCTGGTCTTTGGTATAATTTTCTAACTGGTACTAAACCGATCAATGCTAGTCATTTATTGCTAAAGACAACTGCTCTTCTGCAATTAACACACCTGTTAGTAAAGGATCCCTAAAAATGTAGATCATTTCCAAATTTTACTGTAGTATGTACAGTATATATAGAGCAGGAAAGAAGCTAACTCAAGGTGTGGGAATTCAATATCATTGGCCTAGTTACCCAAGTGTCCCATTCTGTTTTGTAGCTTGTACATACTGTAGCATTTGACCTACAGCCTCCTCTGCCCGGTTGATGCACTCACTCCTGTAATAACTTTGTACTCTGAAAATGGATTTGTTTTGGCCACTCAAGAGCAGGAATATAACAAAATTAACAAGTGCCATGAAAACACAGCGATAAATGGCATCTGTGTTTCCAGAAATACACTAAGGGGCACTTTTACTAAGGGGCAGATTTACTAAATTCACATGAAGGATTCAAAGTTCGATCGAATTTTCAAAAAGATTTGAATATGAATTTGTGAATATTTTTGAAGACCACTTCAATCAGTGAATTTTGAAAATTCTATTGTATCGAATAATTCGAATAAAATTTCCCCTTTAAATTTTTATTCGACCACCTAGTTCTCCAGATCAAAGCTACCGAATTGGGTTTCATTATTTTTGATCGAATAAAAAATATTTGATCGATAAAATCGTTCGAATCAATCAATTCCAATGATTTATCGATCGATTGAATATTTCCTATTCAATCGTTCGAACGATCGAATTGCGGTAAAATCTTTCAAATTCGATATTTGAACGATTTTACTTACTTGCCTATTCACATGGTCGAATTTCGAATTTTTTCAATTCCAAATTTGACCCTTAGTAAACCCGTAGTAAATCTACCACTAAGGGTCGAAATGAATTTCCAAATAACATTCAAATGTCAACGTAATTTTTGGCTACTTTAACTATTGAATAGCCCAAAATTTGACTGGCCCTTTAAAAAAAATTGAATTTGACTATTTGCCACCTTAAAACTGCCAAATTGCCATTGTAGCCTATGGCCTTTTGGAAGCTTTCCTGTAAAATCCTGGAAAATATGATTTTTTTTTTAATCGAAAACGGTCATTTTCCATTGAAAATGGGCCTTCTGGCAACAAAGGAGCTCACACATACTGCAAATTAAGAAATGTCTGCCTGGAACACAGTATTTGTACTTAAAGAAGTTTCTGAAGATTAGACAACAAAGAGTGGTGGTCCTTTGATTTGAATCTGTTTACTAATGACCTGGAGGTAGGCATTGAAAGTACTGTTTCTATTTTTTATGACAATCCTACATTGTGCAAAATGATTGTTCTAAGTTTCTTCCATGATATTGCTGTTTTGCATAAAGTTTGAGTAAAGCCTCCTTCTAGGTGTTGGGTGTCCCTTCATCCTAATTGATTAGGTGATGATGTGAAGCCCTTTCTTTTGTTTATATTCTACATCTCACATTTTTTCTCGTGAATATATTGCATTTGGTTTTCTATTCTGCTGAGGTTTTCTCATCCCTGGCAGCAACCACTAGTGTCTTATGGCTCTGTGTGTGCTTGTCTCCAAATTCTCATCTCTTCCATAACACAGCTATCTCATCACAGGGCACCCTGTTTCTCCATCCCTCCTTCTCTTGCCTTGGGACTAACAAGGCTTCTGATCATTTCCCATGCCTCTAGGATCTATGTTCCTAGTCAGTGAGAGTTTTCTGCACCCCCTTCCTCTTCATCAAGGCTTAGGCCTGCAGTGTGAAGCAGCCAGTAAATCTGCAGCTTTCCTCCTCTTTGCCTAATCCACTGGAACATCCTTTAGGGAAATCTATTCTTTCATTATTTTTCCACTGCAAATATGATTGACAAAAAGGCTTTTTCAGTGGCAGAACACAGTTATTTTAACTCATACACCATTCTTTCTTCTAATTGTTTACATTTCTCTGCTATTTATAATCTGTCTAATCCTTCCACTTGTCAGTTATAGGACCTAGATTTATCCAAGCGTTACCATTTAGCTTTCATACTTTCTGCTATGATCACACTCCCTTCTTCTGCATATGATACTCATATTTTTGCATTAATCAGAACATGTCCATTAATTTTTTAATTTCTATCTAGCTATCACCTCCAACAATTTTTAACTCTTGTTTTCCCCATTGGGGGAATGTAATAAAAGTCACAAAGAACAAAACAATTTGCACAAATAAGAATAAAAATTCATATTTCGCAATGTAATACTCTTCCTTAAACTGTTATTACGTACATTGAGAATTTTAATTGCAAATTGAGAATTTTAATTGTGCATTGCCCACTTGAAGGTGTCATAATCTTTTGGAGCAAACAACTTTTTCAGTAAGAAGTTTTATTACATTCACTGTGCACTGGGCAAACTTTAAAATTCACAAAGCTTCTTCCCCTGTCGGTCACTAAACAGTTTCCCGGGTTAGCAAAAGTTATATTAAATTCGGACAAAGGCAAATTTGCTCGCACAAAGGCATAACTTGTGGCATTACAAATATTTTTTCTGTTACCAACTTTTATGACATTCCCTCATAGATGTTTTTGGTTTCCTGTATGGATGATCTTGCTTGGTTAGAGTTTCCCCAGAAGCAAATGCCCATGTTCTGCTATCCAAAAGTTGAAGAGCTACAATAATCGGTGTTCCTAGCATATATCATTAGTTAAAAGATATACCTGAAACTGACTCTTGTAGGCCCATCAAAGCTCTTCAAATAAGACTTACAAATCTAATTGTAAATTTTTTTTTCTGCAAACAATTTATCTAATATAGAGAGATCCAGTTTTAGTAGTTCTACATCTAAATAGCATGTGTTTAATATGAAGTAGAGCAGACCCAAGTTTCATAAGGGAATCCATATTTCTAGTTCTGTATATCTATTGTTGTTACACTACAGCTTCCATTCCACTTCTGGTAGTTATGCTCCAGAAACATTTTGTTGAAGCAACACTGATATGAAACGTTTTACATTTATGGGGGTCCACAGAGGAGCTATATGTTGCATATTCATATTTTCCAGTTTCTACAGCCTCTTCGGGGGCATACAAGATCATATAAGCCAAGTATGGGCATCCATCTGGTGCCAGGTACAGAGTGCTTTTAAAGGAACAGTTCAGTGTAAAAATAAAAACTGGGTAAATAGATACAGATAGTATTTACAACATAAAAAAATTTTCTTATATAGTTAGCCAAAAATGTAATGTATAAAGGCTGAAGAGTGACTGGATGTCTAACATAACAGAGCAAAACCCAACCTCCTACTATGCAGCTCTCTAATTTTCAGCGACTGTGACCTCCCCTCAAGTCACTGATTGGTTACTGCCTTGTAACCAATCAGTGGAAACCAAGAGGGCTGCAAAGCAGGAAGTAGTGTCCTGGCTATTATGTTAGACATCCAGCCACTCTAGCCTTTATACATTATATTTTTGGCTGACTAACTATATTATAAACATTTTGCACAGCCTATCTATTTATCCAGTTTTTATTTTTACACTGAACTGTTCCTTTAAAATGAACACAACAATGTGTGCTTTTGCATCCCTTAGTGCTCTAAAAAGTCTCTTGCCCAGGGTGGTCATAGTAAATGAACTCTTATGTCTACTTCGTTACCTCCAAACTGACACCTATCTGCAAAGCAGGAACCTGTCACGCTGTAGGACATTTCCTTAGATCAGGGATCCCCAACCTTTTGAATCCGTGAGCAACATTAAGAAGTAAAAGGAGTTGGGGAGCAACACTAGCATGAAAAAAATTTATGGGGTGCCAAATAAGTTCTGTGATTGACAATCCACATAGGGGCTACCAACTGGTCAATCTAGATTGAGGCTGTGTTTGGCAGTGGTTTTTATACAACCAACACTTGCCTCCAAGCCTGGAATTCAAAAATAAACACCTGCTTTGAGGCCACTGGGAGAAACATCCAAGGGGTTGGAGAGCAACATGTTGCTCACGAGTTACTGGTTGGGGATCACTGCCTTAGATAATGATTGAACAACACTTGAGTGTCTTTATGTATGCCCTTCAGCCTAGAGATATTACATTTCTCTATAAAAGAAAGATGTTTGTTTTAGGTGTTTTGTGGATTTAACTGTGATAAAGTGTTTGGGTTTGTATTATAAGTTTTATTGGATGTTTAGGGTCCCATTAATAATACCAGTGTATTGCCATGTGTTGAAGTGAGCGTCTTGTCTCGGGTAAATATCCTCCATGCCCTCCCATAGATCCACTCGGTGCAGATACAATGAGGCTGCAAGCGGAATCCAGAATCAACTTATACTTTACTGTTATTGTCAACAATTTACCCTCATACATAGGAAACAATATATAAGATATAGACCCAAAGGAATATGTGCATATTGTAGCATTTTATTTATTCTTGCTCTTCCAAGGAGATAGGCTAATGCTCGCAAGCTAACAAAGGAGGCATTATCACTTATAGCTGCAGGATGGACCCGCACCTCTTCATATCTGGCTAATAGCAAAGATGTTTTGATGCATCAATCACTGTGACTTCAAAGGCTCCATTTAATGTTATGATTTTCTACAATGTCCACTGCTGAGGGAAATGAAATTCATGCTTTGGAAACCACTGTAAGATGCCACTGCCAAGCCTCATTCATCATCCATACACAATTCCCTTTTGTCTTATCCCACGGCCAAATATACTTGCAGTGCTTCCCAGCCATGCTATACCTAGTAGATAGCTCTTCTGGACACGGGAAGCCAACAGCACACAAATGACTTTCCCTTAACACTGCAGCAACGATGTGCTTCCCATCTGTGCTGCGTCCGTCACATTCAGAGAATTAAGCAAAGTGCAGAGGAAACTGTTAACAAACAAAGAGGATTCTGCTGGCGTAAGCATCGTCCTGCATTTCTCTGCTGGATTCACTTATTACATTATATATGGTGTGGTGCTGGGTTTTTTTTTTTTCTTTTTAATCATAGTAGTCATTTCATTGCTGTATCAAATATCTAACAGGCTGCTATTGAGGCTGAACTCACAAAGGCAATGACAAACGTAGCTGGGAGTGAAAAATATTGAATTTCTTTATTTTACTATATGAGAGCAAATAAAGGGTAGGACTGATCCTTTCACATTGAATAGAAATTTTGTGGTGACTCAGAAAGGGCAGTTGGTAAACTTATAGGGGATTTAATAGCCCAAACTCTAGTGGTTACAATAGGAGAGCTTACAATCGTGTCACTTCTAGAGGATATTCCAGACTCATACTTCAGAACAGTAGAAGTCAGTGTTTGGTCCGAAATCTGTAGTGTAAAGTTCAGCCAAGTATCTAGATGCTACTTTGCCTACAGCAAAGTCACATAAGGGCCCCAACACATTGGTAAGTTGACTTGATCTACCAAGATCTATTAAAATTGCTCATTAAGGAGGTTCTTGTTATTCCCTCTATATTTCTGGACCCCTCTGCAATCACATGGTCTGCTTCCTCTGTAGTTATACCCAAGATGGAAATAAGTGATGTTCAACATTCATGAGCAAATCTGTCCCATAAAATTTGCACAACTCATTGAATTTTTTGCTTGCAAGAATTTTTGCCCCCCCCCTTTCATGTGTGTGCTGGGTGCATACCATTTGCTGGCATGACAGAGTCTGGGAGGAAGAGCAGGGAGCATGTCTGGGCCTGCTGGGCTCCGCATTTTGCTGGCATGACCGGGTCTGTCAGCTAAGGAGGAAGTACAGGGAGTGGATCTGAGCCAGCGGGGGCCAAAAGCACCCCCTGGGCTTTTTCCTGGTGTCCCACTGGCCCAGTCTGGCCCTGTGTATTGTACAGTATAGAGCTTGCATGCAATTCTGTTGCATTATATTGCCGGGTCGGACTGGCCCGGCGGGACCCCGGGAAAAAACCCTGTGGGCCCGACCCTCATGGGCCCCCACCAGGCCAGACCCCCCCTTTCCCAATTTGAAGATAAAAATTTGCCTCAAGCATGGCACAGGACACGCATGCGCAGTGGTGCATGGCGCGCGGCGCTGGGCAGCGACATCACCGAGTGTGCATCCGGTGGCGTGACAATAGGTAAGATGGGGAGGAGTGAGAAGGGAGGTGAAGCCCTGGGCCCCCCAATCTGACCCTTTCATATCGGGGTTATCACTGTCCTCCATTGGTAATATGGACACATAAATTAGGCTATCACCAGTCCTCTCACCATGATGTTTATGGGCTACATCTCCGAGCTTGCTTAAACTTTTAATAATAGATTAAACTCTTCACAATAGATTGTAGTTGTAGTTATGCTGAAGGTTTCTGCACACTTTAAACAAAATCTGTCAACTCTGAGAAACATCGATTTAGGTACATATTGGCCGCACATCATAATGCTCAATTCATCTCCAGGCTGTGCCTCTAGTGGTCCTCCAACTTGCACCTGATGAAGAATCTCTAGTGGACAGAAATGTGTTGTGCTGAAATTTCATTAATTGCAATGCACTTGTATCACCTGCCAAGTCTTCAGTAAAGTTATTGAAGAGATGTTACTGCATCAGGAGAATTCTAACGGCCCTCAACAATGGCTTCAGTATGAATTCAGATCCATGTAGGCTGTGATATCATGTGCTCCCATATGAATTCACTTTTTCTATTTTTGCAGATGATACTAAATTGTGCAGAACTATAGGTTCCATGCAGGATGCTGCCAGTTTGCCGAGTGATTTGTCTAAATTGGGAAAGTTGTCTAATTCTGGACAGTGTCATTCTGTAGCTACTAAAGCAAATAAAGTTCTGTC
>CM044448.1:97354822-97373599 GCA_024363595.1 Xenopus borealis | reverse complement strand
GCTATTCTGCATTTCTGTTTTCCATAGAAGCAGTTTGTGTTTCAGTGTTTCTATCCCTTTATTACCAGATTTTCTGTATAATTTAAATTGTTCCTTGCATTACAGAATTGTGAATATTGTAACCACATATTCCCTGCATGAAAGGGCCTTATTACTAAGTGCCATTGACTGATCACAGTTCTATGCATATTGAAGATCTTGCTCAGGGTAAGTGTGCATAAGCCAAAAACGGTGTTGCCAGCAATAAACCATTTTCCAGAGGATACAGCTCAATTTCAACTAAAGGTTGAGTTGCTCATATTTTGGAATAGAAAGTCTGTAAGGCAGTGTTGACTGTCGACATAAATTGGTTTTGCTCTTGCTGTCAAAAGAATGGTACTGTGAAATGGTACTGTGAAAATTTTAAAATGTTATGTAAATCTGAAAATTTAAGATATATTTGTCTGAGTAGCTTAAGTTGCTATTAAATATTCATATTCCTCTAAAGGGTACTAGAGAAAATATAAAGGGAATATAACGATATTATAAAATTCTCTGTACACTTCCCCAATGCTCCAATGAGAATCAAGCCTACAAACACTACATCAACTACCGTAATGTTATCATAGGGAGCTTACTGTGCAGTTTTGCTTTACTGAAGTTCTAATGTAATCAGATATTAGAATAGCAACATAAAAAGATAATCTAAGGGCCCATGTATGGATCATTTTGAAATTACAGAAATTATGGTTTCAGATTTTGAACCACTGCACACTTTATACCTCCATACGTTTTAATTTGATAAAGGGGTGTAAGCAAGGCAGCTCATAAATGTGCCCTAGTCACTCCTAGACACACTTTTCTATTCTTTTAAGGACTTCCTATCTGCACAAGGTCAGTGATCGTGCTTTTATTCCTAGATTGCTTAGACTTCCCCCTCATTACTTTAGTTCCCCTAAGAAGAACAGACTTATAGTATGGGAACCTTTGAAAAATAGCCAATTAGAAGGGCTTCTTGACAAGATAGAAACTCAACAAGTGCAATGTATGAGGAAATGACTCACCTATCTCACCTATGTACAGTATGTCCCTGGTCATGGCCAACTCTTCAACAGACCAGAAGATGTATTCCATGTAATCAATTGCTAACAGTGACAGCTAGCACATCTTGCCAAATATATCCCATCCAAAAGTGAGATTGAAAGGGCCAGATCAAAGCAGTTTCCAACTGCTGTTCTCCAGCTGCAGCTAACACAGAGCTACAGCTGGAGGGCCACAGGTAAGACATGTCCAATTTACCTAGATGCCCCCTTGATTACGTAGATTTTCTTTCATAAAACAACTGGACTTGCTGAGCAATCATTGAAGACTCAGATGAGTAGTGAAATGTCTCCTACTGTATGTCAGTTGTTTTAGAATTACTTATAAAAGAAAAACTGTAGTTCTTTCTTCTCAAATATCAAGTGATGGTTAACTTGTATTGTTCATTGTTCAATAAAATTAACATTTTTGGAAGAATATTATTTTCTGCATATGTTTAGCATTTGCATCTCCTTGCTGAGTGCACCTCCCCAGCGCATAACCTATACATATTGTAAACAGAGGGCTGCTGAGGAAACGGATCAGGCATGACTTTACCATGACAATAATGGTGGCTTACATATAACCTTGAGAGAACTGCTGTGCCAAACATTTTAAGAAGTTTTGTAGCCAAAAATTGGGAAGAAAACAACTCAGAGGGAACTGCAGATTAAAATAATTTGAAAAGTAATCCTACATAAATAGGACTGATTAAGCTGCTAACACTCTCTCAATGTATTAACAAAAGATTAAAAACACTCCTTGTAGCTGCAATAACAGCCAGAATAATTTATTTTACCTTTCATAAAGAGCAATTCTTATTAAAGGAAAACTCTTTAAAAAACTATATAAATAAGCAAAAAAAAGACAACACAAACTACAGCTACAGTATGTACTGTGTAATTTTATTGGCCAAGAGTTGTTGTGACGATTTCTTGTCACACTTTGGTGTAGTTATTGAGAAGAGGTGGATTTTCCTCTTTGGTTTTTGGTTGCTGGATGTTTCCAGGAAGCCTGGGTATAACAAAAAAAAATTAGCCAGAGGGACCAGTACCTCTAGAGATTAAAGTCAGTGAGCAGGAACCCCATGAATGAGGCCAGCTAGAGATAGGTAGGATACTACCTGTAATAGGACTCTCTAGGAGAGTAAGATAGGTAGGTTAAGTAGCAAGAACAGCTTGACTCCAAAAAGGATGGATAGCAAGGAGGTAGCTCTCCCCTCAGGCAAGACCAGCCTTTAGTGTAGGGACACAGCCTAATATGGAATTAGGGCTTGTGTGTTACCTGATCCCCTGTGTGAGGATCCAGGTCATGGTACAGAGATCCTTAAGGTGTATCTGTCCAGGTGTTATGCTATCGCCTCAGGGAGTTCCGCTGTGCTGTATCTGAGGTCATGTTGTTGCCATCTGCTGGGGCCTCTTTGTATTGTAAGTAATAAGCCTGTGGATCATTTGTCTTGACCAAATAAACTGTTGTATTGTTGTTGCTAGAACCTCCCGGCACCCTTGTATTTTGCCTTGTAGTTGTGCTACATCCTTACTCCAATACTTCCACATAGCAAAGGCCCACCTTGGTATGTTAGAGTCCAATGTAATACTCGATCTATTACTGTGACTGGATATTAACCCTTTTGTGCTTAAATAGCCCAAAAACCTGTTATAATAGTAAAAAGTGAATTGCCCTTTAAGCTGCAGTCGCAGCTCTCCCAAGAGACTTGCTTATCTTAAATAGTTATAATAGTATATTTTCTTAATTTAAATAATCACAAATGTATCTAAGTTCAGGTGCTGAACGTTCTGGGCTCTCTGCCAAAAATCCTGTTATTTTAATTAAGTTTCAGAACTGTTGTATCTTTTTTACAGGAGATCAATGAGTTTTAAATGAAAATCTGGGACTGTGGACTGAGGGGTCAAAATCAGGACTGACCAGCAAAACATGGGACAGTTGGGATTGTGCAATGTGATTTTATAAGTAATTTCACCATTGAAATCTTCAGTGGAATTAAAACAGATTCTACAGACAGTGGGGGTTAAACAATCAAGAACAGAATCAAGAGTGTCTCTAATGGAAATTAGCCTTGTTTGAATCATCATTTGCATTACAAAGATACTTCCCTATCTATTGCTAGGGACTGTGTCATCATTTATTATATTATATAAAAGAAGCTAAGGATTGTGTATCTCATTATGTACATGGATTATTACCTCTAGGTGTATTTGCATGCAGTATACATTTTGATCACTTACTTACAATATACATTGCTTCTGTCAGATGGCACTCAGATGGTGAGGTATGGCTTGAAATATTTGCTAACGGTCCATTATCAGTATTTTCCTAGTTGCACTTATGGGCTAGCCTATGCCCAGTTCCATATATCAACTAGAATCGTACTACTGTTTTATTTCACTGCCAAGCCAGAATTTGGTGCCATTGTATAAGATAAACTTGAGTGATCTGGTCACATATGAAACAGTAGCCTAGGAAGATGACCATTATTGTGTTGCAGCATGCCAACAGACATATCAATCAGCTAATTTGTGTCTTTAACTCAGTATTATTTCATTTAGAACATATAATATAATCTTCTCTTGATGACATCTTTAACTGAATTTCTGTATTATTTTGCAGAGATTTGATGCCAAGGACTGTAGATGGACAAATAACAATGGAGAAAACTCCAAGCTATTTTGTTACTAATGAGGCACCACAGCGTATCCACTCCATGGCCAAAGACACAAAACTGATAGTTGTGGTTAGAAACCCGGTTACACGTGCCATATCTGACTACACACAAACTCTATCTAAGAAACCAGAGATTCCAACCTTTGAGGTCCTTGCCTTCAAAAACAGGACCTTGGGACTCATTGATGCTTCTTGGAGTGCACTGAGGATTGGAATATATGCCCTACATCTGGAAAGCTGGATGCAGTACTTTCCTCTTTCCCAAATTATTTTTGTCAGTGGAGAACGTCTAATCAGCAACCCAGCCGAAGAGCTGGCCAAAGTGCAAGATTTCTTGGGTATTAGAAAAATTATTACTGAAAAATATTTCTATTTCAATAAAACCAAAGGCTTCCCTTGTCTGAAGAAGCCTGAGGATAATGGTGCTCCTAGGTGCCTGGGGAAGTCTAAAGGTCGAACTCATCCTAAAATTGACCCAGATGTCATTCAGCGCCTAAGGAAGTTTTACAAACCTTTCAATTCTATGTTTTACCAAATGACAGGGGAGGATTTTCAGTGGGAGAAGGAGGAGCTGGAAAGCTGGACCAGTGGATAACCATTGTTCATGAAAATACATGTTTATTGACATTGAGTCACTAATGTACAGAGAATTCTTGGCAACAAATTATATATATAAAAAAATTGTCAAAAAAAAAGAAAAAAATCTCTAGTTTCTAAAAAGTCAGCACTGTTATAAAGTTCTATCTTGAGAGAGAATGTCACTATTCACTGATGTATTTAGTGGAAAATAGTTTTTAAGGGAAAGCACAAAGTAAGAAACCCCTGCTGAATAAAGACACGACTGGAGTCTGCTACACAGCAGTACATGGTCACTTTTAATGCAACCATAGATGCCAGATGCCACATCAGATGACAGTATTTCTTTTTCTTTCTTTTTTAAACATAATACACAGAGCACTAATTGGTTATATTTTTATATTCTTATAGCTTCATTGTCACTTTTCATTACATAGTACAATATATATTTAGAGGATAAAATAAAAGGTCAAAGAAAAGGTTAGCCACTAATTTATATATATGTGTGAAGGTTTATTTTGAGAAAGGAACAAAAAATAATTTATCTGCAAACACATAAATGTATGATTTATTGTTATAAACCAGAGTTTCTGTTTACCGTAAGTCACATTTAATGCCCCACCAAAAGTAGAATTCTAAAACAGTGTTTCCAGGGAAATAATCTAAAAATATAAATGTGTAAAAAAAAAAGGTTGGGGGGGGGGCAGTAATACAAGAAAATGTAAACATCCCACATATATTTAAACATTATACTAACAAAATAAAGCATTATATTTCTATTTAATGTTACTGATATTTTTGTCTCTTTAGGGCAGGCCATGAATATGTGATATTGGAGAAATTTCTGAGCAGAATTTATATAGCCGGGTTCAATTTAGGGTGGAACACAACAAAATTGATAGAAAACAGACAGGACTTTTGCTTCAAATATTTTCACATGAACAAGAAAAACAGCATGTCAAGTGAAATGGATAGTTTTCATTTTTGAGGTTACTGGTCCTTGATATATTAGTTATGTTTGGCTCTGAATTAAGGACTATATTTTTTGTTTTATAAATTTTGCTATATTGTTAATGTTAACCTTTACTTTCCTCACTATTCATCTACACTAAAATGATCAACTAAATATCTTCTTACACTGCATAATGTGTTTGTTTTCTATTTGACATTTGTTGACTCACCCAAGTATATCTGAACACAGATAGTACCAAGTGAAACATTACCAAAACTAAATTGTCTTAATATCAATCCATGTGTGATTGTTTTGAGTGCTAAAATCTTATATGATTATTGAATTATGTACAATCAGGCTAATGTATGAATACCATTGTTGAGGGTGAAGGTTCAGAGGTGCACAAAAAGGTGAAGGGATGGCTATGTATGGTATGGATGTGCAGAAATCTGCACTTAAATCCATTTTTCAAAAGAACAAACCGATGTTTTTATTTTTAATTTTGAAATCTGATGTGGGGCTAGACATGTTAATTTCCCAGGTGCACTTAGTCATGTGACTGTGATAGACTTAATCACCCTTTTACTGGTGAATTGAAAGTTGGAGTAATATAATTTGCCTATCTCCCAGCAGCTTATCAACAAAATATTGGGAAGGTACCAAAAGAGCAGTTCCCTGACACAAGATAAAAGCTCCCTTATAAATATGAGAATAGCATAGTACAAATCCAAGTGCTAATGCAACATCTCCAGTAACATTGAGTAGGAGAAACATTAGCTTATTTGAAAGAAGTTCTGTTGTGTAGTACTGCCTCTTTCTGGAAGCACAAGATCAGTCACATTGACCTGAGACTGCTGTCTACACATCAATATTACAACAACAAAAAAATTCATTTGTTGGTTTGGGCATAACAATTTTTATGTTACAGTAAATTATTTTAATGCAAATAGTATAATTAAGAAATCAAAACTACACCATAACAATCATGACAGAATCCCTTTAATTTGGTAAATTAAATTGCTTAAAATTTTACCATTTACCACTGGTCAAGCAATGGGATCATGGGAAAATCAATATGTAATTTAGGCATAGACCCAAATAGAATGTGTGCATTTTGGGAAATGTTTTGGAAGCTAAAGGGGATTTTGGAAAGGTTTTGGAAGCTAAAGCATAGCTCTGGTTGTTTGCCAAGAGCAGTATTCCACACAGATATATATATATATATGGAAAGTCTTAATAGAAAGCAATTGTTGTACAATGTAAAGCATATCTGTAGAACATATCTGTACAAGGCTATACCAGATGGTACCCAAGTTTTTTTTCCTTTTTCACCATGGTTCCTCATTAAATGAATGGAATGCTTGTAACTATATTCAGTCTCATAATATTTAGCATTCCACTTAGAGTTTTCTGCTCTGAAGTCAAAATGGATGATCCATTATCATCTCAGGGGAAGCTAAGAAAACACCTCAAGGGCTAAATTTCTATGGTTTTCTATACATTTTCTAAAGAGTATGTAGTAAAAGTTATATTATAATCACAGAATATTCCTTCCTATTTGTGTTTACACAGAAAATTCCAATTATCCAGAACATTACTGAAATTTCTCCCCAGATGAATGGTTCATTAAACTACAGAACACCATTACTATCTATATGTTGTTAATATATCAGAATTTAAGGAGACTTCACTCATGGAAAGTGTTTTGTTAGCTCCAAACCTAAAAGATAAAACACACTAACAATATATTTTTCCTGTGTACTACATACAGTAAAACCCCAAACTCATTTAATGTTTTATTGTTGGGATACCATTATGGATATGTTGGGACATAATAGTTACTGTACATATTATGTTTTGTATCTCTAGCTGTAAGAGAAATGTTGGTTTACATTGCACATCTTCACTGCTTACTTGGAGGTTGGTGACAACACAAACAAGGCTACCTCTTCTGCTGCAGAAAATAATAATGCTTTATATCAGCTTTGTATAAGCTTGTGTAAAAGTTTGTAAGGGAACTAATAATAATAATATCAATAATAGTCGGGACCAAGGAAGAAGCTGTGTGCAGAAAAGTCCTATTTGTGGTATCTGAAGAGAGTTTATAGTCATTTACTAGGCAAAAGATCAGGGCAGGCAGCAAGAAGAAAAATCAGAGTCAAGGCAGGAGGCTAGGAACTGATTGTAATAACAATTTAGGAGCACCACTAAGAAAGATCTATACTTGGGGCATTGAACCTGGTACTCTGGCATCTTCTTATTTGAAAATGTTGTGCCAAAACACATTGTGATGACTTCACATGCAGCCACATCACAACATGGTGCAATGATTTCAGTGTGTGGCAATGGGAAACACCATCTTGTGCGCAAAGTGGAGCTCTCCACAGTGGCATACCTAGATCTTACTGGGCCCCAGAGCAAATTATTTTTTAGGCCCCCAAAATGTCCAGTGTTTGACCTGTTTTACCAATATTTATTGTAATTGTATATGAATTGTATATGAATTAGGGCCTCCTGGGCCCCCCCTGCAGCTACGCCCCTGGCTCTCCACAAAGGAGCACTCCTGACAAGCACAAAGGGAAAGTTACAAAAAAAAAGTAAAAGTGAATTATATAAACGGGGATATGTAATGAAAGTATGCTTTGTCTGACCAAGAAAGAAATAGCTTTTTTTTAACTTCAGATTTCACCTGTTTTTTTATGATTTTTAAATCCACAAACCACACAGTAGAGCAACATGGAAAAAAACTGACTTTATTTTATCAGATCAGCCTTGGGTTCCTTTAAACACATTCCATTAAGAAACCTGCGATTTTGCCATTTAGGGACCAATAAGTAGCTAAAGTAAGAACCATTTGGTGAAGATCCTGTGAAAATGAAGCTTCGAACCATGAATTAAACATTGCACGAAAGTGCATTTCTATAATGTGGGTTTTTCCTTTTCATTAGCAGAAAAATGGAGATTTGAGAAGCTGATTACAGGAAGTGGGTCTCGGGAGACTGCATTAAGGTAATTTACAAACACTGAATCTACCCTTAGTTTGAGATTCAGTTCACAGGTTTTTGTAATCACATCTTGAATGTGAGGATGTGAAAAGAGCACATTGTCCTTTTAAATCCCCTCCATTACAGAAGGTCATGTGTGGTTTGTAAATGACCCTCATAGTCACCGGAATTTGTACTGGCTTCACTTTGGAAGTGAGATACCAATTTACTTGGCATTTTAGTCAGAGATAAAGCTAATGCTAATGCATTTCTGTACAAAAGAGATTGCTATAATTTAATATAATGTAACATACATATGATTGTACTGCTACAGATTCAGAAGTGGGTTCTAATAAATTCCCAGATAAACGAGTGAGTAATTATTAATAGCAGGTAGTAATATCATCTCTAAATCTCTGACTAGAACCTGTTTTCTTGATAAAACCATTCTCCCACTATTAACAATTCAAAAGCAAATATAATCATTTGTTCCATGTATAGGTGTATTTTACCCTTGAAGAATAAACTTCATCTCTAATTACTCTATTCCAAGGATGAGGCCAGAGCTATTTGTGTGAACAGAGCATTCTTCTCTGTAAGTGTAATGATACTCTATATGTAATAGCAGTTAGCTCTTTCTATCTATGACCAGCAGGGTTGATGTTACTGTTGCCTTTTATGAGAAATTATCAAGTGTTTTTCAAGATATGCTACACTACATTACTAATTTCTATAAACTCCTTGCACATTTAATGGCCACTTAGGCAATAGTTTTCCATGCCATGATCAATGTAGGTCACTCCTGCAAGGAATTAGCAACAAGTCCTACAGTAGGTAATCCACACATTCAGCTTTCTCAACCATTGTCTGTTTAAAAACTTTTAATCAGTTTTTCTCTGTGAGTCTACAGTGGTAGCCCATACAGTATCTAGCATGCTTAGCGTGCTTTGTTTTAAATTGCTTTTAAATTTGTTTTAAATATCCACCCACACTGTGGTACAGTCACTGGAGATGTTGTTCCAAAGGGCAGTGCTGAAGTCTCGTATAACTGGGGTACAAATGCAGTCCTGTTTAAGGCTTGGATTGCATTTTGAGATTACCTTTTTTGTTTTCAAGGACAACCCTGTCAAGACATTTTTCTGTATTTCACTTATACCCTCACTTAATAAAGCAGAGGGTATTCTGGGAATAGAAGCAAATTTTTCTAAAATGACTATTTTTGTGGACTACCAAAGGTCTACCTTTGAATTCTAAAACACAGCCAGGGCAGTTGCTTATAAGTTCATCATCATAATCATCATTTATTCATAGTGTACTAAGTTACACAGCACAGAAAAGGTTACAAAGCAAAAATAGTAAAAACCATTTTAACACAACACATTTTTTATCATGCCAAATGCAATAAAGTCAATGGGTGTTTTCCTTGTGACAACTTTTTTGTCTCACCGACTGTTTTGTCCAAATGCATTAAAGCCAATGGGCATTTTTTCTTATGGCAACTTTTTTGTCTAGTCAACAATTATGTCTTGAAGACTTTTTTGTTGAAGCTAAATTTTTCATACCAGATTATTTCTGTAGCTTCATGAACTCATGAATTTTGCAGCAATTCCATGCCTGGCAAAAATATTTGCCCATCAGTAATAACTCACAAAACACAATTTTCAAAAGTGAAAATGAAGGGCAGACAGGCAAAGACTGCTTACGCCTCCTCCTTCCTTAATCTTCATACAATTTGAGTCTCCATAAAGTTTTAAGGACAACTTGTCTCATTAATGCCTAAATCATTAACAGTGAAATTTGAAGATAAATATTAAATCGATAGCCAAGGCAAACCTAATGAGAAATTATTAGCAGCAAGCTATATTTATGTCTAAAATCTTTAGCAGTGCAAGGCTGGTATTGATAAATCCCTACCTTACTCGCTAAATAATTAGACTTGAAAGAGGAATCTAGTTAAATAGTTGCCATTTAAAGATAAAATTCTGTAACAATGGACAAAATTAATGTTTTCAAATATTTTTGATGTATTAAATATTAAAGGGAGTGTAAGGTCTAAAACATTATTTTTCAATTGTGAGAAAATTAGCAATCATCAACCAATTTACCAGGAAAGAAAAAGGAAAGTCGGTTTCTTTGATTTGTTTTCATTATTCAATGTGCAGCAGGCAGATCAAAACGAATTGCTAAACTGGGTGATATGGGACTTAGCATTAGGTTAAATTTGTCCTGCGTTTTCTAGTGAGCCAATTTCATCCAAACAAAAATCTGAATCATGGATTCTAGTTTGGTTCGACCAAACTAAAATCCCCGATTTGTCCTTATTTATTTAAAAAAAATTCAAAAATCTGATTGGGTAAAACTGACTTTTTCTGATTTTTTTGGATTTGACGCCCCACCAATTCATGAAATTGGTGGAAAAGCCAGATATGTTCAGATTATTGTACAAAACCCAGTGCAGACATTAATATCTTGAAAATTGCGAATAGGATCTCTGCCATTGACTTCTACAGGACCTCGACAGGTTGAAACTGGAGTATATTTAAATCTGGACTTTTAGGGGTATAATAAATCTTGAAGAATTAGAGTTTTTTCCCATTAGTAAAAAAACTAAGATTTTTTTTAGTTTTTAGCATTTGGACATTAACAAATAACACCCGGGTGCACATGTCTTAGACCTACAGGGAAGCATAAACTTGTGTAAAACATACCTATTGGATGGCACAAAGTGAAAAATGTTTTTTACTGCACAATAAAGTGCAGTAAAAAAACACTTTGATTAAAAGCCTATGATTTACATGCTGCATACAGGCACAAAATGCATAAGGATGTCTGTTAGGTATGTTTTTGCACTAAATAAAAACTCTTTTAATGGGACTTTTTTCAACTAATGTGTAGTGATGAAAAAATTCTCAAAACTGTTAATACATTTGTGGAATGTAAGTCAATAGGCGACAACATTTTTAGGTTACAATTATTTTTACATACAACTTTTTTTCTCACTCCAAAGTCAATGGGCATTTTTTTATGACTGCTTTTTTGTCCCTGCGACAATTGTGTCTTGACAACTTCTTTGTTTTGTTGTTCTTGGTGACAAATTCTCAGATGGCGAAATGTGGAATTTTTAAGCAAAAAAAAGTTTCTCATCACTACTAATGTGGTCTATTTTGTGCCAGCTAAAAGTGGTCTTTTCGGGAAGTTTAGTCCTCAAGCTGTAGGTCTAGGCCATGAAAGTCTGGAGCTCCATGCACATGGCAAAAACTCCACGGGGTACAATTTGGGCTCTTTTGCCCATTATTGTTGGTGTACTGACTTTGATCCATTTTGTTGCCCAAATTAACTGGTCAGGATTCTAGGAAATCCAACAATCCCCAGCATCTCAAGAGCTGCAGGTGGGACATCCTTGCTTTAAAATATCATTAGGCAATATCATTACACACCATTAGCAGGGAGATTTGTATGTTTATGGGGTATGGGCTGCAATAAATGACATGTATAAAGAGAGGGTGAAAGAGATTGTGATGAATACAGAGAGACCTAGACTATTTGCCACCCGTGGGTTCAATGTGAAATAATTATACAAGTAACATATTTGCGCTGGATATGGATATACAGCACTCAATCTAGAGGCAGTGATATTTATATCCGCTAAATCACTCAAGACAATTTATCATTCATGTGATGTTCTCATGCTAGTTCCTTTAAACATATAATTATTCTGTAGATTTGCATAAAATTATATGTTCTTAATTGATAGATTTTTACTCTGTTGACTTTAGTTCCTTATCATGTTACATTCACATATTATTCATCTTTAGAGGAATGGCACACAAGCATGAATCTGGGATTTTGTCTGTTAACTTTTAACTCACTAAGACTTACCTCAGGTATGGTACTGACTTTATTCTGCCCTGTGTGTCTTCTAATCTCCTGGAAGGAGATGCAACAGAGAGGAGTCATGCCATTGCCTCAGGCAATTGCAGCACACTCAAGGATACAGAGATATCATGTTTTAATATTACATTGGAGCAATAAAGGTAGAATTTTGAAGTGGAAAATTTGACCTGCGGTCGAAGAAAAATCAAACGATTCAAACTATTTTAGTGTACGATTGAACGTTTTTTCTTAGATAAAATAAAACTAAGGCTAACATAGCATTTCGGCAGCTATTATTTGGAAAGTAAAAAAAATCGAAGTATTTTTAAAGAGGCAGTACATTGAATTTTGAAGTCAAAGGATTTTACCATTCGATTTGAATGGTCGAATGGTTAAAGTTTTTCAAAATTTTACTTCGAAAATTTAACTTTTTGCATTCGAATATTCACTTCGACCCTTAATAAATCAGCCCCTAACGGAGTTACTTATTTTCTGAAATATACTCTGACCAAATCCACACAGATTATTTATCAATGCAATCAATTACAGTGCGTGAAAAAAAACAAGAAAAAATCATGAAAATCTTGAATTGTACAAATGATTCTGCTTGAAAATGCAGATTTTTAAAAAAAAATTTGCCCAAAAACCATGAAATCTTCTGATTTTTACACAAAACCAGTAAGATCAGGATATCTTCGGGACTTCTTCCATTGACTTACTGTATATACAACCTCGGCAGTTCCGAGATGCCAGATTTTCGGATTCTGACTTTTTCCATCCAAGGGGTATAATACATCATGAAAATTTTTTTTTTTCACTAAACATTCTGATTTTATACTGAAAGAAACTCAAATCTTTTTACTTTAATAAATAACCCACTAAGTCATTGGATAATTTAGAAAGTGTTAACTGCCATTATAGCAACAACTGAATTTCTGTCTCTTTCTGCTACATAAAAATTGTATTAAAAAATGATGCTCTCTTTAAAGGTTGGACTATACACTTCTTGAATGAAGAGTCGTTTTAAAGGAGTTGTAGACCCAGCTGTAACACCCTCATACAGTGACCCCTAGTTTTCTATAGAAGTTGCTAAAAGATGTAATTATAGATGCAAGGAAATTCACCAATGAGAAGTCTACTAATCAAAAACTTCATTATAATGACTGATAAATAAAGAATGTTGATTTTGTCAGGTATCTTGCTGTCATCTTATACATTGAGATAATTATATTTTATCTGTATTATACTACATCAAACATGGGCTTAAAGGACTGAATTGTTCAATGCTGGGAAACTGTGCTTAATGCTTCCAATTGCAACTGCAGGAACAAAGAACAGGGACCCAGACTGATACAGATCAGCTGAGATTCTCATGTTGCTCCTTGGATGTTGCTCCCAGTGGCCTCAAAAGCAGGTGCTTATTTTTGAATTACTGGCTTAGAGGTAAGATTTGGTTGCATAAAAAACAGATGTCCTGCCAAACATTCTCTCCTGTAGGCTGCCAGTCTATATAGGGGCTAACAAAAAGCCAATCAGAGCTCTTATTTGACATCCACATGGACTTTTTTAAATTTAAATGTGGCTCATGAGCAAAAAAGGTTGGGGACCCCTGCTTTAATACACACAGAGCTGGGCCAGGGGGTGTTAAAGTGACCACTCTGCTGAAACCTACCCCCTTACAAATGATAAAATGTAAGCGTGGATGCCAACAGCAACCAGCCTTCACACAATCACCCACCACCCCATATGCTTCCCAAATGCCATAGGGGCTGCTATAATGTGCCATAGAAAGTCAGTATTTAGTGGGCTGGTGGGGGGCTGTTTGGGCCTCTGTTTTGGCTGATTGGGCCTCTTTGTACATGAGATGACAGGGCCTATTTTGACTCTCAGCCCAGGCCTGTTGCCTGTAGAGGGAGCTGAAGCCCTGACAACATCTCAGTTTTATTAAATCCACAGGGCATGTATTTGCCAGTATTACAATTGCTTTTATAACACTATCTAGGTACTTGGAGCCAAATAGCATATACACAGTACATAGCATATATACAGTACATTGAAACTGCACATCTCCTGGGTGGTGGGTAGGTAACCAAATTTGCTGGATATTCTGTCTGTGTTATTAAGCACCCTGCTCTGCTGTACCAGTATCGGTTTCACACTGTTTAATCCATTCCAACACATCACCAAGCTCTGTATTTAAGTCTTATGCCCCTCATATTCCAAAGCCATCATCCGACAGTTTATAAAATTGGCTGAGATTGAAACTGTCTGCTGAAGAAAGGATGGCAGGATTTGCCTTTTATTTGCTAATACTTTTTTTTTTTCATTCAAAGTGTATTATAAAAAAGCACTTTATCATTAATTGCACTGCCTGCCCATAGAAAATCAGTAAAACCCAAGCACCATCTCGTCCCTGTGCGGGAATGATTGCAAGATAACCGGTGACAAGTTAATTAATTTGTCAGCCTCAAATGGCGCGCTGGAATTATGCCTCTCCGCATTAAGTTCCAATGGAGAAATTGCCATTGTGTTACTGTAATTAAATGGAGGCGTTCCAGTGCCAACATGAACACACTCCAGCCACCATTAGGGGAAAGCACAAACAAGAAAAGAAAAACAACAAGAAACCTGCCGGCTTTGTTATAGCCAGTAATGATCGTTTTTAACAGCAATAATTCTTGCTTGTTTTCAGGTTTTCCAACACAAAGAGCTTGAAAACATTGAGAATAATGATGGATATATAATGGAAACTATACTCATATAGATACCCGGGAGCAGAGTTAAAGTTGTAGAATAGTACAAGTATGGGACCTGTTATCCAGAATGCTCAAGCCCTGGGGTTTTCTGGATAATGGATGTTTCCTTAATTTAAGTCCTCATACCTTAATCTGATAGAAAATCAGGTTGAAACTCAATAGGCTGGTTTTGTTTACAATAAGGATTAATTATATCTAAGGCTGGATCAAGTACAAACTACTGTTTTATTATTAGAGATGAAGAATTCTTTATTATTATTACAGAGAAAAAGGAAATCAGTCTACCTGTTGAACCCTTGCCCCTTGATTAAGCAAATATTGCTCTGTAACTGCACTTCAGGTACACAGAAGCTCCAAAATCAAAATAGACCCTGGCATTTCAGGTACAGAGGCCCAAACAGCCCCCACCAGCCCAATAAATAGTGTCTGTATATGGGAACTTACAGCAGCCCTCTGGCATTTGCCAGAACCCACAGTTCGGCAGTCCATGCCTGCACCCACAGGCCCACTAAATAGTAACTGTCTATGTGGCATGCTATAGCAGTTTTGAATGGAATGTAAAAATGTGCTTTTCTAATTTCACTTTTGAAATTTACATTATTTATTTTTTTCAGTTTCCCAGCTATTTAAGTTTGTATTAGTTGTCAATATAATGATTGCTGCAACAACAGCACAGCCTACTGGTCAATTCCTGTAATTGTAAACTCAAAGAGAAATACTGTTGGAAGGAGAAGTGTTCTGATGTTGCCCTGCTCAGGACAGAGATCACAAGCCTCAGAAGACCTTTCCCATCTCCTTCCTGAACAGAGCAAATTGGTGCCATGGTTATAAAATTAATTATACTGGCAGGTAACAACAGCTAAAATAGCTCTGAAAGTGAAAAATAAATTAATAATGTGAATTGCAAAAGTGTTCAGAAAGGAGCAATAACTATATTCCCAAGCGACGAGGTGTCTCTGTTAAAAATAAATCTCTACCTTCTCATAATCTTCCATGATTTGCCAATATGTCTTCAACTCTTTAATTCATATAAAGCAGACTATATCTTAGCTTTTTTGACTCCTTAACAAAAACACTGCTATCAAATATCTCCAAATTATTGCTCCTCATGTTGTTTTCCTTTATAGTGGAAATGACTTCTTCTTTTCTTTATTCTTTAGTTTTCATTATTTAATTTAACTTTTTTCTAATCTCCCATAGATTTCTCATCTTACAGGAAAACAACCCTCAGTAGCAGCTTGCTCGCAAAACACATTGTTATTTATTGCAGAGGAAAAAATAAGTCCCTCTATAAAATAAAAGTTATATTCAGGCACTGTATGGGCTTATTGATTTTCAAAGACTTCTTTATGCTGTGCTTACTTTTTACATTCTGGGAGCATGTTGGGAGAAACTGTTTATTTGTAGTAATGACAAGGAAGTTAGTGCGCCTCTACCCGGGCACCACGCAGTAAACACCAGAATGATGCCAGAGTTAAAGACATGCCACAGGCAAATATCCTCCTATAATCTTCAACTTTAGCCATTAAAGCCCAACAACTCATGTGTAGCTGCAGGGCTGCCGAGACGCCTTCCAAAGTCCCTTGCTAATGAGCCAGATTCGCAGCATGAATTATTTGTTTGCTGATTCGCTCAGAATGCAGAGCAGATGGGATGCTTTGAAAATGGTGCATTTTGACAATGAATTCATATTATAAATAACAAACAGTGCAGTAAACCATGACACCTTACTTTGGATGCATTCAGCATAGAAATAGGGCACCAACCTCATAGTTCCATGAACTTTTTCTATAAAGGTTAAGGACATGTTATCCAGAATAATATGGATCTGGGATTTTATAGTTTTCATAATTTGGATCTCCATACCTTCAGTCTACTAAAAAATAATTAATTGAACCCATTAGGATTGTTGTTCATCAAATTAGGACAATTGTTTGGATCAAGTACAAGGTACTGTTTCATTAATACAGAGAAAAAGTAAATTATTTTTAAATATTTGAATTATTTAATTATATAGGAGTCTAGGGGAGGCAGCCTTCCCATAATTTGAAGCTTCCAAATAATGAATCCTATACCTGTACAATCTAATAGCATCTACCACTTGCATTTTATACGTTCATAAGGTTATATATAATGACATGTATTTTGATGACCATTATTTCTCTGTTCAGCATCTATGTAGCATGACTGTAACTATAACAACAGGGGGAGCATCTACTGTGCCATGGGAGCAGACATGAATTAGTGGGGCCTAAGAAGGTTGGGGCCAGTGGCCCTATACAACTCTGGGTGGGCTTTGTGCACATTGGGTTGCCATTAGTGATGAGCAGGCCTTTTCAGAGTTGGTATATGGTCAGTGACATGACCAGATGGGAGAAGAAGAAGAACAACTCAACAGGACTGGGCCAACGGGAAGGCAGAATAGGCACTTGCCTAGGGTGCAAAACTGGGGGGATGCCATGCCAGGCATGAACTTGTTCTGAAGCCTACTCCCACGCCCAGGCCCCTCACTCCCCGTCATCTTCTTGGGGGATGGTGCTGGTGCGCATGCGCAGAAGCGCCAATCAGAGTGTGCATTCTATGTGAAGTAACGGGTTGCCTAGGGCACCTGGCCGGTGTGGCCCAGCTCTGCCACTCAATATGTACCAAGCAGTTTGTAGGCTAAACCTGCCCCATCTGCAGGTGAAACCTGCAGATTTTGAGCTGACCCATATCGATTCTGTTTACTATCTAGCTTATAACTGGGGTAATAAAATATCTTTTGCATGATGCAAAAATTTTTCAGTTAAGTGAAAATGTTTTCCTTTGCATATATATATATGGGATCTGTTATTCAGAAACCCATTATTCAGAAAGCTCTGAATTAGGGAATGGCCACTTCAGTTTTATCAGAATAATCTACATTTTTAAATGATTTCTTTTTTGTCTGTAATAATAAAACAGTACCTTGTACTTGATCCCAACTAAGATATAATTAATCCTTATTAGAAGCGAAACCAGCCTATGGGTTTATTTAATGTTTACATGATTTTCTAGTAGATTAAGGTATGAAGATTCAAATTATGGAAAAAAAAATCCATTATCCAGAAAACTCCAGGTCCCAAGCATTCTAGATAACAGGACCCATACCAGTACCATTCTACACCTTGACCTCAGGTATCTATATGAGTATGGTTTACATAATTTTAGTTGTAATATTGGTGTGTAGGCAGCCATCTCAGGTCATTTTGCCTGGTCATGAGATATCAGAAAGAGCCAGTGTTGCACTATGGAACTGCTTTCTGTCAGGCTATTGTTTCTCCTACTCAATGTAACTGAAGAAGTTGCAGTGGGACATTGATTTTTACTACAGAGTGCTCCTCTATATCTTGGGAACTGTTATCTGGTTACCTTCCCATGAGGGAGGGAGGTGAAATCACTCTAACTTGAAGTACAGCAGTAAAGTTAATCAGAGCACAGGTCACATGATTGAGGGCACCTGGGAAACTGACAATATGTTTAGCCCCATGTCAGATTTCAAAATTAAATATATTAAAAAAAATTGATCTTTTGAAAAACCGATTTCAGTGCAGATGTCTACTGGAGCAGCACTATTAACTGATGTATTTTGAAAAAAACAGTATCGTTTTACGGTATTAAGATCCAAATTACCGAAAGACCCATTATCTGGAAAACCCCAGGTCCTGAGCATTCTGGACAATAGCATACCATACCTGTATCATATTTACAAACTCATAAAAGTATTTTATCTGTAGAACGAAGAATGAGAATTTCACAGTTTTCACCAATGTGTATTGTATAATAAAACCTCTTACTAAAATGCCATTCATTTTCTACCCACAAAATATGTCATATACAGGTATTAAATCTTATGCTATGCACCATTAAAATTTGC
>CM044448.1:97314771-97346119 GCA_024363595.1 Xenopus borealis | reverse complement strand
ACATACCCCCTATTTTGTAAAAAAAATTCAAAAATATTCAATAAACCCAGTTGGATTGTTATGCCTCGAATAATGATTAATTTTATCTTTTATATATTCATTTTATCTTTTTACAGAAAAAAAGGAAATCCTATCTTAAATTTTGAATTATTTGATTAAATTGGAGTCTATGTCAGATGCCCCCCCATAATTTGGACCTTTCTGGATACCAGGTTTTCAGACAATGGATCCTATACCTGTAAATGGAAAACCACCAAAGTCCATCAAGTTCAACCCCTCCAGATGAACCCCAGTGCATATATATTCCGATATCTATACAATATTAACTGTTGATCTTAAGATCACAAAAGCATTGGGTATTAATCTTGTTCAAGAAACATCCAAGCCCCTCTTAAAGGCTTTAACAAAATCAGCCATCACAACATCACCCAGCAGTGCATTCCCCAACCACTGTCCTCACTGTGAATAAACACCCATGTTGTTTCTTGTGAAAGTTCTTTTCCTCTAGTCTGAAGGGGTGGCTTCTGGTGCAATGATCCTCTCTATGGGTCAAAAGGTCCCCTGCTATTTGTCTATAATGTCCTAATATTCTTGAAAATTGTACCGTCTTTTAATCATGTACCGTCTTTTTTCCAGCCTTGACAGTCTACCCTCTTAATTTAAGTCTTCTATCTCCCTAACCAGTTTAGTTGCACGTCTCTGCACTCTCTATCCTTCTTAAGGAATGGATTACCAAAACTGCACTGAATACTCCAAGTAAGGCCTTACCAGGGACCTATAAAGAGTCAAAATTATATTTTATAAAATTACATTTTCATTCCTTGAGTTTATGCCCTTTTTTTTGTGCAAGACAGTACTTTAGTGGCCACAGGATGAATTAGACTAGAATTAGACAACTTGTTTTCTACAAAAAACCCTAGATCAGTGGTCCTCAAACTTGGCCCTCCAGCTGTTAAGGAACTACAACTCCCACAATGCAATGATGGAGTCTGACAGCCACAGTCAGGCAAATGCATTGTGGGACTTGTAGTTCCTTAACAGCTGGAGGGCCAAGTTTGAGGACCACTGCCCTAGATCCTTGTTGCGGAGGTGAGAGGTTTGAGTTGGGGCTCTGGATAGTGATGGGCAAATCTACCCCGTTTTGCTTCGCCGAAAAATTAGCGAATTTCCAGCGAATTTATTCGCCAGGGTTCTAATTCGCGCTGAATTCCCGTGATTCACCGATTGCGAGTCGCGCTTCGAAGTCGACGTGACTCACATCAAAAACGTGCCACGACTTGTTTCACAATCTTTTTTCACCAATTCGTGAAATGAGTTGCAGCAAGTTTTTGACGTGAGTCGCGTCAACTTCGATGCGTCCCGTCGTTTTTGTCGCGTCAAATTCACCGCAAATTCACCCCTGGCGAATAAATTTGCCCATCACTAGCTCTGGACCCTCCAGTCCGACGCTGAATATATGCACGAAGGATTAAGCACATAAAAATAATACTAATTTGGTGCCATAAACATTTTCCTGTGCATCTAACAAACAACAAAGCCAATAAAATCCAGTGAATTCCTCTGCAGATGGGATTGTGATATTTCATGTGTATTAGACACATCTGAAAACAGTCAATTTACTGTACATATGTGCATATGCAAATATAAACTTTTACTAAATCAAGCCCAGAGGGAGCAGTGCAGGACAGGACTAAGGATTTTTATGCTCTCCACTGATTCAATTGAGATTCTTCAGTGTGCCTGAAAACGCCTCTTGTCTGGAACATCTGCTTTGTGATACAGCAGAAATAGGTTAGCTGTTCAGCTCAGGCTTCATCTGCACAGCACAGGATTCTATTCCCTGGCTCAGCAAGTCTAAGGCAGTCACGCCGAAGTCCGCATAAAGTGTAAGGTATTATCCCATTTCCCTGCAGCTGCTGATTATGGGAATCAGGTATCGCTGAAGTGCAGGTAGACAAGCCGTGAGCAGCCTCCAAACATAATGGCTTTTACTGTATCACTTATACAAGAGTTGCTTATATGACAGGCAGACAAAAAATACTTATAAAATGTGTTTTTGATTTAGTTTGTTTTAGTTCTCTGAGCAAGTAGAGTATGTACACAGATATAAATTCAGCTTAAGTCCTATTTGATTTAATAGATCTGGAAATGACTGTCCTTGCTATTTGCCTTTTAACATTGCATTGCACAGGGAGATTTAAGGCTAGGAGGAATAGTCACATGAAATGGTTCCTAAAAGCAGAACTGATGTTAAATAACTGCCCTAAGCTTAGCTACAGCCCAAAGCACACTTGGCATGTGCAGTGTCAATGACTCTCAAAAAGTGGCCCAGCAATACCCAAGATGGTGAGTTCCTATGCTTTAAATCCTATATCAGTACTGTTGTAGGGCTGTTGAAACTCTGGGCTGGTCTAGTTAGTTTGCTGTATATAAACTAACTATATAAAATAGAGCTTTATGAACCATATTAATATTTAGTTCTCCTTGAAAGGAACAACAACATAAAAAAATCAAAGTGTTTTTAAGTAATGAATAAATGTAGTGTTACCCAGCACTGGTAAAACTTGGGTGTTTGCTTCAGAAAAACTATTATAGTTTATATAAACAAGCTGCTGTGTAGCCATGGGGGCAGCCATTCAAGCATCAGATAAATAGTACACAAGAGATAAGCTATGCAGAATTGCGTTGTATACTACATGGCTTATACTTCTGCTTTTTCTCTTTTTTCAGCTTTGAATGGCTGCCCCCACAGCTACCCAGCAGCTTGTTTATATAAACTATAGCAGAGTTGCTGAAGCAAAGAAACCAGTTTTACCAGTATGAGCCAACACTGAATAATATTTTCATTAATTTAATACACTTTCATTTGTTGGTGTTACTGTTTCTTTAAATCTTTTGAGATATTAGGATACAAATTAATTGAAAGAGAAAAGGGAAGAAAACTTTCAGTTGTTAATGTTATTACATGATGCTATATATGGGTATAGTGGGAAGAAGTGGCCCATATACGGTTCTCAGTAGAGACAGTTGGCTTGGGTTATCCTCCCTTTGTTTTTCTTAGAAATCTCTGTCATGGAGCTGGGGGTGGTTGATTCCTCAAAGTTCCATAGACATGTAAGACACATCTAAAAATGCACCTTTTAAGCATCCTCTGATTACAATAGAACAAAGAGCCACTATACTACTGAGTTGTACAAAACTTATGGGGAGAAAAGAGGCTGCAAAATGTTATGGTAACTGTCTGCACTCAGGGTCGGATTGGCCCAGATCTGCTCCCCCAGCTGACCAGCTTGTTTTATGCATTTGCGAGCTGCTTTTTTTTCACGCATGCCCAAGCAGGTATTTAAGGTTGGGAGGGGAGTGCCCGGAGGGCCCTTCATTTTTCAGCCCTGGTGGGCCCCCCAAGACTCCAGTCCAACCCTGTCTGCACTGGTTATGAACAATTCAATTTCCATCCACCCAGTTTTCCCTGATGGACATATACCCTGGGCCTCCAGGTCACATACAGTATACTGCTGGCTACTGGAAAAATAGGAATGAGCGAATTTTTTTGCCACAAGAAAAAATGCCTTTTGACTTTAATGCATTTGGAGAGAAAAAAAAATCACTTCAATGGGGCGAATTGAGCTGAATCGACTTTTCATGAAGAAAATAAAGGAAAAAAGTTAAAAATTTTAGGGTAAAGCAATTGCCATTTATACAGATGAAAACAGATATTATAGGCCTTGCATTTGTTTGTTTCCCAATCCCAATGGTCTCATCTTTCATTCAATCAAAAAAATTAAGAAAACTAACACAGGAGTGGGAAGAGAATCCAGATGGGTGCCTGATCGGGACATAAATCATTATGACACAGAAACAGAGGTGGAACCGGTGTGAGTGGAAGGAAAATGGCATAGGAAATTATACAGGTTTTGCTTGAGAACACTAAACACTCTGCTATAGTTGGTGGGCAGTCAGGAGGGACTGCAATGCGTAACAAAGGTGACAATCATTTTCTACGGTTCTCGGCAAAGAGCTCTTGAGACACATGACTAAGCCAACGGAGATAAGAAACAAAGTTCGTAAGTATGGATGTGTTATATCTGGAATGGTTAAATTCATTGGCCAATCACATCTGAGTGTGTGCTATTACTAATACACATACTGCTTTTTTAATTAATTGTCAATTATCAGTTTTTATCCCACTGTACACATAACACATAAACCGTCACTGTGCCAATTAGTTGGCCTTGCAGCATATGTACTATGTAGGGTTTCCAATTAAACGGTTTATGTAGCACCCTAGTATACATGGTAAACATTACACCTACTGCTTGGATTGATGTTTATATTCAGTCCCTGAGCAGAGTGAATGGTAAAGGCAGACATGTACTCTTTGATGACTTCTAGTCAGAGACATTTGAAGAGTAACAACCTTTCCTTATGTCCTAGTGGGGGACTGAAACATAAGGATTTCTTGATTTACAGTTGGATATGCCCAGTAGTAATTGTTATTAACTTTCCTGAACCATAGGGTTCAACAGAATTTAGACTCAGTAGTGTAGTTCCTGATATTTCTATGGTAGCACTGTTTTTAAAAAAAAAGTCATGGAGTTGTTTGATGGCTAACTGTATCACATGTGTATAGGATCACCACCTGGTTCTGAGTGTGTTGGGTAAACTATCCCTAAATATTTATTATTTATGACAATACTGCACAGTATGGGCTTCCCTCTTGATTGATTTGTGTTGTGTTTATAAGTAATGGAAATGTACTTGAAGTTCATTGTAAGTGGAGTGATATGAAGATAAAGTAGATAAAGTAGAATATGAATTGCATAAAGTCATATTAGAACAAAAGTAGCAAAAAATGGCAATGGTTTCAACTTCAAGAATTGTATAATAGTCCATTTAATATCTCTAATACAGGGTAAACAAACTTTATTTTTTACCTATAAGTGAAATTCAATAGTAAAAGAGACCTTACTTGGTAGTATTGCATTAAACCTAAAACTTACCTCCAAGCCTGGAATTAAAAAATAAGCACTTGCTTTTAGGCTACTGAGAGCAACATTCAAGGGGTTCTGCTCAAGAGCCACTGGTTGGGGTTCAGTAACAGAACGAGAAGTTCCAGGGCCCAGGTGCAGGCTGTGCATCCCAGCCCCCCACCCCCTCAGGATGCATTTATCCCAATGGCTTTACACTGGTCCCTGAGGGGGTGCTGACCCTGGTGCAATCGCACCTGTTGCACCGCTGGTAGTTCTGCCCCTGTTGGGGATAACTGAACTGATCTGGGATCTGATGAAGATATCAAAGAAACCAATTTGTTTAATTAATAATGCTTTGTTTAATTAATAATAATAATAGTTCTTCACTTATGATAAATGATTATAATATGTTGATATCATATAAAGTATAATATTTTGAGTCAGGATCTGTCTGTAAGTCATGGCAGGAATGGTAATTCTGCAAGCATGAGAATCTGTATATGAACAGGCCACAAGGCAAATTATGCTGGAGCTATATAAATACATGTTAATAATAATAATAATAATACATAAACATTATGATTTGATATCAAGATCATCCTCAACTAATTAAGCAGCTTGTGATTCTGAGAAGGTCATGTCAAAATACTACAGTCCATGATTCTATTGCTTTTAATGAAAAGCCGATAGCTACACTTTCAACCAGTATTAGGCCTTTTTTTCCTTTATTCTTTCTTCCTTCTTTATATAATTATTATACATGAAATGATGTACCCCCTACAGAATATAAGGCATTTAAAGCTTATGTGACATTCCCTGCAAGTATAGACTTGGTGAGTGGCTTTTAAAAGGTCACAGTTCCTTACGATGACTTGCAACCTTCTCATTAGTGTCAGCAGGATGAATGTTATTGCTTGTATTACATGACTGCTCAACTTTGTGCATATTGGTTTGACCAGGCAAAGCTGAGTGATTTGCTTTGCCCAAAAAATGCTCAGAAGCACTGAAAGTTTGACTGTGTGTATTAAGGTGTTAAAGAAAGAAGCAAGCAGTCACCAAATCTAAAATAAAGTAGAGATGAGAAGATTTCCCTATTACCCTCTTTTGCAATTGTTTTGTATTGATTTATTTTATTCTCTATTTTTGCTGTACTAGTGACTCACAGTAAAATCTGTAAATTTGTGGATGCTGTTAGCAGGGATTAAGTTTCAAGTGCACACCTAATATTAAGCCTCTTCTATGTTATATAATGTTGATGATAACCCTGCTCTACAGTGGTTCACTGTCTACGTCAAGTGTGCTTGGTTCCTGAAACTTGTGATTGATGGTCCTCTTACTCCTGCTCCCTGCTCCTGTTCCTGCTCCTGTTCCTGCTTCATGTGACTTCCTGCTTCTGACCCCAGCCTCATAATTCTGCTCCTGTTTTCTCCTTTCTTACCTTCTTCTTTCTTAGAGAATACATTTGGAGCCCTTACATGCCCCTGTGGGAGTGCTGAATACTCATGGGGTAAGTCCTGGCAGCCCCTGAGTAGCTGAGGGCCAGACCCAAACCCAAAGGTAGCAAGGCAGAAGATCATGCCTAGACAAGAATCCTGTCTCTCCCCTGGGGCTTGAGTTTGCCATTTATGATATCTAGAATCAGTTAGTAAGAACAGAGGACAGTGAGGTTGCGGAATGCCCTGCTGGATGATGTGGAGATGGCTGATTCTGGCAATGCTTTTAAAAGTGGCTTGGATGATTTCTTGGACAAGCATAACATCCAAGGCTATTATGATACTAAAATTTACAATTAGTATACGTAGATATTGGTATGTCTAGTTTATGTGAGTGCATGGAGGTGTCAATGTGTGTGTGTCTGTGTATGTATATGCACTGTATTTCATTTGAGGTTTATGGACTTGGGTCTTTTTTCAACCCAACTCAATTATGTAACTATGCTGAATAAAATATATTTATTTTTATTCAGCATATGACTATGAAGATTTTCATTCATCCAGGTCGTGGTATATCTTATGTAAGCAGTTCTAAAACAACTGGACTTGCTGAGTAATCATTGAAAACATTTCAGTACTCATCCGAGCAGCTTCTCGGATGAGTAGTGATACGTCTATAATGATTATTCAGCCAGTCCAATTGCTTTAGAATTGCTTACATAATATATACAATGACTTGAATGAAGGAAAATCTTCATAGTCATATGCTGAATATAAATAAATATGGCTACAGACGGCTACAAAAAAACCCTTTCTCCATTCTTACTAAACATTCTTATTAAAATAGATTGACAGCTAACAGGATCAAGACAATAACTAAAATACACTTGGTTAAAGATACTGTAGTTCTATTGAATTTGTAAATTTTTATAGAGAATTGTAAATTAATGACATTCTCCAATAATGCTTTAATAACAGCAGACAATTCTAAATATTTTTTTACAGAGCATGGGGAAAATAATTATGTATTCATTTTATTATTGTTGGCACATGAAGAAAAATTGCTAACTATTTTCATAAACTCTACATAGCATCTAATGTACATTATAAACTACTTTCCAGATGGTGTAACACACCCAGCAGAATTAAGCAATTTTTTTGTTAATACAAGAAAACTAAGCTGGAGATATACTATAGAGTATGGAATTATTACATATTGATGGTATGAATGGATAGAGAGAGAATAATGGACATTTAGGGAGGCTTAGCTTCCCCAAAAAGAGATCAAATACTAAATAATAAAAAGTTCTCCAATGAAAAGCCTTCTGTTGGTACCTTCCCCAAAGACAATTGCCACTTCCCTGCCCTGAATGTAAATTCTCGAATACATGTTAGAATGAAATAGTATAATTTATCTTTATCTAGCATTAGCAAGTTAAAAAAATATTTTATATTACTAGTACCAGTACAGGAGATGAAGTCATTGCTATGCTTCATAGCTATTAGCTTCTCCTACCTATCCCCTATAAAAAATATGTGTAGCAGTTGAATTTGGTCATAACAGGTCAACTTTCAACCCCTGGTACTGAGAAGGAGTCATGGGCACACTCTTTATAGTCTTCAGAGAAGATGACTGTTTTTCTAGTTCACATGCACTGGTCATGAATAATAACACAAAAAAAATGCCAAAATGATGTGTCGAAAAATAAACATGCCATTTCAATTCAGAGTCTATGATAGTCAGTCAAGCTGTTGCATGCAATTATCTGTCATTTATTTGCAAAACAATGTAAGTGAAATAAAGGCTTTACAATTTTTCCCTAAACCCTCCACAAAGCGCTAATTGCAAAAACAAGTTTATATGCACATACATTTGTCTTTTTTACAAAATCATGCTGGTATTGTCTCACGGGCATTCTGTTAAATGTTGTTATTTAGAATCTGAACTTCTCTTGCATATGTCATGTACACTTTGGCACATAATTCTATCTGTACTTGGCAATTTCTGCACTGCTGCTAAAACAAGTAGTAGTACAGTAGTTGGAAGGGTTTTCTTGCTGTAGGAGTGACAGTGCATCTTTATTTACTGTTGCATTTTTTACTGTAGATAGCAAGAGGCCAGCTTTATATAAAACATACACTGGAAAGTTGGACCATATTTTTCAGCCATCCAGTATTCCTGGTTGGGGTGTATGTTGTGATAGACCATACAGTAATACTGTCTCAGATGTCAGATAATTTGACTTTTTTGAAAATATCATGGTGCATCAGGAAATGAGGAAATAAAGAGGAGCAGCAGTTCCCCTTCTATTCCTGGAATTCTGTTTATTTAGGTTTTTAGAAGTACCCATGCACATATATAGGGACACTTGAATGACACTTGATGGTCTTTCAGCCACCTTCATGATTGTTGTACCTTTTATTTTATTATTATTATTGACTGGCAGATAGGATCATTGCAAAAGCTACACTATACTTGACTTAAGGTGGCCATACACGGGCCAATAAAAGCTGCTGACAAACAGTGCGTGAGGCCCTCTGATGGGCTTACCTGATCAATATCTAGCAAAATCAATAGCCGAAAGTCGGCCAGATGTCGATCAGACAGGACTAAAAATCCTGTCACATCGTATCCGCATCTGTTCATTGATATGGCCCTGTGATCCAACTGCCCCTACCTCTTCCGTTATGATCCGATCATTGGGCCCTTGGGCCCACAATCAGATCACCCAATATCGCCCACCTCAAGGCGACACAGGTGTGCTAAACCTCATCAATATTAAACATAGCTTTCAGAAACCTGGGGTAATGTCCCAGAAAAACCAGTTTAGACCAAATACAGTATGTGAAGGCCACTTTAACAATTCATGGGTAGCCCTAAAAGTGTAAGGATACCTGGTGGTCTAGTGGGATGGTCAGGACGCCCATCACATACCACGCAGGGAAACCTTCATTCCTCTTTTTAATTGGCAGGCATGTCCTTTTAGTTTTGGTGCATGCGTCCCTACAAACATCCTTTTGGCCAGTGTGCCATGTCTGACGTCACCATATTTGGTATGAAATTCAAATATCTAAAGGTACCTCTTCTGCTTTTTTTTTTATAGCACAACTTAAGTCTATTCTAGATAGTTCCTGAGTGTGCATCTAGTCTGATTCACTGTTTCTTGACTCTTGCCTGTCATTGACCACCACTGTATGGCTGCCTGAACTGACCTTACTTACTGACTATTTTTATGGATCCTGGCTCTGTAATGCACTGACTGATTTGATTTTGACCCCAGCCTGTTTCTTTGACTACTCTAATTACTCTAGTCACATGTTCCATTTCAACTGCCTGCCCATAACTCTCACCTTGTTCTCTCACTTGAAGACTCGGCAACATATGAGTAGCAAAGGACTGTTAAAAGCAGAAGCCAAACCATGGAACCTTAGCATTTGTTCTTGGTTAGGGATACTGAATGTGACGTTATATTGGACCAGACATAGAAGCCAAAGTTGCAGCTTCTTCTCCTGCTACCACTATCCTGGCAAGTCTCCTCCAGGGTCTCAAGAGAACAAAAGACAGACTTTCCAGTTCCTACAGAGATTATATGCAAGGTTGGACTTTATTCAGCAACAGGCTGTTACTTCCCCTGTAGCTCCTGTCCCAGGAGGCAGACTGCTACCAACATCCCCGGGTAACCCTGCGGTGGAACCTATGGTCCCATTTCCTGAGAAATTCTGTGGGGACTGTAGTAAATGATTTGCCTTCCAAAAGGCTGATAAATTACATTTTGGGTTCCTACCCTGAGGAGACCAGGGTAATTTTTGTCATCAACCTACTCTAGTGGGACCATCAGTTGTGGACATTTAGACTATCCTCTTCTCATCCAGCATGTGTCTCTCTTGAAGCCTTCTTCAAGCCCATGTCAACTATCTCTGCCTCTGCTGACTCAGCAATTATAACCTTAGGGTAAACAGCGGGATGAGGAGTATTGTACTGAATCCTGCCAATGGGCAGTGGAGACAATCTGGAATGATACTGCCTTATGCAGTCAGTTCAGGATGGCGTTTTCCGATGCGATGAAAGATTTCCCGGCATCCAAGGAGCATTAAAACCTGCTCTCGTCTGTCCTGCAGACTCTGGTGGCCAACATTAAGGCAGGATGTTGTTAATTATATTGCTTATTGTCCAGTTTGTCAATGTTTGGAACCATCCAAGTTTTTTCCTCAGGGTCAGCTTCCTATTCTCCGTAGATTTCATTGTGGAACTACCTCTCTTAAAATGGAATACTGTTATTTGGGTGGTAGTAGACCGAGTTATTAAAATGTCTCATTTTATTGTTCTTCCCACCATTCCCTTTACTAAGTCTCTTTCTGCACTCTTCCTATTCAGTATATTTACCCTTCATGGGGATCCAACAAACATTGTTTCTTAAAGGAGGTTCAATTTGTTTTAAGGTTCAGTAGGGCCTTTTGTTCATCGATGTATATTTTTCCTCTGTGTATCATCTGCAAACTAGTGAAAAGGACAAATCAATCCCTGAAGCAAAATCTCCAGTAATCAAAAAGTTAACTGTTAACTCTAAGGTTGACCACTTTTCTAAGGTTCAGAATTCACTATAAGAGAGCCTCGAAAAGTGTCACCCAGATGTCAGATTGGTTATAGGGTCTGGTTATCTTCCAGGAATATTCCATTGAAAGTTCCTTCTGCCAATCTAGGGCCCAAATTCATTGGTTCATTTTCTGTATCTGAAATTATTAATCCCAGCACTGGTTAGAACTTCCTCTTGAACACAAACTTTCTAATACTTTTCATGTTTCTTTATTAAAGTTTGCAGAACTGTTCTACAGAATTCTCCTCCTCTTCAGATTATGGTGGAAGTTCAGCCTGAATATTTGGTACAGATGTGTAGTGGATTCCTTTCCAGAGGTTTGGTAAACAAACATTGATTTATCTTATGTAATGCATTAATAAATTAATTAATTATTTTGTTAGCCTTATTTAAGAAACATTTTTTTTCTTAAATTCAGGTAGCCTATTTGGGATTAAATGTGAATCCCAAAATTGCTGGGAGATAAGACTAGAACAAACGGCATTAAAGAGGAGGAAGAAATAAAAGTTGTCTGTTATTTTCTTGTGTTCTGCTTCAGAGTCTAGTTGATTGTCTTGAGAACCATATTCCCAAAAGTCTAGCTGTTCTGGCTACTGCCCGCAGGCCAGCTTGCGTGTTCTCATTTTGTAAAGTACAGTTACTGTTGGCTTCCATTATTTAAGACAGCACTGTATGTGGATCACAGATGAAATCAGCTTCTCCAGAAATATACACATAATATACACAACTTTTTTTTGTATTCTATTGCAAACATGCATTTGCGCTAATGACATCTTGAGGCTGAGGGGTAGCCTTTATTTTCCATGTGAATACTGTAAATCCTATAAAAAGAAATGCACATTTGCACAGCTTCCTGTTTCCTTTACGTGAGAACCACAAAAGTTCTGGTGAAGCATATTCAATATGTTCTTTCATGCAATGGAGATTGAAGGCAAATTTTTAAACATGATCCAATAATTTTACTTCGGCCTTTGTTTTACAAGCATTATACAAGAACAGAGATATCCACTCTGGAGTTAGAGAAGTAGGCATTTCAGAAAGGCTGGAGCTTTGAAGATCAATGACCAGTATCATTATTTGTAGTAATTCTAACAAGATTTCATGGACAAGAAGACAGTGTGATTCATCTTGACTACCATGATGCCAGTCTCATCTCTTAAAATGAAGTTCCAAAAGAATGAAATGTGAGTCCACATTAATTAGACAAAATAATTCAAGGTAATATAAGCCTTGCCATGTTACATAGTTAAGCTGGATTGAATAAATACATTTGCCCATTAATGACCCTCCAAATGACCCGCAGTGCATACGGTGCAGTACATATCAATACAGACCTATCAATACACTCAGAGTTCAGTTTCTTAAATCTTACAGAGTCGACTCTTGTTCTCTGCATATTCTATACAAAAAACAATCTTCCACTATCTGTCCATATTGTCCCCAACTTTAAGTGTGTTTGGGCATAGCTTAATTGTACTGTATATTTTACCAGTCTAGTTGCACATCTCTGCTCTTTCTCCAGCTCATTAATATTCTTCTTAAGTACTGGAGCCAAAAACTGTGCTGCATACTTACGGTGAGGCCTTACCAGGCAAAATGATGGTTTCATCGCTCAAGTTAATTCCTTTTTATGCAAGACAGTACTTTATTTGCTTTAATAGCCACTGACACTGTCTACAGTTATACAGTCTGTTATCCACAAAAAATCTCCTAATCCTACTCAACTATGTAGACTCCTTAGTACACTACCATTTAATGTATTAGTAGCATATATGTAAAGTTTGCCCTTACATTTATCAACATTGAACCTCATTTCATTTGCCAGTGTCCTGCCCAATACTCCAATTTAGTCAGATCTTTCTGCAACATCCTGCATGAAGCTTACAAGTTTTGCAAAATTAAGTACCCTTACATAGTAATGTGGTCAGCACTGTATTTTGGCCAGGTGTGCTCTAGGCACAGTGCACCCACCCCAAGTTTGATAGAAAGAAATGTACTGATATGCACGTTCAGGTACCGCCATACAACCAAAATTAAATAAATAACACTCAGTGGCAGAGGGGGAGGTTTTTTAATAGACACCTTAGGCCATCACTCTATGGCTTTGAAATCGGTGCTTAATTGGTATGGCTATTTTTTATAAAGTAAAAAATTAGCATGGCTGTTTGACTTTTCCTCATGCTCTCAAATTGTAATGACAGGAAATCATATACTATCCAGGTCTGTGCCTAAAAGCAGCATAATTGATGTGAAAAACTTGCCACCTTCTGCCCTGTTTGCAGACGGAGCAGGGGGTGAGCCTGGTGAGGCGGCCAAATGTATGGTGTCAGGGGTGGGGCAGGTGATGATCCAGGAGTATGTCCAAGATGTTGGGGGAGTGGTTATGATGTGGTGATTGCCAACTGGAAGTTTGCCACACCATTCATTTTAAAGCTCTGATTTTTTTCTGAGCCTGCTCAAAATATTTAAGAACTCAGATAAGGGTCTTGGGGTATAGTGGAAAGTCAAAGTCAGGCTGAGAAACTGAAATTCTAGTTGAATATTCATTTTTTTAGCAGGGTTGCAAATTACAACCTAGCAACTATAATATCTAATGGAATAAACAATTTATATAGGGATCCAGAGGTTAATCAGTTATCAGTTGTCATTTTGGATTATGTCATTTTTCACAGTGCATATTTACAGACAAGCTTGTGATTTGGGCTCTTTTCGATTTTTTGCAAAAAGTTAATATGCTGAAACAGTTTGTTTTTATAGCATTGCTTAGGAATGTAACCCTGCTTTTCCCAGCAAATTATTTGCAATGCCAAAGACAAGGAAAACCCAGTATTTTTTGTGGAAGGCTGGAGATTTGTTTATTTTTTTTAGATGAAGAAATGAGCAAAGAACACATAAATCATTTCCTGCCTGAAGAAGATATATGATAAAATAAAAAAATGGTATAGAGGAATAGGATTTTGCTTTCATTATTTTACTTCAATAGAGTTTCATATTTGATATGACTAACTTTTCCACTTTCTTTTGCTACTGATGGAATACCTTTAGACACTTTATAAATAGGCAATTCAGTTCAACTAAAACTCAACAAAGCCTAATTTGTTTTGAATTATCTATATATATATCATTAATTTAAGTTATTAGAGTTGCAGGAAAGTACTTATTTACGATGCATACTACCTCCTTTTGCAAGAAGAATCTGAACTGTGGCCTGAACAGTTTCATGCCAGCTTAATTTCATAGAAAGTTCTACTTGAAGGCATAGTCAGATATGTCCTAACAACATTTTCAAATTTTTTAATCTATTTGACTCAGAATTATTGTTGGAGGGAGTCACATAATTTTTTGGAATATCTACTTGAAAGCATATCAAAGATTATACAGTAAATATAAATTGGAAGCATCATCACCATATCCATTATTTTGGGATCAGTCTGAATCATGAATCTTTTCTAAAGGATTCAGGCAAATCCAGAACTGAATCCTAACCATAATTTACATTTAGGGTAAGGAAGGTTTAAAAAGATATCACATTCTTGTGTGGTGAAAACTCACATAGTGTTAAGGATTCAGATTTGATTTGACCAGGCACTTGGATCACCTTGTAGGGTTTACCTTGATGTGGTGTGGTGGATTATGATCATAACTTTGTAACTAAAAAACCCTGTTTTTGTAAACACATGCACTTGCATATATACTGAGTTACTTAGACAGGGACCAGGGAATGTGCATTGATTAATTGGCTAAGTCAGTAGCACTTCCATTGTACTTAAACACATTTCAATTTAGTCTTAGGAGTGCACCCACAATCCCCTTTTTTGTATCAGGCACTTGGATTTGCCTGAATCAGAAACCTCCTGAATCCCAAACCAAAACCAAAATTGTTTATTTGATGGCAACCCTACATCAAATACGTGATTTTTGGATTCAGCCACATAGCAAATCTTCCACAAAAGATTTGGTGGAATTCTAGCCTGGGTTTTGTGTATCCCTAATAAGTACAGTAGTTCTTCCTCTCTCTTTATGTTGTCATTAGCTTGTCTCTACCTCGTGTAAGGTGGTACAACAGGTGTGGAAATTGTTTATGTTGTTGATTAAGTTTGTTAAGGAATGGGGTTGTAGAGGGGAGATACTCTGGCAGTATCAGAGATAGGGAAAAAGCTAATGTTCTACAGAGTTTAGGATTGTGTGCCAACCCAGAGCCAGCAATTAAAGGGAAACTGTCATGGGAAAACATGTTTTTTTTTTAAATGCATCAGTTAATAGTGCTGCTCCAGTAGACTTCTGCACTGAAATCCATTTCTCAGTTTTGAAATATGACACGGAGCTAGCCATTTTGTCAATTTCCCAGCTGTCCCAGTCATGTGACTTGTGCCAGCACTTCAGGAGGGAACTGCTTTCTGGCAGGCTGTTGTTTTTCCTTCCAGTGGGACATGGGTTTTACTATTGAGTGCTATCATCTTGTATATTTCAAAAACTCACTATGTTTCTTTTTCTCCTTATATAGACTAGGGGACAATAAGTCAGCAAGAGTATGTGCTCGTCGCACTACCCCACTCACTCCCGGACTCAATGCATCCAGAATGTATCCGTCTGCATACAAAATCGGCAAATTTTTTTTTACAACTTTAACAATCTTTTTATACTGTTTGTTATATCGTGTAATAAAATATATTTTCTCATTGGATTTTGAGCTCTGTTTTTGTTTGGGGACCAGCAGCGTATCTCTATCTACATTTACTGCCTTGTGGTAAGCTTTCTTGATAATGTTCTTTCCATAGCCTCTCTCTTTGAACCATTCATGTCTGCCAACAAAGTTTTAAATTCATTCATAGTCGAGCAGTTCCTACTTAAGTGGAGGTACTGACCAATTGGGATCCCCGCTATTTGACTTCTCGGGTGACCTGAATGAGCAGGTCGGAAATGGTCGAATTTATTACATTTTCTATTACAGAGAGTTTCACATCCTGTAAATCCTAAATTTAGGGTGTTGGTATTGATCCTTTGTACAAGGGGTAGGGGGGGGTCCACGGCACTAGTGCAGAGCGCGCAAGTGAGTGCTCTGCACTAGAAGAGCCAAATTTCCAGTTTGAAAACCGGAAATTCGGCTCTTAGTTACCCTGGTAATTAGGGGGGCGCTGCCGCCTGGGGCGAGTGCCTCAACTCACCTCATTGGCGGAGTGCCCCTGTTTGAGTCTAATACTACTACCATTCCTCCCTTATCAGCATTCTTAATCACAATAGAGTTTTCTTCATGTAGTTCATTTACCCCTAAATGTAATATAAGGCACTAAGTTTGCCCGGGGCCAGTAACACATGGCAACCAATAAGATGCTTGCATTTAAACAGGTGACTAGTGAATGTTACCTGCTGATTGGTTGCTATAGGTTACTGCCCTTGGGCAAACTTAGTGCCTTTTATTACATTACCCCATATGTGTTTTCCATTCTAATCCTGTCAAATTAGAGGACCCTTGTGTTGTATCAAATAGTAGCCAGAGAGCTTCCTCTACTTTGGCCTGATATACATCTGTCAATTTATCTAAATTGGATAGGGTAGAATTCCATGTTGTTCCTTGTTTTCTATAAAATTCTGTTTGTATTCTTGTGTGTCCATTTTCTGGTCCTAAGGTGTCTTCCACTCCTAAAAAAGCTTTCTGAGCATTTTCAGTTCTATTCACCTGTGAAGAGACAGGAGAGGGGCTAGCAGAAGAACTTTCTGATAGATCATACCCTTCCATACTTAAAAAGCTAACTTTCTTTGGTGTACTGGTATTTTTAAGGATGGATCCCTGAGTATAGCTATTCCCATGTATATTCCTTGATTCTCTCCTTTTTAATGCCCAGGTGTAAACTTGATCCCTACTGTAATCAGTTGTGTCTCTGCCAAACTTTCTCTTTTTGTTCTCCATTATGTCTAGCTTATTAACTTTCTTTTTTTGTGACTTCATGAATTTCTCTAAATTGTATGTGTTCTCAGTAATTTACATCTATTTCCATTCTTTTCAACTCCATATTTAACTGTTCATTTGACTTACTTTTATATTCATTAATTCCATTAATTTAAAGTAACAATAAGATAACATTTTGTTCCAGCTATTAACAAACACCTCATCTTTTTCAACATAAGAAGGAAATGTCTTTATTCTTTGGCCTCGTCGGATAATTTGACTGTCCACATATTTCTCAGAGGATGCTATATCCCACTAAGTACAGTATATCGCTCTTTAATTACGAGGCATTCCAGGTCCCTAAAGACCTTTTGTATATTCATATTATCCTGTGAGGTGATTCTGCTAAACCCAAATATCCGATTGGCCTTCTCTACTCTAGTGTTATAATCAAATAAATCTTCCATGTTTCTATATTATACAGAAGTATACAAAGTGAAATATCTACCAAAGCACTTAATCAAATGATTGTGACAAATAAATAAATAGTGTGTGCTCAAAATATAAATATAACGAAAAGAAAAGGTTTATTGCAGTATATTATATAAATATGCCTCTAGGAGTGAGAGGTACCAACAAAGAGTTAGTATTTGAATAGAATTCTTATTAGTGAAAGTTCTTGCATCTATCATAACATTTTTCCTCAACTTCAACAGACAACTAGAGGGCACAGATTTACAATTAGACTGAAACCAAACAACTGCTCAGAACTCCCACTCCTTCCAGTACTCCTTTAGTGCAGCTCCTTGTATATGTATTCCCAGGTGCTCAACTTCCAATGTCTCTACTGTGTCAATAAACTTCTTCAATATGAAACTACAAACTATCATCAGGAAAATTAAGGGGCAGATTTACTAAGGTTCAAATTGATTCAAAGTGAAAAAAGTTCAAATGAAAAAAATTAGAAATTCGAATTTATTTTGGGCTTATTCAACTATCTAATAGCCCAAAATTCAACTAGAATTTGCCAAATTCGAAAATTCACAACAATTCGACAGATAAAACTTACCGAATTGCTATATATCCCCTCCTTGCTATATAGGTCCCATGCTTTTTTTTTGATCGAATATAAAGAATGGTTAAAATCGATCAATCAAATGCGATCGTTCGATAATTCGAATTGCTTTAAAACCCCTCGAATTTGAAATTCGAAATTGAGGGGGTTTTATTCGAATTTAATTTGAGGGTCAAATTCGAAGGTTAATTAACCCTCGAAACTCGACCCTTGATAAATCTGCCCCTAAGCTTCATACTCCTTCTTTCCCAAACTATGATTTTTCTATTTCTTTCTTTAGCAAAATTACATTTTGGGCCATTCATTCCCCTAATATCTGAGTGTCAATGTTGTCTTCAAGGTAGAATACTTCACCAATATTTACATTCAGCATTATACTTTGACTTCTGCAAATATGTACTTTATGGATTTTCCATAACAAAATGCATAGTCCCTTAAATCCATACAGTACTGCCAAGGATTTCTGGATTCAATTCAGTAAATTTCAAAGGATTAAGAAAGCACAGGATATAGCAAATTTCACAGGTGTTTGTGTAAACCTGATTTACTAGGGATTGTGCTGGTAATTTGAACTTCTTTATTGCCTGATTATTTCTTAGCCTGCAGCAATGAATTTAAATCTCTTTCCCTTACAGTATGTTGCTAACTGTGTAAGGACATCTGATAACTCGTAGGGGCAGATTTACTATTGGTCCAATTTCGTATATAAAAAAATTTGAAATTGGACCAAGGGAATAGTGGGGAAGTAGAAGGATTTTACCGCAATTCGATCGGTCGAATATAAAAAATTAGATCGATCGAATATTCAATTCGAATATTCGATCGATCGAATTTTTAATATTCGATCAAAGATACTGATGCCCAATTCAGTAGCTTTGATCTGGCGAAGTAGGTGGTCGAATAAAAATTTAAAGGGGAAGTATTTGACCATTGAATATTCGAATAACATTTTATTCGAATAGTCGAATAATTCGAATTCGAATATTCGATAGTCGAATTTGCCTAATTTGCATATTCGAAGATTCAAATTCGAATTTAATACAAATTCGATCGAACTTCGAATTCTTCATGTGAATTTCATGTGAATTTAGTAAATCTGCCCCGTAAATGCTATTAAATCTTTGGAACTACTAAATACTTAGGGGCCGATTTACGAATTTCACGTGAAATGATCGAAGTTCGATCGAAATCAATCGAATACAGATTGAACGAATTTTTCGTGAAATGGTAAAGTGAAATTTGGCCTCTTTGATCATCGAATATCGAATAGATTGAATGATCAGATATTCGATAATTCGATCATTCGATGATCGAAGGATTTAAAATTTTAAAGTTTTTCGACTGCCTACTTCACCAGATTGAACCTACCAAATTGCAATAGAAGCCTATGGGAAGCTGAGCCTAAGGGGCAGATTTACTAAATTCACCCAAAAAATATTCGTTTTTCCTTGATATTCGATTAGCATTTGATTGTTGAATGCTAATGGAAAAGTTTTAGGCTACCATTTTCTTCGATCTTCAATCATTCGACGATCGAATAACGATCGTTCGATCCTTCAAATGAATTATTCGATCATACGAATCCTATTTGATCAGGACTTAGCCTCAAAAGCCTGTGGGAGGGTTTCCATAGGCTTCTATTATAATTCAGGAGCTTCAATCTGGCGAAGTAGGCAGTCGAATAATTTTAAAATTTTAAGTCCTTCGATGATCGAATGATAGCATATTCGATCATTCAAATCTATTTGATCAGTCGATCGTTCGCTATTCGATGATCGAATAAGCCAAATTTGCATATTCGACCAATCGAATAAATCCTACGATCGTATTCTATCGAACTTCAATCTTTCCGCGTGAATTTCGTAAATCGGCCCCTAAGTCCTGCTTGAATATCATTCGTGCAATCGTAGCGTTCGATCGTTCAAATTAAATTTTTTCGGACACTCGAACGAAATTTCACAACTTTTTCGTGAATTCGCACGATCGGTATCCGATCGTATGAATTCATCGAGAAATAGGATATCGAGCAAAATGATAGCCTAAAACAATTCGATAAGCATTCGCTAGTCGAATACTTATCGAATTGCGAATTTGGTTGAGCTAATTATGGGGAATAATAGTAAATCTGCCCCTTTGTGTGGTTAGTTCTGCCTTTACTCTTTGCAAATTACTAGCTAAAGACATGTTAATGACTGTAGTCTAAAGGGAACATCTAGGGTAAAGTATAGCTTAATTTAAAATTACCTAGAATATTTTTTTAAAAACACTTTTACCAATTGTATTTATTATTTTTAGTGATGGGCGAATTTATCGCTAGAGGCGAATTTGCGGCGAATTCCCGAATAAATTCGCGAAACTCGCCAAAACTCGCCGAAAAATCGACTAAAACGACGCGACGCAACAAAAAACGACACGACGCGCGTCAAAAACGTGACTCGCTTCATTTCGTGAATTTTTTCGCCAATTCGAATTTTTCGGCGAAGCGAAATGGGGGAGATTCGCCCATCACTGATTATTTTTTAATTTTGGGATATAGTAGTTTTTTCACCGCTAATATAATGATATACTGTATATCCGGAGCACCCTCTTCTGTTTGGCCCAAGTGACTTCTGGAAAGCACAGCAAAAGATAATTTCCAATCAAAAGGAAGCATCTCTTGATGCTTATCTGATCAGTTTAACTGTTCCTGTGCTGATGTTTGAATAGCATAATACCAAGAAACCAAATATAACAACAATAATGAATATACCACTTAGGGGTAGCACTTAGGGGTGCACGGCAAACAGTCCAGATCCAGATGAAGACCAGCAACACCAATACATACATATAATATATATATAAATGTATTAAAATAAGTACAATTATACCATTTTGTTCCTCAGGGAAAACTTTTTTTCCCTGAGGAAGATCACTATGATGTGATCGAAACGTTGGAATATCTTTTGTTTTTCTATTAAAATCAGTTATCCTAACTGAGCCTGTTGAGTGCGGCATTTTTTTCCTATTATATATATATATATATATATATATAAATAGTTCATAATTACAGGTTTTGGGTAAAAAGACCCTTGGAAGGGGCCAGAAAGGTTTGGCATATAAATACTATGGCTCAAATTTCGGAACATTGTATTTGAAAATGTTTAATGTAATTCTAGTTTTTCACTGTATAAATCACAATTTTGAATTTCAGTTTCCAAAACACAAATTTTCAAGATGTATTAAGCAAAATGAAAATCTTGAAAACTTGAATTAAATAAAATTTCCATCTAAAAGTTCATGTAGAATTAAAAAGGGTGTGTATAAGAAAATTCAAGCTAATTTAAAATTTTAGTTTTTGAAATTAATTAATTAATTAATTAATTAATTTGGCCACAATCTTGAAAATGAAGAATAGAGTTTGATTCTGCAGAATGCAAGTAGTTTTTTCATATTTTTAAGCCACTGAGTATTTAAATAATGAGCCTTTGCATAAACAAGCATGCATTTGACTTTGGCAAGTTTTCTACTTTTTCAAAATAGAAAAAATCTTGGAGATTAGAAATTTTTGATACATCTGACTCCCTCATAAGTTAATGTTTTAGACTTTTTTTTAATTGCAACTGGCAATTATACCACTACTTATCTCAAAATCCCATGATTATCGAAGCAAGAGCTGCTGACTGGACATTCAAAGTTTATTTATTTAGGTACCCCAAGTTTTCCTATTGGCCATACCACTCCTTGCCCTGTGCATAAGCTACCAAAATTCCATATATTTAGAGGCAGTAAAATTCACAGTGGCCCTGGGGATGTAAAGTAGATACTAAATTAGATAAACTGACTGATAAATAACAGTATAAGGTTCACCCCTATACTCAAGCTCGATGGTGCTGACTGACTTTTACAGTGCAGGATATAACAGATTTTGAAGATTCAGATTGTGCTTTAGTACAAATGCACAGAGTTATTAGCAGAAATGCTCTCCACAGAAACTGCATGACTATTGAAAGCAATAGCTCTTTTGTGTGAGAGCACTAGAAAAAACATTATCTATATACACACAAAAGGGGAGAATATTATATAATATTCTGGTACAGGCTGACCTTGCTGCCAAATACTTCAAACTACAATATGTCCCATCACAAAAAAAAACTAGCAAATTTAATTTCTTCTGGTTTATTATGACATTATTTTGTGCTAGTAAAGCTGTGGCTAGTTATGGAAAATATTGGGATACTGGAACATTATATTTGTCTTCTGAGGATACTCTGGTGAGAAGGTAGAGTATGGGGCAAATTTACTATTATTCCCCAAAAATCCTACGAATTTATTCAAAATTCGATAAGCATTCGACTATCGAATGCTTATCGAATAGTTTTAGGCTATCATTTTGCTCGATACTCAATTTCTCGATTAAATCATACGATCGAATACCGATCGTTCGATTTCACGGAAAAATCGTGAAATTTCCTTCGAGCCTCTGAAAAATTTGTATGATTCGAACGATCGAACGCTTTGATCGTACGAATGGTATTCCAGCAGGACTTAGCCAAAGAAGCCTATGGGGGGGGGGGTTCCCATAGGCTTCTATTGCAATTCGGTAGGTTCAATCTGGCGAAGTAGGCATTCGAAGGATTTTAAAATTTAGATTCCTTTGATCATCGAATGATCGAATATCCGATCATTGAATCTATTCGATCTATTAATAATTTGGTATTCGGTATTCGGTATTTGATGATCGAAGAGGCCAAATTTTTATATTTGAATATCCGATTAAATCATACGTTCGTAATTCGATCATATTCGATCGAACTACGATCTATTATACATTTTGTAAATTTGCCCCTATGTCTCTCTTAAATGCTTTATAATGTTGCATTTGAACATATCTACAGAATTACAGGGGCTTTTGTTCAATGAGACTTGAAAAGACAGGACAGGAATTAATGTATCATCACTTGTTTACAAGGTTGTGGTAAGGAGTGAGTGCTTTCTAAGATGTAGGAAGTGGAGGAATATTTTGAAGAGCAGAGAACAAACACAAGGATATTGTGAGCATATTCTGTATTTTTTTTCTTTAGTTATCCTGAATGGTAGCTGAATCACTAACAAATAACAGATTACCTACATATGTAGACTGTTCTGACTCTTTATTTGTTGCATATGTTATGAGCAATTGATGCTTAGTTTGTGAAAAACTCTGCAGTGAATAAAGCAAAGGTGAACATTGATGGAAGCATGAGGTGGCGATCAGAAAGGCTAGATTGCAAAAATAATTTAAACAGTATATACGGGTAATCTGTTTAGAAGGGGGAGGATTGAGATACCCTGGAAGTCCTGGGCAGTTTATTGTGTTTTTATTATTAACATCTATTTGTAAAGCGCCAACATATTTCATAGCGAATGAAGAGAATGCCATTTTTATAGCTTTATGATTATTGTTCTTTGTGTCCTACCTCAGCCTGCCAAATACATATTTTTGCTATTGTTTTTTTTATTGTCTCATTTCCCCTCAAGGCATTCGATTATACTTTGCACCCTGAATACCAACAGCAGCCAAGGACATAACACTGTCACATTTGTGAGATCCCACTGCCCCTACAGGCTAGCCTTTCCTGACATTTATGTCATTGCCTTATGGGCTCTGGGATTTGTGTGATTGAACCTGGAGAATGTTTGGGTCTGTCTCTCTGTTCAGGATGAGGGGCATAGTGCAATCAATTCAGAAAAATTGTATGGTGTTAATGTGGCTACATGTCTCTTAAATCCCTTTAGTGGCTCATTGTATACAGCAGCCTGAGTAATGTTGGCAATCATTGCTTTGGTAACAAAGGAACTGAGGCTGAGAGCAGATCTTGCAAAAGTAGAAACTACTTCTATGAAGGAAATTAATCATTTTATTCAAACACTGCTGGATTATAAATCCCAGCATATTTACATTTTTGGTAAAGTCCTGTAGAGATATAGGGAGGCAGTGGGAAGTTTTTAACCCATGTGCCATGAAGTGTACAATGAATGGTGCTGACTAGTGATGGGCGAATTTATATGCCAGGGGAGAATTCGCAGCGAATTCCCGCGATTCGCCGCTGGCTAATAAATTCGCGAATCGCCAGTGAAATTTCGCTTTGCGAAAATTCACCTGAAAAACGAGTCGCGCGTCGTTTTTGACGCGACGCGCAGAAAACGATGCGACGCACCGAAAACGACGCGACGCACCGAAAACGACGCGACGGGCCAAAGTTGACGCGACGCGCGTCAAAAGCGTCCAGCGACTCGTTTTGGAAATTCGTGAATTTTTCGGCGAAGCGAATCTCGGGAGATTCGACCATCTCTAGTGCTGACATGAAAATATTATTGTTTTAGTGGTGTAGATTTTAGCTTTCTTTCCTTCTCTGCAGGTGTTCCTAACAACATGTGGTGTGGCAAGATCAAAGGGTCCCAGCAAGCAAATGTATTAAGAAGTTGGGAGTTGCTGATTATGGGCATTTTACATACAGCTTTATTTCAAATAATTTCTCAACTGGGTTCTCTTGACCAGTGCAGCTGATTGTAAAAACTGGTTAAGCTAACCAGCATCATAGGAATAATGATAGTACTCTACTGGAATAGATGGACCATCTGCCAAGCTGATTTTTCCACCTGCAGTGAACAGGAATACTGGTTGTATATGCTGAGGTGGGCTATAACATAGAGGAGTGGGGTCAAGGGTGCAGATGGTGGAAAGGGGGGCAGTACAATGATGACATCAATTGGTGGGTCAATGATGTTTCCAGGAGGAGCTATGACATAGACAAACCATGGTTGGGTTTTTGTAGATCAGCAGGAAAAGGTGAGTATGGGCAGGAATTGGGAAAGATTGGGGCACAACAAAGTGTTATTTCAAATTACTTAAAGTGCATTGCTGGTAAATATACAATACCCGCCCAAGGCCTTGGCTGCATTGTAGCAGGAAAGCAAGTGAAAGCAGGTGAAGCTGCACTAAGGGTCCCCCTGTATCAATGCCAGGTATAACTGAACTCTATTAAGCAGAAAAATTATATTCTATTCACATTCCCTCCACCACCAATGGCTGGATAATCCCAAAGAGATACACCCATTCCAAAATAAAAACCTGAAAAATGAATGTGTGTGGAAGTCTACTCTTCATATTGTACATAAGAAAGAGGATTACCTTCTGTCAGACCCTACTGTTAACACTATGCCTTTGGTGCTCCCTGTTGCTCTATAACCCCATAATGTGACTGCATTCCTAGCCTGGTCAAGGCCACCTAACCTTAATTTTGTCATTTGAGTATCTCCATTCCCTGATTTGAATTACAGTCTTCTGAATTAAACTTGCTACAAGATAGAAAATGCCTGTCAGTACTAAATAATGTATAACAAATAAGAACGGAACAAAAACACAATTTAATACCATTACTTCTGCCCAGCCCGTGTTATATGCTTTGCATCTATACTTGACACTGCAGTGGTTGTGTATTAAAACATGTATTGTGTGCACCAATGTGGCAACCCCACCTCTGTCTCTATGGTATTTTAGTATGTGTTCACAAACCATCTTTAACTTCATGTGTTTTAGGTAAATGTTCCTCTTTTTGGTCTAGAAGTATAAACAATGTTGCCTTGCTGTCTTTATTGGTTAACATCAATGTAAAGTACAGTATTATTTGGAAGCTTTACAAGAACACAAACCTAATAACATAATTCAGTCCTTCTGGCTCCAAAGATGAAAGACAAGAAAGATCATCTTTTAAATTGGAAGAGCAACAGAAATAAATACAAATCCAAAAAAATGCAATAAAAAAACATGGCTGGTCTGAAAATCAAGCATAATTTATTATCCTCTGGAACCAAGCCATGGTTTGAAGGTTTTTTATGCCAAGGGAAAACTTCAGCAATTGGTTTTAACCGTGTTAAGGAGAAAGAATAAGCAGCAACCGAAGAGATATGGAGGCAAGAGCACAAAACAGGCAGCTCCAACATAAATATGTAGAAATCCCAGCCTTGTATATTGCATTAGAGACTTAAACAGGCTGCACATTTGCTATTGAAAGCAGATGGAATTTGTTTTGTTACTAATTTATATCAGGAGGAAGAATTAAAATGAACTTGACTTGCCATGATTACATTCTGTCTATAGGAAGGAACAATATGTTATACCTTACTAAACATGACCTGTGTTGTAGCTGATGAGAGAACAAATTATTTGCAAAGCACAGAAAGAAGGTAAGTTACAATGAGATTTGAAGTGAACACTTATTTGCTGCCCTAGATATTCTTTGAACTGTGACTTATTGCCCAATAGATTGAGGCCCACATATGTCTTTAATTGTGTAATTGTGTAAGGAACAATTCAGAAATAGTTGCTTCTTTCCATTTAGTAACAAAGCAGGCAGCAGCCTGACCACCTTGTGGTCAGAAATGGTTAGTGTCAACTTTGGGTGGAGGGTAGACATGTCTTCTTTTTGTTACAACTTGGAATGCTTGATAGGGAAATCTATTAATGTTCTAATGTTGGTTTGTAGACTTCTTGGAGGGCTTGGTAGCATGAGGTCACATGTACACCCAGCAAGAGATACAACCCCAGTCAGGAAAAAGCTCCCTAGCCAGTGCTGGGCCCTTGTGCCTAAAGGGAATTCCTGGTGTGGGTGGCCATTTTGGGGCACATGCATGCACGTAAGCTTGCACATTATCTGAACGTGTGTACCTAAACTTAGCTGCCCATTCTGGGAACTTCCTCCTGTCAAGGAGGTCCCAGCACTGGCTAATAAAACTTTCTGCCCTAGCATCTACACACAATAATCACAGGGGACTTATCCAAACCCTGCCAAAAAGTAGGAATCCTAAACTGCATCTTGGGTTTATTGTTAATATCCTGGAGGTTATAGATAGGTGTGTCAATACTGATGGTTTCATCTTGGAATCTTAAATCATTTAATCTGGTATACATATATCATTTTTGTTTGTCTGCGGTCTGCAGTTTGATATTCAGCGCTGGCTTTACATAACAGGTGCCCCTAGGCCCGCTGCCATTCATTGCCTCTGTCCCCTAATCTTCCTTCGTGCATATGCTTAAAATTTCAGTATTAGGTCCAGAATACTGGGGATTGGTGCACTGGGAAAATTTTAAAACTATTGTATCTCCTGCAAATTCCCAGTGCTTCCAAACCAATGCAGGTGTGGCTGGGTGGCATGCCACCCCCCTAAAATTCTGCTGCCCTAGGCCCAGGCCTTTCTGGCCTTTCCAACAAATGTTGCTGCAGCTGTGTCTGGTTTCCATCCCAGTCTACATATCTTCAGGGTTAAGGGTTACAGGGAGCCATCATCTTGATGCTACGTAGTTATGGAAATTGCTGCAAATAGACAAAGGAGATAATGAAATCTTTACAACTGATAATAATATGTAGTGTATTATCAGAATATACATGAAACATTTATCAACAATATTAATTTCTCATCTCACAACCAGTTTCACCCCAGGCTCCCTTATAGTAACTTCATTCTTTAGCAAAACAGAACAATCTTCTATGATATTGGCTGGTATCATAGAACTTACAGTCCACGGTAGCTAAGCAGTTAAATTCCAACCTTAAAAAAGTAAATACTTATATCTAATGCAATATTTATTGTGGGTTTGCACTTATGTGAATGACCCTCTATGCCCTGTCCTGGAACCTCTCTAACCTGCTACATATACGTGTACATCATTAGATGCACCTTGGTCCACTTTTTCAGCAGGAGATTGCATTGTGTGCTCCATGGCGTGATTCTAAGATCGGCAGTGAGGCTGCATGTGCTGTTCCACTTGCATTGTATAAACAATAAAGTCTGGTAGAACACCACCTGCCTTTTTGTCCTTGCACAGCTCTTGCCTGTTTAATGTACTTGCCCTCTATGGAGATATAATAATCTTTTAATGTGCATATTGTCGACCATACCATGTTGCATATGGAGGTAATTAAACAGTCATTAGTTCACGAGATGAAACTCATGTTTTTTTCTGATAAATCTGATTGTCTTTAATAATGTCATTTTGCCAGATGTTAACTGCAGAACGATATTGATACTCCACCAATATGGAATATGTTCTTCCCTTTGTTCTCTCTCTTATTGCATTACCCCCATTTCTGCACAGATTCAATGCTAAAAGCTTAGGGTGAGTGTAATGTTGGGTTGTGTTAAAAACAAACACAAAGAAACTTTTGAATTAATGATGTCAAACTGGTTTGGACTACCAGCCAGGGATGTTTTTAGGAATTGGTAGATATAGTAAAGATCCCATAGAAGAGCCCAGTGATTCTAAACCCCATCCCAATATATTTTGATGAGAGGAGAGCTAACAAATGTAGTGCATGAACAAATTACATTATGTAGGCATTTCTAATTCACTTCTTGTTCACATATGACAAACAGTGATGGGCATCTGTGTTTTCAAAATAGCAATACATAAGGATCAGGTTCAAAAGAGAGGTTGTCTAGCCAAAAGGAACCATGGTTATCAGGTTTTCATGTGACCCATGGTTAAATGCCCCTTTTGCCCTTATACCAGTATGGTGGTATGGTGGATACTTGTCATGGGCGAATAAATTCCCCAAACGCGAATATGCAGCGAAAAATCCACATGTCAAGAAAATTTGGGCATGTTTCAGAAAATTTTGCGCGTCAACATTATTTGGACGCCCCATTGATTTTAATGCATTTGGACAATATAGGCACATATAAAAATTAGTGCGGACGTCAAAAGAATGTGCCTTCATGATTGCCCAGATCCTGGTATAGAAATTTATATAACAGTAGGTCCTACCAATGTCATGGCAGCTGGGCTACGCTCGGTCAGCGTATAAAGCTCACAGAGCGATTTGTGATGTCACAGATCCTGCTATCCCTTTGGTGTAGCAGAAGTACTGTGACTAATGAGCTGCATTGCTTGCAGGAACAGCAATATTTATCTAGATGATGAATGTGAGAGAAAGAAATAGCAATGCAAAGCAATACATAGAATTAACACTATGTAGTAATTTGATACATCACAAATAAACAATCAGCACAAATAGTTTACTGCAGCTACTATCCTGCCAGAACAGTCAAGTCTTGTGTAACCACAAATGTCCTTGATGGCCCCAAGAGATCAATATTACAGATCCTTTGAGTTTTTGTATTATCCTACTGCACCATTTATTGCATTTAGTCTGTCTGTAGTCTTATTGGCGCTTAGTAAGTGATAAGTGAAGACTGATATCTGATCTTCTGATAAAAACTTAGGCTTTGTAGACCTTTCCTCAAAACCAATGCTGTTTTAAAGGCTTTTCTTAGATTTTCTTCTCCTTCCAATATTTTCCAAATCACAACAAGAGGTAAATGATAATAACTGATTATTTCATTGTACACTATTATATTAATAAAGCCACTCTTAACAATCACTGGAAGTGAGCATGTTGATCTCAATTCAGGCCACTATTATGGCCTACGCCTGCTAGCTAACAACAATGTATGCAAAATGAGTTTTGCGGTCCTATAGTTTTGATAGGGTCACACATCTTCATAAACCAGATAAGGAGAGGCACTCAGAGTAAAAAAATGTGGAACACTGACCGAGTGGAAATGTAGTCTGGGTGCACCAGCCTTGAACCCTCAACATTGGGAGCTGCAAACTGTGAACAATAGCAGTATGGGTAACTGGGTAATCCAAATGATTCCACAAAGGATCACATTTCATATGCCAGGGACACTTAATAATGGGTTTAACCCAATATTAAGCTTGTATTATTGTTCACAGATTGTCATGTTAGTGAAGTGTAGACAATAATAATCTGACCCGTCTTGCATTGCAAAAATTAACAATATGGCACACATTTTGTCATATGCATTGAATTTAATAGATTTTTTTTGCACAACAAATTTTCAAACTATGCAACATTTTTTTTCTATCCATTATAGTACCTGAGTGTCAGGACAGGTGAAATCTGTGTAAATGACATGTTAAATGCATGATACTTGAGGAATTGTGTGTTCCCTCTATAGGGGTGTATGCACTGCTTAATAATGCTTGATGCATGCAATGTTAAGACTTGATGTGAGATGCATGCTTGATATTTTCTGTTTTGTGGAGCCTTTCGTCTTTCATAATGAAAATAAGATATAGATATTTTCACCAGAGGTCCCTTGGCTAAACACTACAGAGCGCATTTGGATGTCTTTATCCTTGTTGTCAATGCAGCAAGAGGAACTACAAAGATAAACAAGAAAAGCAAATCTTCAAAAGTTTCCTTGTATGCTTAATGTGACCTAAGGTGGCAGTCGTTTTGATTCCTTTTATCATTGCCTCTGACACGTTTAAGTTAGGAGAGTTAACAAATTCTGCACTTTCACAGTCTTTTGTCAATATATTGTGACTTTTGGCAGCTAATGAGCTGAGCAGAGACCCAGTAAAATCATTTGCAAATAAAATATAAAAAGGGTGAGGTAAATAGACTAACTGTCATCTTATTTGTAAGAAAGGAAATTATCTATAAATTTAACACAACAAACAAACAGCAAAAAAGACTTATGGGGGAATGTAATGAAAGCCATGAATATTTCCCCAGATCTAGTTAACCAATCAATAGGCACCAAATCTAGGTAACCAATCACATGGCATCCAATTGTTGGGCTGCATTTACTTTTCTACAGAATTTGCATACATGAATACATTTATTGAGCATTTATTCTCATCTGTTTTAAATCAAATTTCTGATCAATTGCTTTAGGTTACTAGAACTGGTCATTATAAATAAATATAACTGATCATTATATTTACAGTCAATTGTAAGAATAAGCTTATTGGTCCATGTATGATGTCACCTGACATCCAGATACCGATCTGTCTGGTTTGATTTTTGCGTGGTAAATCTGATCACTGACCCAACTGGAGAAAATTGAGAAATGGTATTCTTGGTTTGTCACTGGTGAAACCTAGTAGGATAAACTTTTTTTAATTGCACTTTGATAAACATGCCCTCTAGTGTGTTCCTTCATATTTTTATAATAAACACATTTCAGTGATTCATATGCAGAAATTATATCATTAGGCACCGATTACACTGATTAACTGATGACATTACTAAGCACCAATAATAAGGTTGATTACAATATATATAATTTACAATATATACTAATATCCACCATGCAAGTCTGAACTTTCACTCCTTTCTTACCAAGTAATTTCATGCCAGCATTCCACTGCATCCAATAATGTTCTAAAAAAAATAATCTTATTGTTAGGGGTTGATTTATGATCCCCTAAATCCTGGTTATAATTTGTTTGTTTTGTTTTTTTGTTTTTTAGAAAACGTAGCTTATGGGGGCGGGGGGAACAAAATCAGTTGATTAAAGAACTGAAGTTAAATACAGAACTAGTTTTTGTTTTTTTG
>CM044448.1:97276224-97311228 GCA_024363595.1 Xenopus borealis | reverse complement strand
CAGGAGTAGGCAGATTCATGGTCAGACAGGCTGGGTCGAGGCAGGCAGATAGCAAGGATCATCAGGCAGGCCAAGGTTAAATCGGGTAATCAAACAGAATGGATGAGACAGGAGAGGTAGTCGATATTCAGGCAAGGGTCGGGTTAAAGAGTGTATAATAGTCAGGAACAGGCTGGAGTCAAACACAGGAAATCAGGCAGAATGTACAAGACAAGCAGATAGCACAAGGCTCAGGAACCACAATGAAAACAAGTCCTATCACGGGCAATGTGTAAATTTCAATGTTCCCTTTAATATGTTTGAATTTTGCGCCATTGCAAATAGCGAAAGACCGCGCGGCATGCACACTAAGGAAGTAACCGGCAGGGAGAAGAGCGTATCCCTGCTGCACCACTAGACCACCAGGGTGAGAAGTTTTTCTTACACTTTATTTGTGGTGGCTGGTAGGGGGTTGCTTACTACCTAGATATGCCTTGCTGCTGGACCTCCACAATGTACTTGGGCCAGGCAGCCTCCCTGTTTGTGTCCTCTAAAACACTTCTGAAATGAAAACAATAGCAAAAAAAATGCGACAAGAACAATATCTAAGGATTAGGAGATACAGAGCTGTGAGTATGCAGAAGATCTCACAGAAAAGAAGAAGCCTGTGTGATGGTGACAGGTAATTCAGCATGAAGAGGTGGGGGGATTTATCAGTGACAGACCTTGTTACAGCAGAAGAACTAAGAATGCAAACAGTGTAAGTAAGCCTTTATGATTTTCCCTCCTACACGCCTCATACATCTCTAATCCTCAAACAACAATGTAAAGCCTGTGAAGATCCCTCGGGTCCCCAGTGGCAAAGTCTGTGAGTAAGCAAGACAGGAAAAAAAACAAGCTGAAGAAAAGTAAAATCAAACTTAAAAGTGTGACCTAAGCCAAAGGATACATCACATAGGGATCAGTATACTGGCAAGGCCAGTACATTTCTTCCTTAACATACAAAGAATCTCAGATTTTTCTCTTTCTCATTTCTTTTATTTTAAATAAATATAAATAAATATCTATATTGTACAAGCTGGAGGGGGTGTCTGGTAGATGGCTGATGTATATCCCCATTCTTTAGCTTTTAAAAAAGCTACTCCTTTAAGAGACTCCATGGGGTTAACCAACCAGAGGTAGGTTGGACATCCACAGGGTGTTTAATGGAGGAGATCAACAGGTGAAGGGAGAGAAAAAGTTTTGTGTTTATCACGTGTGGTTACTCACTTTGGAGACCAGGGAGTTCACTCCTAGCAGACTGGACACTGGGGGGCAAATTCACTAAGATCCAAAAATTCGCTAGCGTTGGCTTTGCTAGCGTTCGCCGCACTTCTCCAGGCGAATTTTCGACAGCGATACGGAAATTCACTAAAGTGCAAAATTACGCTCAGGTCGGCGAACGGTAGAGTAGTAGCGCTAGTGTTACTTCGCCAGGCAAAGCGCAGTTACGCTAGCGATGCCTAATTTGCATAGGGCGGGAACTTAAGCGTATAATAGAAGTACAGATGCAGCCACTGGGATTGGTGAGTTAAATGTGTCGTGACTCAGGGCTAATTGAAGAAACTGTGTTATCTAAAGTTATCTTAACTCATTTAATGCTTTTAACCTTTTCATTAGCATACCAAAGCACCATTGTTTTCAATGGTGAACTCTTTAATTTGATTGGATGCTGTGACACAATATTCTGTGCTAAGTGGGATAAATGGGATAGATGAGTTAAGTTTTTCTGTGTCAAATGTACAATCCAAAGTGGCTTCAGCTGTATATGTTCCAGCCACTACATTCCACTACACAAGCCCAGGAAACCTTTAATAAATAAAATAAAGTTGTCCTATTGCCCTACATGTGCCCCCTGTATATTTGTGTTGCCATATGTTAGGAAATGTAGGGGGGAATCTTTTTCAGACTATCACCCTCCAATGGTAAAACACGCCTATCTATTGTATTGAACTTCGCCTGGTCTGACCAGGCAAAGTAAAGTCTAACGTAAGAGGTAACGTTGAGGAAAAAGTTGATCTTAGTGAATTTGCATAATTACGATCCTTCGTCAGCGCACAACTTCGCCTGGTGTAAGGGTGCGAAGTTGCGCAAGTCTATCTACATTGCTAGCGAAAATTCAACAGAGTCGGTGTTAGTGAATTTGCGAAGTTGCAAAATGACGTCACGCTGGCGAATTAGCACTAGAGTTAGTGAATGTGGGCCTGCAAGTTTTCTGGGCAGTACGCTGCTCTTTTGTTGGGACTTATTAGATGCGGAATTGAAGCTGTTTTTGTTTGTTTTATACAACTGTGTAGGCAGCTGCACTCCAATCCGGATTTTTCTGATGTGGGTGCTAGTTCAAAAACTTGTATTTACTTTTCACATAGAACGGCATTCCTTTGTTCAAGTGAATCAAAATATGTTTATTTGCATAAACATTTGTGCCAATGTTTCGGCCCACTTCAGGGCCTTTATCAAGTTGATAGCTCAAATTGCACAACATATAGCATGGGCGTATCTTACCCTACATTTAACATATACAACAGCAATATGGAAATCACTATCATAAATATGCAAAAAAATTGTCAGTCGCTGATGAGGTCTTTACCTCAAACATAACCGTCTTTCTCAACATACAGTAGCTCTTGACAAACACATCTTTCCATTTAAAGTATCTTTCAGTAGTATGGTTATTCATACCTTAATTCTATTCGGAAATAATGTAAACATTAAGGGGCCGATTTTGTTATTTAAGGATTTAAGGATAGAGGAGAAGGTTGTTGTTGTTGGGAGGGGTCCGTCAGATTGATACTCCCCTGTCGTATGTTTCATATATTCATATGTAAATGAGTATGCATCCAGCAATTTATAAATAGAATTATTCTACTATTCCTGCAAACATGGATAACAGCCAAGATTGTTTATTCCCCTATTGGAAATCTGTGAAACTTATTTTTTTTGAAAAGCCAAGGACCAATCCAAGAAATCTGCACACAAACAAAAATGATGGCAAAATGAATACCTTCTTTCAAATCCTGCTTGCTTTGTGCACTTATTGGATTCTCAGGTAGACAATTACAATTTAAGCATCTGAGAAAGAGAAAATAAAAACCCTAATTAAAAACTAACATGAACAATATCAAGATGAAATGAAGTCATAAAGAAGTTAGCAGAGTCTGTGAAAAATAAATATAAAATCTTAATTAGAGTTAACATATGGAATATCTTTTTTTACCCTTTTTTAAGAGGTGAATGCAGAATGAGTGCCTCAGAACTCCTATTGTGGTTCTTAATCAGCTGGCACTTACTGCTAAGTATTCTGCTTGAGCATCTGCAAACCTTTTTATTGCCTTAGTTGCCACACTCAAGCCCTTAGGAAATGACAAATCTTTGGTTCTCTGGTTTTAAGCCAATTGCAACTCCAGCATCCTCAGACTGTTTATGGAAGTTGTCATAGTGGAAAAGAGACATTTTTTTTACATAGTGAATCCACACCACATATACACAGTATACAGTTGGTTTTGCATATGTCCTGTTGCAAAAACAGCACTTTTAGCAAGAAATGGCATTGGGTATCATCGCTACAAGGGGTTACCTGCTCAGTCTCTCACCCACTTTACACATTTTAGACTAACCCAAAACAGACCAACACCCCCAACAAATTTACTCACTGCCACAATTTTTCCTTAAAAGAATTGTCCAGTGGTAAAAATAAAAACTGGGTAAATAGATAGGCTGTGCAAATTAAAAAAAAATTGTCAATAAAATTAGTAAGCCAAAAATGTAATCTTTAAAGGCTGGAGTGACTGGATGTCTAACATAATAGCTAGAATGCTACTTCCTGCTTTTCAGCTCTCCTGGTTTCTAACTTTGCCTTTCAGCTTAGACAAAATAATAATAATAATAATTTACACTGAAACAAGCTTTCATACATGCCAAGGTTCCCTTTAGAGCAACAAGGACAAACTTGTTGAGCTTTATATATATATATATATATATATATATATATATATATATATATATATATATATATACATATATATAGGAAATATAGAATTGCAAACAGTAAATAAAATAAGAAACAAAATAAGGTACTTTTGCAAGTTTTAGGTTCTTGTTTGTTATAATTAGGAAGCATGTGATCTCAAAACAGATATGTGATATCTTCCTATAATCTATACGTTATCAAATAACTGACCCCCTGCTGTTCTGGGTTCACTTGGACCTTTCCTTGGCTTTACAAAAAAATAAAATGTATAGCTTCCTTACCCAAATGATGTGGCCCTGAATTTTAATGAAAGTCTCTTAAGTCTAGATGAAGTTATCTTTGGGAGCTTCAGGTAAAGCATTTCCCCCCATATGTAATATTAGGCATTAAGTTTGCCCAGGAGCAGTAACCAGTAGCAACCAATAGGATATTTGCTTTTAGACAGGTGACTACTATAGGCTAGTTGCTGATTGTTTGCTATAGGTTACTGCTCCTGGGCAAACTTAGTGATTTTTATTACATAACCCCATTGTTGTGTTAATTCTTTAAAATGTCAGAGCAATACTGCCCATGTATAATTGTTCCAAAATAAAAAATATTACAGAATGGAAGTAGGTCTTATTTTAAATAACATAATATTGAGTCATACATAAAGTATCAAGACTTGAACCCTGGTCTTTGTGACAATCTCAGTGTGCATTTCGCTGTTGAGCCACTAGACGCTTTCGGAGCTTGTTAATGCTAGAATTCATATTGGCATATGCTATCTTTGGTGTCTTCATACCTTCAATCTCGTTGAGGCCATGGGCCTGTAATCACATTGTCAAATAGGAAATCCCCTCCTCTATTTTCTGGATCATTGAGCTTTTCCTGTGCTCGAACTGCCTTATTCCAGAATCCCTGAGTCTTTTCCTGCTTTCCCTTAAGGCCTCCATACATGGGCCAATAAAAGCTGCTGACAGCCAAAGTCGTCAGCTTATTGGTCCTTGTGTGGGGCCCACAGATGGGCTTTCACAATAGATATTTGGCCAGCTGTCGATCACCATGGTAAAAAATCCCGTTGGATCAAGGCCGCATCTGTACCTTAATGCAGTCCCGGGATCTGATCCCCCGTATTGCCTCCATTCTGATCCAATGGTTGGGCCTTAGGGCCAACAATCAGATCAGCCCAATATTGTTCAATGTGGGCATATTGAGATGAGATCCGCTCATTTGGCAATGTCGCCACCTTTTTCCTTCATACTTGATCTCCTGGTTTTGACCCCTGGCCAAACTGCATTGACTTATTATTGCCTGCTGCCTTCCCTGACCTTTAGATGGACTAGGCATTTGGTTTTCAACTTGCCGCCTGTCCTGACCTCTTATTATGGGCTTGATTATCAGTCAGTCTTTCTACTTATCAGTTATTGATCAGTTTCCAATAAAGTATTTTGCACAGTTATGTATTCACTCTAAACACAGGGGAAGCTGTAACTGAGTCGGGAAGCATGGGGATAGCTACTACTAGTCCCAGAGTCAAATCTAAAAGGGGTCATTTACCCATAGATAATATTATAGAATGGCTAATTCTAAGCAACTTTTTAGTATGGTCTTTATTTTTTTATTGTTTACAGTTTTTTAAATATCTGCCTTCTTTTGCTGACTCTTTGCAGCTCTCAAATGGCGGTTACATTCCCCATCTAAAAACAAAAGCTCTGTAAGGCTACACATGTATTGTTATTCTACATTTTATATCTCATCCTTCTATTCAGACCTCTCCAATTCATATTCAATTCTCCTATTCAAATCATGCATGGCTGCATGGGTAATGGGACCCTACCAACCAGATTGCTGAAATTGCAAACTGGAGAGCTGCTAAATAAAAAGCTAAATGACTAAAAAAACATAAATAATACAAATGAAAACCAATTACAAATTGTCTCAGAATATCACTCTCTACATCATTCTAAGCATTAAGGGGCAGATTTACTAAATTCGTGTGAAGGATTCGAATATTCGCCCGAATAGTCTATTTTCGATTGTGCGACTATTCGAATATGCAAATTAAGTATTTTCGACCATCGAATATGAAACATTCAGTCGCATCGAATAGATCGAATAAATATATATTAGATCTCTCAACTATTCGCCGGTCGAAGAACTTGTCCTTTAAATTTATATTCGACTGCCTACTTCACCAGGTGGAACCTACAGAATTGCATTGGAAGCCTATGGGAAGCCCCCATATGCTTTTTTTAAAGTTTTCATATTGAATATTATTCGTACAATCGAACGCTGCGAATATTCCATTCGTAAAAATATTGCGCTCAATAAAACGCTAAAAACCGGTGAATATTTTATTCGATTTTGGTGAATATTTATTCGCCAATTATTCGCCAGTCGAATTCGAGGGCTAAAAGCCCTCGACAATTCGACCCTTAGTAAATCTGCCCCTAAAGTGAAAGGTGAACAACCTGTGTACTAACTGCTGGCAAATTTCAAGTAGCTATGCACAAAGTGGCTTTCTTCTCCTATATGCCATTGATATTGTGAAACCAAAACAGGAATTAAAAAATCAGCACTCATAAGTATTAAACACTACCAGCAATGGTTCTGATGAGGAAGACCATAAAAGGAAACCTCCAGCAAGAGAAAAGTTTGTTTAGGAAGAAAGATTGTCTGCTCTACTTGTGTATCATTGGTGTTGCAATCAGGTGAGTGCACATGAAGTTTCTGTGTCTGATGAGAACCAGGATTGTGAACACATTGTTTAGTACTGCCTACTCTAATGCCTTCTATTTCAAATTATTTTGAAGTAATATGACTTTGGTTGACTGCCAGGAATACAGTTTGTAGATTTGCATTTGAAAAGATTTCTGAATACCAAACACCTCTCAAAAAAGGATGGAGTGAAACACATGCACAGAGGGGATACTTACAAAACAGATGTACAGTAATAACCCATAAACCAATCAGCAATGAATTCTGATTAGTCTCCTGCTGGGGATGAATGAAAGCAAAATTCTGGTGGTTGCTCTTGGTTACTGTTCAATCTATGCTATTTTTTGTAGATTCTGTCCACAGCAGGACCAAGCGTATGACAAGCAAAAATTGCAAGGGAGTGTTGGAAAGTTCTGAAAGTTTTTTAACTTATTTTTCAGTTTTGAATAAATATGCAAATACCAGTAGTGACTTGCTTATCTTTAATTCTAAACACACATACATACAGATATATACAGATTATGCTGTCTATTCGTTAAGGGGGTTATTTACTAAACTCTGAATGCTAAAATTCTGAATTTTTTTTTTATAAAATAGGATTTTTAAAAAACACGATTTTTTCAGAATTTATTAAAACCCGTGGATGAAAAAGTCAGAATTTGAAAATCCGGCATCTTAGATCTGTCGAGGTTGTATATACGTCAATGGGAGAAGTACCAATGATTTTTTGATGTGCACTACACCAAAGTTTTCAGAGTTTTCGGGAAAATTTAATAAATAAACGTAAAAACAAAAGAGCGTGAAAAAAAGTATGTAGCAGAAAATGATGAGATAAATTCGGAACTTGATAAATAACCCATCTTTTTCTGGTTGAGTTTTTAAAGGGGAAAACATTTTTAAGATTTTAAAGAATTTTTAGAGAAAATTTTTTTAGATTTATTATGCTCTGAAGTTGCTAAAAATCAGAATCTGAAAATACACCAGCTAAAACCTATTGAAATCATTTAGAGGTCAATGGCAGATGGTCCCTTCAACAATTGGAATATTTTTTTTTACCATAAGGATTCTTGCTTTCATTCGATAATCCAATAAACTTGACAATTCGATCTTTCGAGCTTCTGGGGCAGCAATTAGCAAAAAATTAAATGATTCGGATTGATGCATGATTTTGCAGCAACTTTTTTTGCACTAGTTTTTTGAGACATTTTGATAGCAATTTAAGGGGATTCTGGTTTGGGAGTTTTGTAAAAATGTTTTAATTATAGTGAGAAAAAAGTATGTTTGCAGGATGTATGTATGTATATGTATATATTTGTGTATGTATTTATAGGTGTATGTATTTATAGAGAGAGGCACAACCTCTGCAAGCTTTTACTAATAAACACCAAGGAGCACCCAATTTTGTTCTCTTGCCTAGTTAACAAACAGTGCAAGGGTTTCTTAAACATACAACAATAAGAAACAATATTAGCATAAAGTAAATAGAAATCCCGATAAAAAAAAAATGCAACAATTACAAACAGCTAGCTACACAGTAGTCATGGGCGAATCTGGGGCATTTTGCTTCACCGAAATTTCGACTAGAAATTCGCAAAATGGCACCCGTCTTGCTTTGGACGCCCACGTCCAAAGCGAGATGCCGGCAAATTTTCACCAGGATAAACTTTTCTGGCGTTTCAAAAATGTATTCGCCGCAAATTCACCCCAGGCGAATACATTTTCCCATCACTACTACAAAGTAAAATCTATTTCTTTATCTAATTTGGTCTGTAATACTCTAGGCCAAACTGAGATGATCCAATCATTTGGTCCATAATGCATTCCTAGGGAAACGCGTTGGGAAATAGATCAACCATTGTGGTACAGACTTCATAAATTATCCATGGTAGGACATTGCTTATATATTACATATTGCTTATATTCAGTACTATCCAGTGCTGCTACAGAGCAGCTAGTCCTGCACTGGCTATTTCCATTTCACAGGGTCCTTATCCCATGTTGAACACATGGTCTATACAGATTGGCATCTGGGCACATCCTAAAGTGTCCTATTGGAAATTTCAAGAAAGAGAGCTAAATATCCTCCCTAGTTTGTTTGTCTGTTAGCAAAGTCATTTGGTCTTCCTTAACAGTGGTAGACAGGTTCTAACACACACATTGGGCTTCCCACTTTTGCTTTGCAGGGATACACTCATCTTGCATCTAGCAAAGTAACTATACCACACTATACTATACAGGTCAAAACCAGCCTTTTGGATTTATCAAATGTTTCATGATTTTCCTAGTAGACTTAAGATATGAAGACCCAAATTATGGAACGATATCCTGCCATATCTCCATTATTTAAATTACCATAACCCAAGTCATTTAGCTCCTTTGTATAGGAGAAATTGTAAGATCATCCCATTAGATATGGGAGTGCATGCCCAGTGAACAGGGCTTGTGGTGGAACCAAATATAAAATTTTCTGCAGGTACAAATTCTTGTACTTTATTGGGTTTGCCAGATTATAAAAAAATCTAGCACACATACTGTACCCAAGTTCACAGCAGTAAGCAACACCAGTAAGCAATCACATTTAGACAAAAATTGGGAAAACGTTGATGCAATATCAACATAAAGAATGACATAACATAATGACATAATGAGACTATGATGTGAAATAAAAAAAACAAGAAATGTTAATGAGTATCTAAAATTGAGAATAATACAGTAATTACAAACCATTAGAGGAGGACATAAAATGTCAGGAGAATTCTAGAGAAGACAGGACGTTGCTTTTAGGTAATAAAAACAAAGAGAAAAAAACATACAGCACAAGAGAAAACGTTGGGAAGTAATCAAAGCATGTTTTGTGTGGCAGAGGACTGATTGGGGGAATTATGCACAGATATCACCACCTGAGGAAGAGCTGACCTTTCTAGATAGACTGATAGTAATGAACCTCCAATTAGGAGGTGAAAAGAAAACCATTTTCTGAAAGTGAATGCATTACATAGCTTAGAGCACAGTGCCTAGAACAATATAAGGCTGTTGAAGTTCAGCACATGCAAATTATGATTGGATACATTTCCCTTTCCCATGATGCACTTTAATAGAGTGAAAATAATGTACCAATTAATACAGCTGCATTACAAATTAAGTTTATTACAGTAACAGCTGTTCCCCAGGTATCAGAGAAAAGACCAAGCGTATGACGGGGCTAAGTTGGCTCCTGCTCATGGAGCCAGCTCTTGGGATTTCTCATGTCAAAGACACATTTGGTTTCTGCCATAAATCACTTCCAACATCTCAGCGCTGATGTAAAGGAATAGAACACATTCAATTTTACAGTATATTAAACTTCATTTGAACGTAAGAAAGGGACCAGAGAAATAAATGACCAATTTCTGCAGGAGGAATTACTGTTGGGCTGATGCCATTAGCCGACAGCCGGCTCTCCATCATGCTCTTAACATAATATTGCTTGTCTGTTGATTCATATTTGCAGTGCTCTTCCAAATTAGTAGACACAGAATGAGAAGTACAGACGATACCTAATAGCTGCCATTTGTCAGCCATAAGTTGTGAGGCTTTTGGGAAGATAATAACATACAGATTACAGCACATACTGAGGACATGTCAAGAAATTTAATTTCTTAAATCTGAACATGTAAAACAGCAACCTCTTGCTAAAAAAATGGGAAAAAAGAGATAGGTAAAAGGTCTAAAAATTTGCTCAAAGGAGAGAAAGATGGTTCTCTGCCCACTGCATCAAACAATGGCACTCCTTCATTCACAGAGGAGCTCTGAGCTCCCTGGAATTTGATGACTGTTTCCTTTCCAATAAGGACCATTTCCCTTGGGCTAGATGATCCTCAAGATGAGCACCCCAACCTAACAATGTTACCAAGTAAAATTTTGGGGCCTGGAAGGGCATTCATTTCCATAGGATTTGCATTCTTAACCGCCATTTCATTATTCTCTTCAATTTGCAGGGAATGCTTATGGTGTTGTCCAAGGTAGAGGATACATGTGAGCCATTGCCTAGAAAACTGCCCCCATGGAAGCTGTCATCAATCCTAAGACTTTCATGGCAAAACAAATTGACACCACTGTAGACCTGATTAAGGTTTTGGTTGCCGGTGATAAGGCTTCCCTTAGTCCAGAGGAAGAAAAATATTCACTGAATCCAAAAGAGGTCCCAGGAACTTCATGGAAGTTGTTGGTTGAAGTATAGACTTCTTGAAGTTTATCACCCAACCATGACTTCTTAAGAAAGATAGAATCATTTCCCAGTGAATAAGAAGCTGCTGATATGATTATGCTTTTACGAGCCAATTGTTGGCATAAGGGACTACCCAGATTCTTTGTTATCTTAAGGCCACATCTATGACCACTATCACTTTGGTGAAAACCAAGTAATGCCAAATGGGAGCTTTCAACTGATAATATTGAACAATATCCTCCATTTGAACTACAATTCGAAGTTATTTCCTGAAGACACAATGTATCGAATTATGTAGATAAGCGTCTTTGAGATTTATGGTCAGCATAAAATCTCCCTGCTCCAAGGTTTTTATGGCTGACTTGAAAAATTAAATGAAAAACTTCTCTTTTTAGATAGACAGATTTAGATGCTTTGGTTTGGGCACCAGAAATAGGGTTGAATAGACTACTCTTTTTTGCTCTGGATGTGATACTGGTTCAAGAACTTTCATAATCTGAACATCTTCCACTGCATTTTCTAGAGCCTCTTGTCTCCCTGAATACCTTTTCATGGAGGTCTGGCAAAATCTCTGATCTGGATGTTCCAGAAAGGTCATGAAGTTGCCTTCCTTTATTATACTTTATACCCAGGCATCAGTGATAGTTTTAATACATTGCGGTAAAAATAAGGCCAGCCCTCCTGTGACTAAACTTGTTAGTTTAGTCACAGGAGACTAAGAATTCTGTGGACTTCTTCTGCATGGAGTCCTTCTTCTGATATCGATACATATATAGATATGACAAGGCAACTGAATCAGTCCCTTCTGTCTCTATTTCTGAAGGTTTTTCAATGTTGAATGGGGGGAAAAAGGACTTCTTTGGGGCTTTGGCTTATCCTGAGGAAGTGTCTTCCCTTTACTGGGCCTCCCTGATCACACCATTACTAGCACCACATCAGCACATCATGCTCCATGGGAAAATCTCCAGACTTCCCTGCCAAGCAGTTCCTGCAGCAAACAACGTACTGACAGACACCTAAGGGATCTTAATCCGCTGGAAGGCCCACCCTGGAGTCGTCTCCCACTGGTCTTCAGACTCATAAGAGCCTGGTTCTTTGACTCATGCAGCTCCTTCAGCTTGTATCATGAGAGCAGACAGGAAATAATTACACAAAGGGGGTCAAGCTGCATGTGGTTTATATATTGATATCTTTTTAATCATTGGTCTTTTTTCCTGTGTCCTTAGGGCATGGAGCAGGGATTAATCCATTAGAGTTGTGCTGCCTGTAGGACTAAGAGAAAATTAATTTTTATTTCTGTATAAAAACACTGAAATAAATTGAGCCCCAAGTAATGCTGAATAATATGTTTCCGTTTATATAGATTTCATTTGTTTTACAATTAATTCTAAATGAAAACCATTATTTTCTTTTTTTTCAGTTTTCTCTCCATTTTGTTTTTGGTTCATAACAATGAAGCCATTATGTTTTAACGGCAGAATAAAGAGGGTTTTTTTTTATAAATTTTGCAAAATAGATGAAAAAACTAAAATAGAAATACTTTACTACAAGCAAGACAATTAAATTGCCTAGAAAACACTAAAATTACCTTTATACCCTTGTAATTCTGAATGATACATTTCCTATTACACTGCATTTTATTTCACCAAATGGGTGTAGAATAGAGATGTTCTAGTAAGATCATTAAAATAAATTAAGTTTGCAGTCAAAACACACTCTCATGCAGAATCATCAGTATAATTATGAGAAATAGGTGTTTCATTATCAAAATAAATTCCTTTTAAATCTCTCTGTTTGCAGAATTGGGATTATTATTATTAACATGTATTTCTATAGCGCCAACTTGTTTCGTAGCGCTGTATTATTTTGCAATACATTACCACTTCATTTACAGAGAATAATGCATAAGAATTGCCATGCACCATAACAGGACTAGGAGAAAGCAATGTGATTAATGAGACACTTGGCAAATATTACAAACAATCACTAATTGTAACTTTTTCTATTTTTAGAGGGCAACATTTTTATTGGAGAATGGAGTGAGTTTTATAAAAATGGTGCCTGCATTGTGAACTCTTGCCTGTATCCTGACTTCTCCTGTTTAACCCTTTAGCTACCGTATTCTGGACTTTTGGCCCTGTGCTTCCTCCTTGGTCTTGACTTTCCACGTGGGAGCCAATAGGCCCCCTGACAGTAAAGACTTCTAGGAATACTATGGTCATTGACCAAATGAAATTTGATTTTTGATTTAAAGCACAAATAACCTGAATGAGACTTACAAAGATTCGCAAAGAATTCGCCCCTGGCGAATAAATTCGCCCATCACTAACTGTCATTCCTTTTTATTTTTTTGGTGTTATTGTTCCTTTAAAGCAGTTCCATTATGAAGTGCCGGCTCCTTCTCAAAGCTCAGAATAAGACAAAAAGCAATAAGATGCACATCAATATTACAACTGTAATTTAGAAATAAAAGTAAACCATATAAATCATGACAGAATCCCTTTAAAGGGGGATTCAACCCCTCACAGGGATAAGTCCCACTGCCCCCCTCCACTCGCCTCGCTTCTTGCTTCCCCCCTGCTAATTGTTACCCCCAGAATTGTGTCCCATGTAGGATTACTGACCGCACATGCAGAGTGAGCAAATCAGAGCTCACAGGCGCTATCTTCTTCTCTTTGGTAATCTTCAGAAAGTGATCGGTGTATCGACTCATGCACAGATGGAGCAATATTAACAACTGCACATGCACCAAAAGTGATAGGATACAAAAAATCCCCTTTTAAATACTATGGACACCTGAAACTCCTGCCAAAAGGAGTAACTACCACTGGACTCTAACTTGACAAGGGGAAAAACTCCCCAACTAAGGGGCAAATTCACTAAAGCGTGGAACTGAGCTAGTGACAGCTTTGCCAGTATTCGCCGCACTTTGCCAGGTGAATTTCGCAAATGCTACGCAAATTCACTAAGGTGCAAATTTTCACTCAGTTGTCCTATTGCCCTAAACATGTGCCCACTGTATAGCTGAGTTGCCATATGTTAGGAAATGTTGGGGGGGAAGGAGGGTAACCCTAAAAAAATGTTCCCTGTTTTTCAGACTATCACCCTACAAAAGGTAAAAGACACCAGCATTTTTTGGGACTTAGAAAAAATTTTAAGTTTTTTTTCAAACTCCTATCTATTGTATTAAACTTCGCCGTGACGTCTAGCATAAGAGGTAACGTTCACAAAAATGTTCATCTTAGTGAATTTTCGTAGTTACGTCCCTTCGTCAGTACATCCCTTCATCAGTGCGTCAGTCTATCCACTTTGCTAGCGAATTTTTCCAGGGACACTGTTAGTGAATCGATGTTGCGAATTGACGTCACGCTGGCGAATTAGCGGTAGTGTTAGACACTTCACGCTTTAGTGAATTTGACCCTAAAGACCAGCACTGAACTGGGATTAAACCTTAAATGGTCTTTCTGGGTTTTAGGGAACTATAGCTATTTCATATCCCTACACCTGTAAATCCTAATTTACCTGTTTACTTTTAACAATACCACTAACACAATGCAAGCTGGATCAGCTGAAAGGAACAGTTACACCAAAAAATTTAAGTATTTAAAGTAATGAAAATATCATGCAATGTTGCGCTGAATTGGTAAAACTGATTTGCTTCAGAAATACTACAATAGTTCATATAAACAAGCTTCAAGTAGCAGAATGTTATATGGCACAGGATAAATAATGGATAACAGATAACATTATGTTCTACAGAGCTTACAGTATCTGCTGTGAAACTTGAGCTTTTTCTCCTTTGAATAGTTGCCCCCATGACTACACAGCAGCTTATTTATATAAACAATAGTAGTGTTTCTGAAGCAAACACAGCAGTTTTACCAGTGCAGGGCAGCACTACATTCTGTTTTTATTACTTTAAAACAATTTCATTTTTTGATGTTACTGTATCAGATCAATCTGCAAGTAGAACAGATACCATATGAGGGTCTACACAACTGCACCTACAATTCCTAATTCTTTATACTAAATGATTCATCTAATAAAGTCTCAATGTTGGCATCAAGGATCTAGTATCACATAGAAACCCATCATCAAAAATATTTCCAAAAAAGTCTACCTTTCCTGCTGGGGAAATACTTGATTGGATGTCTAAATAATAACATGGTTCTTAGATTCCCCCACAAATGGTCAAATTAAGTCAAATTCTGTATTATAAGAATGCTTATTAGCTCTTAGAAATGGTTAGGTCATTGCAAATTGTAATCAGAACACAAACAAATATTCATATCCAAACCTGTACTCTAGATAAGCCTACAAGTAAAAGGTACCTTCCTAGCCAATGCACTTTCCCCTCACAGAGTGACACGCTGGGTCCATTAATTTAAACAATGTTATACTTTAAATTAACCAAATTGACTTATGTCAGCATTTTTGCAGCAGAAGGTATTAAACATTTATAATGCAAAGGCTCAATTGTGATATAGGAAATATTCTGTTCCTCTTAGAGAAAACCCATTAAATCAGTCTTTCTACAGCATCTTCAACAGTAAAGGAAATTAAATTTTAGCCTTCCCAGAAAATCTTATTGATACCTCATGGCTATTATTGTTTTGAATTTCTAATGTCTCAGTCTCTTCTTCACGGACTTATTGAACTTTATGTTCTTCTGTGAAATTACTCCTCCCTTTTCTTGGCATATATCTGAAAACCAATACTGCACTGGAGTTAAATGAATAAATAAGTACATTTGCTATGGCCATTTTCACATCGAACTACTGTAAATTGTAACAAAAGGACATTTCCAATTCTCATATTTACATATGAAAAAGATTGTATTCTCTGTTTCTTTGCTTATGCTACTGTAAGTGAACTCTAGTCTGTTGGTTATAGTTCATTTACAGTAAGTATCTTTTTCATTGTTCTAAGTGCACTAAATTGGTTCACTTATGCTGGCTAGTGATGGGCGAATCTTTCCTGTTTCGCTTCGCTGAAAAAAATTCACGAAACTAGTCGCGGCACGTTTTTTTTACGTGCACCGCGTCAATTGCAACGGAAATAGAGTTGTTTTACTGCCCCACACATGTGCCCAGAGTATAGTTTATGTGCCATATGTTAGGAAAATCAGGGGGGTAGCAGGGTACCTGAATTTATTTAGTCCTTTTGCAGCCTATCACCCTGGAAAAAGGAAAAGATGTCAGCATTTTTTTGGACTAAAAAAAGTAAAAAAATTTTACTATCTACTCTATTGCACTTCGCCAGGTCTGAGTTGGTGAAGGCAAGTCTGGCATAAGAGTTATTGACCAGTAAAGCCCGTCGGAGGGCCCCATACACAGGCCAATAAGCTGCCGACTTGGTCTATTAGCAGCTTTTATCGGCCTGTGTATGGCCACCTTAAGGCTTTTTGAGGTGATTATTCAAGAAAGGTTTTTCAATTTTTTTTACTTTCTTTTATTTGGCCTGACTGCGGACTTCCAGAGTGCCCAATACTCCTGCTTCTCTCCATTTATATGGTTTATCCACTCTCCTGAACTGGGACTGGAGCACCTAGGCCACTGTTTCATATGGATGAGTTTTTCACAAGGGTGGATGTATTTATGCTTACATTTGTATTTGGGATCAACAATCAACTCAGCCCAATTTAACCCAGCATGTAGGTGAGCAATACCCCAGCACTCCAACATACAGCCCCCTGGGAAACCTATTTTTTCACAACTGAACTGTAACTAACAAAAAAGACACTTTTAGTTACAAAGTTTGTACAAAGTATGCATAAGCTGATGTGCCCCGTCAAGGCAGTGTCCATGCTTCAGTCCTAACTAAAGTGAAAAAGTGTTATCTTTGGGGGGAGAAAGACCATACCTGCTTTTCTTTTTGTTTAGCATGAGCTCTTCCAAAGACACCATTAAGCGGGGGTTGGGAGAGCAAGCATTGAGGAGAGCGCCAACCTCCCCCATAAAATATATATTACTTAAACAAGAAAATGCAGCTCAATCCTTTTTAATTGGGTGCACGTGGGTCAGGCTTGATATACAAATTAAAAACAAGAATACCCTAGCACTCCAGCATACAGCCCCCTGGGAAACCTATTTTTGCACAACTGAACTGTAACTAACAAAAAAATACACTTTTAGTTACAAAGTTTGTACAAACTATGCTTTAAAGTATAAGCTGACGTGCACCATCATGGCAGTGTCCATGTGCCAGTCCTACCTAAGTTAAAAAAGTGTTATCTTTGTTTAACATGATCTCTTCCAAAGACACCATTAAGCGGGGGTTGAGAGAGCAAGCATTGAGGAGAGCCAGACTTATGTTTCCACTAGTAATTAATCACTCCTACCTGTGTTTCTTAAGTCTAGTCTCTAGGTACAAGCAGACAATGGTAAACAACTTTCCTCCTCTTTATTATCATTGGGTGCTGCTAATTCTTTATATAGACAATTTTTCAGTTTTCCTGCATTTTCTCCAGTGCTTTAATCAGTGTAATTTCCAAGTCTTCATTTCCTCCTTTAATATCAGTAGAAAGATATGTTTGTGATTGTAGTTGCAATATTACTGCAGTAAAATAGAGTAAATAAATGATTGAATCCACTCACTCAGGACTGACGAACAAAACAGTAATTCAACAGTTGCTAAGGATGTGCTTAGCCAACCAACAATGGTGAACAAGTTATTATTAATAAATAATGACTTTAATTGGTTAAGACCTGTGCGGTATCAAAGCATTTGGGTGCTCACAGGGTTCCTAGGATTGAAGGGATAAGGGAAAAATCTTAGGGTGATCTTGCGCTCATTAAAACATTAGCCTGCTAAAGCTGGTCATAGACGTTAAGATTTTTGAAAGATCCAATTGTTATTGTGAGACCACGATTGTCTCAAAGCGATCGTTTTAATGCCTGATGTGTCCATCAACTAAAAAGACCATTTCAGGCGATATTGCCAGCAAAACTGAAGGATCACAGCCTGCTTGGCCCTGCAAACATAGGTAGATTGCATGGGGACCGATAAAGATTTTCTAACCTGGCCAATCAATCATCAGACCAATGTCGGACGAAAAATCGTAAGATGAACGATCGTTGGTATTCTACTAACCGCAAGATAATTTGACAGATTGGTCGGACTTCCCTAAGATCGGTCGTTCGGCAGGGAAAGATTGTTGTGTCTATGGGAAGCTTTAGTCTTCTTTCACCTGGTGATTGTCCATTTTGACACTGCTGCTAAAATTCTGCCACACTGCCCTCAGCTCTGCACCTTTGCATTACTAATATATAGTGCAGGCGCATTAGCTGAACCTTACAAAAATTGTGCCAACCATCTTTTTTTTGACTGGCCTAAAAACTTGATGCGTTTACCAGATTTTTTCTCTCTTCATTTGACTGGAGTTTGCATTTAGCCTGTACAGTTCAACCATTCGTTCTATAGGAATAATTACAGCACTAAGGGGTATATTTATCAAAGAGTGAAGTTAAGGGTGAAGTTCCGCCCCTAGAGGGAAATTCCGCCACTCTCCATTCATTTCTATGGTATTTTCACTTCACCCATTGATAAATAGGCCTTTCAAAATTCCATAGAAATGAATGGAGGGCGATGGAATTTCACTCTAGTGGTGGAACTTCACTCTTTGATAAATATACCCCCTAGGATGAAGACAACTGCGGTAGACAGAAGAGGCTGAAACTGTGAAGCTGGAAATTTAGACCCCCTAAGGCTGATATTTACTGAGGTGTCAGAAATAATGCTTTTATACAATTGCAAAGATATGCTCAACTAAAATACCAGAGCAAGAAACTACCAATAAAAATGGAACTGCTTTTATTTATAGGAGCTAGAGATATTTATAGAGATATTACATTTTAGAAATATTAGTGAAATAAAGCAAGAAGAAAAAACACCTCAAAATATGGATGTTAAGTTCACTGCTCACACCCATTATTGTAGCTGGATGCCTCTTTGGCCTCTCCATTTCTTGTATGGGATGGGGATCTCCTGCTTATCCATTCAGTGATATACTTCTTCCTTTTACACTGTTTATTTTAATATTTCCAGGCAAGAGCATCATCTGTCATTGATTTATGCCCAAAGTGTTTGGTTAATTACTACATTCCTACTTTATAAAAGCAAAAAAAAAAAAACATTTTTCTTTTCAGCCATCAGTTCTGGGACAAACTACTCCTATGTGTCACTGGAAACAAGAATTTGATGAAAGCAAAGGAACATTTCTTATTCCTGGCTCCAGCAAACCACTACATCCAATGCTGTGCCCTTACATCTAAAGTGCTTTCGTCTGCTTAGTTTGTGAAATTGTGTAATGTTTTTCCTTCCAGGCTTTCTCTGACACCCTCATCACACACTTCTTATGACTTGGATTATGGTCATCATCTTTCTCTTATGCCTATTGCCTGTGCTCTAGACTCACAAAAATATATTGGACACACTGCAAAGCAGAAATAAGGCTGTTTTATGTCTGTAGTGATCCCAATGGATAATGGACAATTTAGATTATGTGGAATTTGCACTATACCTGAATAGCAAAACTCATTTATATGGCACTCCCATTTTTGGGTTTCCATATTCATTGTGATTATACTGTAATCCCGCATTTCTTCTTTAGATGCACAAGAACAACTGTGGCCTTTGCTGTACTTAGTACTAGTTTGTTGTGTTTGGTAGCTGAGGATAAGGAGAGTAGAACAATGCTTTATTAGCAGGTTCATGCAGAGGCTGCTGCAGAAGTAGAAAAGGCATCCTTGTCGCCATTTGTTGTGTTTGGTAGCTGAGGATAAGGAGAGTGGAACAATGCTTTATTAGCAGGTTCATGCAGCCATTACATAACAGCAGTAAGTCTTACTTTCACTTTCAAGCTGTACAAAAAGTCCTGTGTATGCACAGTGACACCTTCAGGCCATTTGTATAAACACCAAATAATTATTACAGGTATGGGATCCGTAATCCGGAAACCTGTTATCAAGAAAGTTCCGAATTACGGAAAGGCTGCCTCCCTTAGACTCCATTATAATCAAACAATCCAGATTTTTTTAAATGATTTCCTTTTCCTCTATAGTAATAAAACAGTAGATTGTACTAGATTCAAACTAAGATATAATGAATCCTTATTGGAAGTAAAACCAGTCTATTGGGTTTATTTCATGTTTTGCCAGTAGGTGGCAAAGACCCAGGTCCCGAGGATTCTGGATTATTGGTCCCATACTTGTATTATAAGGTTTGCCACCTATTGATTTATAACTTCGGCATGTTTTCAAGAGTGGCATCAATGAAGTAAAAGAGTTGTAGAAAGCTCTTCCAAGTACTCCAGAGGTATCTAAAGTGAGAGCCAGGAAGCTTATATGAGTAAAATGCCATCATCTTGGGTTCAATGTCCAATTATAGGTTCAACTTCCTAATGTTCTTGGGTGTGCTATGATTCATATCTATTTTTTGGCTCTTGACTTTCCTGCTTTGATGCCTGATTAAGTTTGACTGTTGCCTGTCCTGATATTTTGCCCGGATATGACCAAGAACTTTCTGAACTCCTTGGGTACCGCAAATCAGACTGTTTCTTGTCAAGCCTGTACTACAGTTTCCTATTTGGTACAAACTCCAATACTTATGCTGCAAGGCCCTGACAATGACAAAATTTCACTAAATGTTTTGAAGTTAATGGGCATTTTTTAAGTTTATTTCCCAATGTAAATAAACATGTTTTTTCTGGCAAATTAAAACTCAAGAGAATATTATAATAATGCCATTGGCCTATACACTCCTTTTTACAGAGTAAAAAAGCATTCTTTCCCTAGCAAAACAAAAACATGGAGAAAAGCTATAAATAATGCCATTGGCTTTATGACATCATTCGATTGCATAAAAATCAAGTGGGAAAAAAATACATGGGGTAACTTTACCAAAGAGTGACGTTCCACCACTAGAGTGAAATTTCACAGCTTTCAATTCATTTACTGTATATGGTATTTTGTGTAGTGTATTTTGGTATATCAAAGGGTGAAAGTGAAAGTTCACCCTTTGATAAATATGCCTTTAAAAAATCACATATAAATGAATGGAGAGTGGCAGAATTTCACCTTAGTGGCGGAACTTCACTCTTAACTTCACTCTTTGATAAATATACCCAATAGAGACATGCTAATAATGCAGGGGCCCTCAACCTTTTTTGCCCATGAGCCACATTTAAATTTAAAAAAGATTTGGAGAGCAACACAAGCATGAAAAAGCCCATGTGGATGTCAAATAAGAGTTCTGATTGGCTTTTTGGTAACCCCTGTATGGACTGGCAGCCTACAGGAGAGAATGTTTGGCAGGACATCTGTTTTATATGCAACCAAAACTTGCCTCTAAGCCTCTAAGAAATTCAAAAATAAGCACCTGCTTTGAGGCCACTGGGAGCAACATCCAAGGGGTTGGAAAGCAACATGTTGCTCGCGAGCTACTGGTTGGGGATCACTGTAATAATGCCATTGAGGTCTTCCAACATGGTTTTGGCAAAATTCTATAACTTTAAATATTCTCACCCCTATTTAAAAACAAACAATGGATACATTTTACTGCAGACATGTAATACTAATTTAAACTATACCTTGGGGATTTAGAAATGATCATGTTACGTGCATTGTCCAATAATAGTTACGGGTTAACAATTATTCAAACCTCATCAGAACATAACAAACAAGAATTACATTTCAGAAGTCGTCCAGGTGTATCATAAAACAAAGGATTAGAGTATACCTCTTCCAGAGCAGAACAAGCTTCAGAAAACACATACTGTACAGTATTGCAAATTTTAATGATATATTGAGCACAGAAATGCTTATAAATCGAGAACTTAAAGGCACCTGTAAAACTGAGTTCAAATTCACCTTTTTCCTTTATGAAGTTGTGTCTAAGGCTGTATGAAATCATAAAAGAAATCTTCTTGGCCATAAAATTAACAATGAAAATGGGAAGTTCTTTTACTGCTATTTTGTACTGTGCAATTTGATCTGTGGGAAATGAAGGCAATAAAGCCTGATTCTTTCATCTTAGAGCATTTTATTCTCAAGGAGATCTCAAAAGCATATATTTCTATTGTTACTGCCAATAATATACCTAGTGGGGGTTCAGCATCTGATTCATCATTGTCTTTGAGTTGTAGGAAACCTGCAGAGGAGAATACAAAAGAAGGCACATGGAGCTAGAGGCTCAGAGGAAATGCTTAGAACATCCTTCCTGCCTTGGACACGTCAAACTAACACTTAAGGGTGCTTTAGCTGTAACATCTTGAAGATCCTACAGGCTCTTAGATATGTGGAATCATGAGATTTCAATGACAAATTGACAAGAAACAAATGAAACTTGCCAAAGCAGAAAAACATTGAAAAGAAAATTTATAGAATAACAGTTGGTGGTCCAAATATTTAGATCTGTGATGGACAATCTAAACCATAGGCTTCCCCAACATACCTTATTAGATGCTGAAAAGACATCAGTCTTGGATGAAAATTAAGGAAAAAGCAACAGTATTTGTGGTGTATCCTATGTAAATATTATTAAAAAGAACTGTCCTGTGAAATTCATAGTAAGGCAATTTAGACTGAATAGTAGTGCTCACAGCTGGCGTGGCAAATGACGGAAATACAAATCATGGAGCCCGTTTTTAGAAACGATCAGTACAATGTAAGTTCTGGTTGAACTGAATCCAAGAGCAGTGGGGGAACTGAAAAATAAATTATTGTCAACCAAGGAAGAATGTTACAGATTGTGCTAAGTGAAGGAAAGTGTCTTTAGGCATCATGGTCTTTCTTAAAAAGAACCTTTATTTTTAAAAGAGTATTTTGTTTTAACCCGTTTAGAGAAATGGCTGAAAATATGTTGTTTGCATCTTCAAATAGTTACACAGTTAAATTGGGTTGAAAAAAGACAAAGTCCATCAAGTTCCACCTCTCCAAATGAAAACCCAGCATCCATACAGACACATCCCTCCATACATTCACATAAATTATATATGCACATATACTAACTGTAGAGTTTAGTATCACAATAGCCTTTGATATTATGTCAGTCCAAGAATTCATCCAAGCCCCTCTTAAAAGCATCAACAGAATCAGCATCACAACATCACCCGGCAGTGCATTCCACAACCTCACTGTCCTCACTGTGAAGAACCACCTACACTGCTTCAAATGAAAGTCCTTTTCTTCTAGTCTGAAGGGGAGGCCTCTGGTGCAGTGATCCTCTTTATGGGTAAAAAGGCCCCCTGATATTTCTCTATAATGTCCTCTAATGTATTTGTAAAGTGTAATCATGTCCCCTCGCAAGTGCCTTTTTTCCAGTCTACCCTCATAATTTAAGTCTTCCATCCCTCTAACAAGTTTAGTTGCACGTCTCTGCACTCTCTCCAGCTCTCCAAAACTGCACTGCATATTCCAGATGTATTGATTTGGTAGTTTCTTGACGTTTTGACGTTTCTGTTGAAAAATGCCAATACTGGCGTCCTGTGGTTGATTTCAGCTTGCATGCGCCCTGTGCAGTTTATGCGTATTTATGCCTGATGAAGCTTTTTTAAAATTGCAATGTAAAAACACCAAGCCTGGCCTTGCCCTAAGGTATGAAGATCCAAATTATGGAAACATTTTATCCAGAAAATTCCATGTTCCGAGCATTCTGGATAACAGGTCCCATACCTGTACAATAGATGGAGGCACATGGTTCCTCTGGAAGCAACCTGGCTGATAGCAGGCAAATTTTTGCTTTACAAATTTGCAAAGATAAAATAAAACCTCATCACAATACATGAGCATCTGGGCAACCTTCCATCAACTGCATAAAGTGCCACATGCTCACAGTGAGTTTTCTATTTCTTTGGGTTGACAATGTTGCTGGTGTTAGAATATTATGGCAATGTAGCTATATTTTTGTTTTCCACCAACTAAAGAGAAGTATTTGATTTGATGGATACAGCACAAGTGAGACACTGTGCCAACAGCTTAATCCAAAGCTGACAGGATGGCGTGGCTGGTGAGGTAAAGGACACACAGAAGTGGAATAAAAAAAAAAGAAAGAAAAACCTCTTTGTATTAGACATTTTGAAGGACATGATGGCTGAGCTGACCTGGGAGATAAAAAGCAGGGCACAAGAAGCTGAAAGAGAAATTAGAAACAATGTCTAGTGGGATGGATGAGGCTGAAGGTTTTGGGCTACTTGGGGACAGCACCTAAAACTGTTTGCAGCTGATGTTATCTCTAAAGCAGTTTATGTTATCAGTTGTACTCCAGCTTTAGGGTTACAGAGTAAATAGGATGACTCTGGGGTTTTAGTTCTCCTTTAAATGTGTAGAATGCATTCTTCTGAACAACTTTCTGACTTTTCTGTCATTGCATGAACTAGATTGAATCTCACTGTCCCAAGCATAGCTCACCTTTTTGTTAAGCATGCCTACTACTAGTTTTCCAAAACCTCTGCATACTGTACTTATCCCAAGATAGCTGAATAGGCAGGCTCCACACACACATTATATATACTTCACTAGTGCCTGAGCCGATCATACAATCTAGTCTAGTCATTTTGAGTTAAAGCAACCTCAGGGGAATTGCGTACCAGCCATTCTATTTCCGCTGCTCAGTGCAATGGAAAATCGAGACAGTCCATTCAGAATTCTGCATTAATACATAGGAGTCTATAATTAAATTACGGTCTCTTATCTCTGTGCCACAGAGAAAATGCAAATGGAATAGTCATGTGACATCTTGGTTCTTTGTAATTAGGACATTCTAATGCAGGCAATATATTAACACAGACTATAGTATACTGTATCTCTACTATGTTACAAGTAATTCTGAATAGATAGATAAGATAAGATAAGATAATATAAGATAAGATAAGATAGATGATAGATAGATAGACTTGAACCCTCAGTGTTTATATTCCCTACTGGAGCCTTCGTCGGGATAGTAAACCAGGCAATAGAATTGCAGCAGTCCCTCAAGCTACTGACTAGATCAAGGATGAGTCTTTCACATTTTCCTATATGGTTTGTTCACCAGAACCCAGGCACTTGCTATTTGTAGATGTGCAACCATATTTTCAGTCTTACATGAACATATGTATTTTTTGTCTGATGAAGGTCACATTGTTGACCATTTGTCTCCTGTGCTGTACCATTCTTTAGTTATCATGAAATTATACAGAAATTATGGAAATCCAAATAATCCAAAATAATAATCCTAATTTTAAAATATTTTCTTTTACTCTGTAATAATAAAATAGTACCTTATACATGACCCAAACAATGATTTAATTAATCCTTACTATTAACATGATTTTCCAGTTTGAATGCATGCTTAGTTTGCCATCCAATAACCAAAGAAAGAGACATCTCTATATAATTATTATAGTTATATAATTATGGAACAATACAAATGGAAACATTCCTACTTTTTGGTAGAGAGTGTTTTGTTAATCTAGTGTAAGTACTTTGTGGCATGTCTCTTTCCTAAACAGCTGCATTCATAGTGGAAGAAAAACTGCACAAACTGTTCTGGTTATGGCCGCAGCAGTAAGAATGAACTACAAATAACTGTTCCCTGTAACTGTTCCTTGTAATCTATTCCCTTTGTTCCCCTAATTCTATGAGAAAACATCTGTTTGTGTTCCTCAGGATTTGACAGGTATTGTAGTGATATTTTTCATTTTCATGCTAGCTGGGCCTTTTGTGTTTGGACTTTACTTCTGTTGTATCACACACCCATGAATAATAACCACAGTTATTGTGTGTCTGCGAAATCCTGAGCAGTCCCTATAACACCTGCTCAAGGTTGCTTATTTCTTTGCAGATCCTCCCCTTGATTGACTGTTTCAAAGCACACAGAGAGAGCAGAAAATTGCTGTCAAAGGATACACACACTTGTATGGGAGGAAGAAAGGCACAGAGAGAAAAAGCAACAATGGGAATTACTGTTCTACTTCAAAAAAGAAAAAATATGGGGAAAATATTTTTTAAAGATTTATCCCTTCTCCTTGCCCCAAATGGAAATGCAGATGGCGAAAACTTTGTATATTGTACATCTCATGTGCAATGTACATATCGTGGCTCATTCATTCTTGACCTACCCTGTTGCCTTCTGGCTTCTACACTAAGCCTCGGTGTATTTGATGTTTATGATAAATGCCACACATACTCCACTTTCCTTGCTTTGTTCAGAACTTGGCTTTTCTATTTATATCTGGGAGTAAATGTCTGCAGTACCATATAGCTAAAACCTTTTTTCCTTTGTAAACTCTTGTTTTAGGAGTCTCCATTTATTATAAATGTATACACACACACACTTTTCATTGTGATACGTGGGTCCTATACCAGCATGTTCCCCACATTCCATTACAAAAAGTCCTCTAACATACTCAATGGAAAAATGCTGCACACATACATTGTCTTATTTAAAGGGAAGAAGCCAGGTAGATGTAACCTAAGTTTTGTTGGAGCTGAGTGGCAATATATATGATGTAGACTTGGCCTTCGAATTCGTAATGGGCGAATCAATCCCGCTTCACTTCACCGAAAAAATAGCGAATCTCCAGCGAAATTTGCGAATTGTCGAAAAATTAGCGAATTTTCAAAAATTTGCGAATTGTCGAATAATTTGCGAAACGAGTAGCGGCACGTTTTTGATGCATGTCGCATCGTTTTTGTCGCCAGCTAATTTTCGGCAGTCTAATTTTTGCTGGCGTTTGACGAATTTATACGCTGGCGGCGAAACGCAGGAATTCGCTGCAAATTCACGCCTGGCGAATAAATTTGCCCATCACTACTTAGAATATGTGTCTATGCCAGGATACTTGGGAAGAATTCATTTCAACAGGCAGGTGGACCATGGATGGAAACTAAGAAGTCCCTATTTTCATATTTCAATGTGTGAATTAAGTTGCTATTGAGAAATCAGTCGTCATTTTATAGCTCATTCTACCAGCACAACATGCACACTGGTCTGCTTTTCAATTTAAATCCTGCATACTTAATTATCTCGTCCTCCAACAGGGTTAAGTCAAAAGCACAGAAATGCTAAAATGTTATTCCTAACCCAACAAGTGTATTTATTGGCATGTAGGCAGCCATCTCAGGTCATTTAGCCTGTTCATGTCCTTTCAGAAAGAGCCATTGTTACACCATAGAACTGCTTTCTGACAGTCTATTGTTTTTCCAACTTAATGTAACTGAAGCTATCTTAGTTGGACATGGATTTTATACTATTGAGTGCTGTTCTTATATCAACCAGGGATCTGTTATCTAGTTACCTTCCCATTGTTCTGCTGATGGGCTGCTGGGGGGGGGTGTTTATATCACACCAACTTGCAGTGCAACAGTAAAGCCTTTAACTGAGGCCTTGTAGCTTTTTGGTGGCACTGTTATGCATTAGTTTGTCCTGTAAGTAATCCCTTCCAAAAGCAGGCTTTTGTCCATTGTTTGTGCATTGCCCCAATTTCGCACGAGACCCTTAATTTTATATGCCTACCGCAGTCAGATGAAGACACAGTCAGTTATATCAGTAACCTATTAACTTTACAGACTGCTATGGGAATATGAATGATAACCAATGTGAATATAAGGAGCCCATACAAATTCAAAATATACTGAATAACAACACCCAAGATATGTCCACAACATTTGATTGATAGTCCAAGGTTATGTGACCATCTATACAAATAATTCTATAACTGTAGGTGATCATGTCAATATAGTACTGTGAGGTTGTGGGGAGCAGTTAAAGAGAATACAGAATATCTCCTTGCTGGTCCCAGCATGTATTGTGCCCTGAACTCTCTGAATCTTTACCCAATATACCCACCTTGTGGTGGTCGATATCAGGTTTATCTGATGGTATGGCCCTCATCACGATGATAGGGATACAGGTCTGTAAGGGCTGAAACAGCAAGTTAAATCAGCCCATGTATGGCCACCTTAATTCAATCTAAAATCCCAATCAACAGTTGGTAAGTTGTTTGGAAGTCTCAAATCCAGGTGAGGTTCTTAGGATCAAATTTATTCTTTAGAAGGTAGGGATTCTCACAGAGATCGTTGTTTATCCTTGGAAATGTTCTGAGCAATAACTTGTCATGATCAGATGCAGGAATAGAATAAATATACCTGCAATTATGAAAACCAAACAACATGATTAATAGAGCCAAGGGGAGAAAATTATGAATGTTCCTCTGCACAGCATAGAAGGGGACACATCTGTTTGTTATGTCATCACAGTAAAGGCCAATACTTCCATCTGTGTATCAAATATATTTGCTTGTGCATTAAAGGCTATTAAAAAACATGATTACATCTACTGTACCACAAGATTTTTATCTTTTGTAAGTGCACAGTAAATGTGAAGCTGAGCTTTTCATAATCCTTCACAATGTTTTGTCAGTCTGGGAATTCTTGTGTTGGACCTGATTGGTTCCAGACATCTAACAGATGTTCTATCTGGACAGGATCAACCACAAAAACATCTGAGAGTTGTCCTTCTAAATCAAATCTAATTTTTTCTAACAGCTCAGCTCTCGGATCTCTATGCATTAGTTGCAATGACATGTTGCTAACGCTTTTATCAGATGATGCACAAGCTCTAAATAACTCCAACTTTGTCCTGCTCTCTTCTAAAATTAACTACAAATCTAACAGAGAAAAACAGAACAGCTGTCATTGCAATAATTATAATATTTAGTAGTTCGGGGGGAAAAAAAAAGCTGAATTTCAAAGAAGTGTTGCTGTGGGTGTATTGACTTCCTTCAAAGACCTCTCACAATTTAAACGAAGGATCTAGATGTATTTAACGGAAGATACACATAAATCACAGTACCATGGGATCACACATGAAGGTGGTCCACCAGTAAATCATACCTGACACAAAGTGAATGACTTTAGTAGGGAAGAGGATTGAGTCCATTGTACAGTATATGCAACTACAGTACATAGTGAAGGCTGGTTCTTAGAATATTGTTGTTATGCTATAAAATGAGATGAGGAAAAGGTGATCTTTGGCTCTTTCCTTTCCTGAATTTTGAAATGGACATTCTGCTGTAGGTATTAGCACATTTTTTTAATCATGTATCAGAGAACCTCTGTATATTATTAGCATTATAAATGATACTGCAAAAAAAGTTTGTGGAGATAAATTTAAGAAAAAAGGATGCAAAATGAATACAAAATAACCTGCTGTTGCTAAAGTCCAATGAGTTACCAAACTGTAAGGCAGACCTGGATCAGTAGTTCAAAGACAATTAGGACGTTAATTATCAAAGGCCAGGTTTAGAATTTATGTGAACTGGAATGCAAGGTTATTTATGAAAAAACGCAAACGTGTAATATTCGATTGGATAATCTCAGCCAAAAAATTTTAATCAAATTCGAATCACGTTTTCCTCTGAAAAATAACTTAAATGTCAGAAATGTAATTAATATCTTCAAATGGTTCAAAGGACCTTTGCCATTTACTTGTAAATGAACTTGCAAGATTTTGGTGATGAATATTCAAATTAGAACTGTTTCCAGGGTTGGGATATGATAAATCTCACATTCAAATTCGAGTTGGCGATTTAAAATTTGGATTTTTATTTTGGATTTGAGTTTTGAACAAAAAAAATCAAACTTGAATTTACCATTCGAACCTTAAAAAATCTTCCCCTAAGACTGACATTTGAGTAGAAAACCTATTAGCTTTTCTAGATAGTCCCAGAAAATTAGCATTGATGTCAAATAGAGTGGAATTTGGCAGTGAATCCTTATTTGTTGTTTTATTGATTCTTGGTATTGTAGGTAAATGCCTGATATATGTAGAGCCTTGTTATGACAGGGTTAAGGGGGACTTTACTAAGTTTAGAACATAAGAAAATCTGCCAAAAACTATTGTTTATGGAAATAAAATTACATACAGTACATTTTTTTTTTTAATACACTTGCCTCTTCTGCCTCATTGCCTCTCTACTCAGTCCTAAAATTGTCCCTGCTTGTGACCTTTAATTTTTTATGGTATATTTTTAGGTACTAATGAACCATTTAAAAAATAACCATTTATGATATTTTGGGCAGTCATGTCAGTACATAATACGCACAATACATACAATTTATATATTTAAACCATTGAGGTTTGGTTTCCTATCATATATACTTTGTATTCCTGCAAGTACTAAAATCTAAATTAAAAAATGCTGCAAATAATAGGTTTAAGAGAATCTAAAGTATTTGTGATAGTGGGGTTTAACTTGAATGAAAAGTGATTTCTCACATATAGTAATGTGCAAATTTATTTGCCAGCTGTGAATTTGTGGCACATTTCCACGTTTCAAGGCTGGCTTAAAAAAAAATGTTGATGCCAGCGACAATTTTAGGCACCAGCGACAGTTCTGATGCTGGTGACCACGTTGGCTCCGTAGACAATTTGCTGTGCGCCTATCAATTAAAGTGCGTAAAAATTTTTGCCACCGTCAAAATGGGTGCCTGCGTCAAACTTTGACATCGGTGAATTGTCACTAGCATTAAATTTCCCGTTTCACAAATTTTTCTCTGTTTCATGAATTTCACTGGTAGAGGAAAAATTCACCCATCACTGCTCACATACAAGTGGTATAGGTTCAGGTATGTAGACGGTCTTTTAATTTCTTAAGCTGTTCTTCAGAATTGCAAAAAGGGTATATACAATTAAATACATTTGTTACATCTTTAACCGTTTTTTAGACAAACCTACTTGTCGTGCACCTTGTATATGCTTTTTCAGGCCAAATTTAATTGTAGCCCTTTGCTTGTCCAACAAACATGCCAAAGAGATAATATATGAAAGCTAATGTAAAAAAATCTGGTCTGCTGATACCTTTTGGGTTATTTCTTCCTCTGTGTCAGGAGCATGAGAGGTTACCTACTGTACCTACTTATTCCCCTTCCTACCTGTTTCTCTTTAAAAGAAAACTATACCCCCAAAATGAATACTTGAGCTACAGGAAGTTTATATCATATTAAGTGGCATATTAAAGAATCTTACCAAACTGGAATATATATTTAAGTCAATATTGCCCTTTTACATCTTTTACCTTGAGCCACCATTTCGTGATAGTCTGTCTGCTGCCTCAGAGATCACCTGACCAAAAATATTTCAACTCTTCATGGCAGATTTATCAGTGGTCGAATTTCGAATTGAAAAGAATTCGTAATTCAACCATGGGAATAGGAAGGGAAGTAAAAATTGGAATTTGAAGGATTTTACTGCAATTCGATTGGTTGATCGATTGAATAGGAAAAATTTGATCGATTGATAAATCGTTTCAGTCAATCGATTCGAACAATTTTTTCGATCAATCAAATTTTTTTATTCAATCAAAAATAAGGAAACCCAATTCGGTAGCTTTGATCTGCAAACTAGGTGGTCGAATAGGGGAAGTACTTCTACAGTTGAATGGTCGAAAATTCTAATACAATTTTATTCGAATCATTCGATTCAATTGAATTTACAAAATTCACTGGTAGAAGTGGTCTTCAAAAACATTAAAAATTTTGAATTCTAATGTTTTTGAAAATTAGATCGAAATTCGAATCCTTCATGTTAATCGGCTCATGACCTAACTTTATAGTTTGTTTGTGTGCACTGTTGAATCATATGATCCCAGGAGGCTGTCCTTATTTTTTTAAATGGCTATTTTCTATTTATGATTACCCAATGGCACAAGCTAATTAAAAAGTATATTATTATTATTATTATTACATGAAGCAGAGTTTTATATATGAGTTGTTTTATGCAATATCTTTTTATAGAGACCTACATTGTATAGTTTTTCCTTTGACTGCACTCAAGACAATCCACCTTAGTGAAAATATTCAGCAGCTCTGTTTTTTTTAAACATTCATCTACACTTCAGGTGGAAAAAAAAACAGTCCATAATTGTATTGTAAATTCTCAAGTTTGTGGAAATAATTGCCCGAGCCTGAGTTGACAACTCATGCCTAGTGATGGGCGAATTTATTGTATATATACAATTCGTGCATGGTTAATCAACAACTGCCATTTTATTTAAGTTCATGCTGTAGACGCCATTGGTTTCTTTGAAGCCATAAAGTATGCTAAGAATTATTAATTAGCTGTTATATACAACAAGCAAGGTCTATCCTGAGATAACAACAAAAGTTATGTTCTCTAGATCTTAGGTAAATTCAGTGTCTGGAAAAGTCTTGTTTTTTACTTGAGAAGGAGCAGCAGGAAATTTGAAAGAAAAATGATGAAAGATGCCTTAGTACCTGATGGAAATGTGGGAATAGCTGGATGTGATAACAGAAGAAAAGCAATGATTTTATGCACGGAAACTACCACCTTGTTATGACAAAAGAACAGCAGGTGGTGCAGGTATCTACATCTTAAGAATAAGTACAAAGAGTATTTCCAGATCATCTGTACAACTGGGAAATGGCTGCTTATCTGTAAGAGATAAAAGATGAATATACGTATATCTGTACAAACAAAGACATGGGGGTGGGGGGGAATACAAGCAGGTAGAAATTATAAAGCATTTTAACTATTTTCTGCTTTGTTTTTGTCTCTGAAGTGCAAGATACTAGAAATTGTTCCAAAGAATTCCTTCTGTGCATTTTCCAGGATTTCATGGATATTCTGATGCTTTGCTTTGGATATTAAACGCTTTGCTGTTTAACCACCATGGTTGTTCTAAGCAACTGAAGAGTCCAAGCTGGTCCAGTTCTAGTCACCTAGGGGCAGATTTACTGAGGGCCGAATTTTAGAAGTAAAAAAACTTCTAAATTCGACCCTCAAAGTTTTTTTAAAGGGCTTTTTCGATCAAAAATGGACCTATTTTAATCAAATAGGTCCATTTTTTAATCGAATAAAAAAAAGATCGAACGATTCTAACGATTCTCCGCAAAATCCTTTGAATAGGTTCTATGGGGTGCCCCATAAGCTAATATGGCAATTCAGCAGCTTTAAACTGGCAAAATTAAAGGATTTTTAAAGGGCCAGTACCTTGAAATTCGAAAAATTTTAATTTTGCAATTTTTGAAGCAGATTTGTGAATTTTATAGTTTGCCCAGTGCACAGTGAATGTAATAAAACTTTTTACTGAAAAAGTTATGTTTGCTCAAAAATATTGCAACACCTTAAAGCACTTCTTAAAAATGGGCAATTCACAATTAAAATTTGCAATGAAATAGCAGTTTAGGGAAGAGTATTACATTCCACAATGCCAGATGTTTTTCTTATTTGTGCAAATTGTTTTGCTCTTTGCAACTTTTATTACACTTTAGGCACTGCTTTGATCTCTACGATTATGTTAGGATGTATCTCAACATCTTTCTCCATCTGCAGTTGCTTCCCTTTTAAATGAATTTAAAACATTCTTCTTGTGGTAGATGATGATCAGGTAGGGTGCCCTTGGTAGTGCCAAATAAATAGTTTCAGAGCGATCTCTACTTTGCAACATTGGTAACTGCCATTTTAATTAATAGGAAGAAACTAGCAGTAGGGTTGAGGTTTCCTCTAAGAGCACATGGGTGATTAAAGACCTCATGTGCCATTGGCCTTATAGTTCTAATTGTCTGTTGACTTGGCTACTGTTGACTGAGCCAGTAGCAGAATGCCCTATGAAAGTCCTGAAATTGATTGCATCTATTCAGTATCTGACTAGCTTTTTTTCAGATATCATTTAGACAGGGTAGAAAAGTTGATTGATCATAAGCAGTAGAACATGTGTTCAGAGGCAAATTAATTTGCTTGTGCACTTGATGTTATTATGTTTTTAAGCTGAGGACCAAGCAACAGCATCAGCCTTAATATTTAAGCAGTATCTGGTGTCTGAATGTTATACGACTGGTGTCTGTTATAAGAATAAGTCATAAGGAACATTGATGCCATTATAACAAAAGACATGTAGTTGGCTATGTTTAACCTGTAGATAAAGCCAAAATCTGGCCATGATACTAAGTAGATTGACTTGACACACATAAAGGAAACTCTTATAAAAACCCTTAAAACGTTCTCTTTCTTCTGTCATCTTGTTATCCTCCCACCTCACATACAGTAGGAGTCTTTGTTCCAGTGCAGGTTTCTCAAGGTATTTTTTGACTGTTGAACCACCTGCTGAGCCCTATCTTTCCCTTCTAACTGGTCTAGATGCTTCTGATCTCAGCTGGAGTGGAAAAGAATAATGAAGCTTGGGATAAAGTCCCTAGCAGATTCTTCCTTGTGTATGCAGAATATTCAATATGTTCTGTTTCTTTTTGGAAAAAAAATTATTAAGCCAATAAAAAAATAGTATTACATGGTAATTGTTGTACTTCTATATTAATGACTACATACATGTTTAAAGATTAAACACCCCAATGGAATCATGGATTATCAAACAGCTCCCTTAAAACCAAAACCATGGAGACCAACAGCATATTGTAAGTTGGCTGCCAAATATTCTTGGTGGGGATTTACAAATAATGAAAGCTTTTTGGATAATGGTGGGATACCGGATCCAATACCTGTACCCTAAATAAGCTCATTCCTTGCATAGAGAAATATCATAAAATTATGCTGGTGAATGCATTCCCTGTATTAGTTATGCCCTGTATTATACTATTTTCCAGTAAAACTACAAATAGTTAGCTATTCCTTGAATGGCAGAGCAAATATAGAATATGGAAAGAAATGGTTCCTTGAACTTTAAATCCATTTCCCAAGGGCCAGAAGCAGAAGATTCACAGCTGGAACTGGCATTAAATAGCATATAGGAGACTTGTCTCTCGCCTTACACTCGGTTCCTAGCAGCTCCTGCTTACCTCTGGATGAAATGTCATGTGTGGGTCATAGAGATCAATGAGGGACATAGAAGTACAGAGAACAGGTAGGGTTGTAGGAGCAGGATTACACATGGAAATCTCAGAAGGATTGATGCGAAGCGCCAAATGCATAGCGACTGGTGCTGAAGCAAGAAGACATTTAGATCTGTGAGAAAGTGAAACAAAGTAATATATAGATGTGACATTATCAAGCTCTCAAGCACCTAAAAGAGTCTAAGAGAGAATATGCTGGATATCATTGCTACCTATTGAAATATTTCCACTTTGCTGCTTCAAAAGTAAATTTTTCCTGACAAATG
>CM044448.1:97239412-97260779 GCA_024363595.1 Xenopus borealis | reverse complement strand
TTAAGAATTCTATTGCTTCATTATACATTTTACAAAGGGACGAAATTTTTTTACCTGCAATTTACTTGCTGCTTTCAAAGTAAAACTCCCAAATTTGGTTGCCCCTTTATTAGACACCATAAGGCTTATGAAAACATAAGCCTTAGTAAGTGTTTCTTCTTGTCTAGCTGTAAAAGCAAAATTTAGCAGGGTGAACTCTACCATATGCATGTAGACAACGTAGGTACAATTGTATATTTACACAAACTACTAATGTCAACTCAATCTTGCCACTGACCACATGGATATAGTATTTGAGAAAAAGCATGCATCAAAGCTGTAGTCTTGTTGCCTTGTGGAGTCATAGACATAAATCATACCAAGGCATTTCAGCTCTCAATATCATCCTCTACATACACAATGAACCATGAAGAAGATGTTTAACGATTTAGATACACCATATGGTTTTCAGCTACAATGGTATTTGCCAAAATTAAAACTTAAATGAAAAATCATTTTATATTATTCGTTGATGGCATCACATATGGTGCTGTCAGATACAATGTGACCACCGGTGCAAAAAGTAGAGAAATCCAACTTAACATCTATTATTATTATTATCCATAAGGATTTATATGACACTGTCAGGAACAATTTTAACCCCAAGGCAGGATGCACTGTTCAGCACTTACTCAGGGGCTATTAAAATGTTATGCCAACTCAATTATAATGTTATACCACAGCATATTGACAGACATAGATAACAGCATAGCATGCATATTGATAGCCTGCCTGTATCAAAACTCAAAGCAGTATTTTAAAAGCTATGCAATGGAAAGGTGTATAAAGAAAGCTTGTAGATTTAATATCTGTTAATTTACAGGTACCCTATAACTGGCAAATAAAAAGTGCCACAATCTGCTGGACAGTTCTAGAACAAAAACAGAACAAAAATGTGGGTGGCAACTCTAGCATTCAGTAAAAGCAAAAATATATTATGTTCTTAGATCTACCAGGCAGCTGTTATCTTGATAGGGAGCTGCTATCTCGTTACCGTCCCATTGTTCTGTTGTTAGGCTGCTGGGGGGTGGGGGATGATTTCACTACAACTTGCAGTACAGCAGTAAAGAGTGACTGAAGTTTATGAGAGCACAAGTCACATGACTTGGGGCAGCTGGGAAACTGACAAAATGTCTAGCCCCATGTCAGATGTCAAAATTAAATATAACAAAATCTGCTTACTCTTTTGAGAAATGGATTTCTGTGCAGAAGTCTGTTGGAGCAGCACTATTAACTGATGTGTTTTGAAACTTTTGAAAAAAAATTTCCATGACAGTATCCCTTTAAGTCCTGCAGTACAAAGACTAGTGATAAGCAAACTTTTTTGGCCACTACAACTAGCAGCGAAACCCGTGGTTTCTCCAGTGGTGGCCTATTTTGCCAATACAAGCTAGAATTTTACCATGTAGTTTGTTTTATTGGAAAAACAAACCCAAAAGAGTCAATACTTTCTACCCTTACCCTTGCATCCACATCAGTGTTATTGGAGTCATCCCCCATCTGCTTAAGGTGCTGTTCGAGCAAACCTATTGAAGTGATGGGGCTGTTGCTAGCTAAAATTTACCAGTTATCCATTCCACAAGGAGATAGCCAACAGGTGTAGAGGACTAGTGAAAGAGTACATCGCTAACTTGGGGGCAGATTTACTAATCAAATTCAAAAACTTAGACTATCGAAGGTTTTTTTTAATTTGACCATTTTCGATTTAAGTAAAATCATTCGATCGATCTTTGAAATCGTTTTTAAAATAAAAAAACATTGAATTCTTAAAACTTAGTCAGATTTTGGCTATAGGTTCTAGGAGGTCCCCATAGGCTAACATAGCAATTCGGCAGGTTTAAGGTGGCAAATGGTTGAATTCAAAGTTTCAATTCAAATCAAATTTTGGCCTATGATAGTCGAAGTAGCCCAAAATTACTTTGAAATTAAAATTTTAAAAAATTTAATTTTATTCTAAAATTCACTTTGACCTGTAGTAAATGTGCTCCTAAGTATTGAGCCCTTTAACCAGGCAAATTCATGAGTGCATATTTTCCATTATGTTACCCCTTTCATAAGAGTTTCATTCACTAGCTTAGACCTGGCGAACTGATAAGATAAAGCTACATCCTCCTCAATCTGATGTCAGTGATATCATATCCTGTATGCCGAATAGTTTTAAAAATGATAACAAACAATGGCATTTTCTTTTATACTTTGAAGTAGGATTGTATTTAAAAGTTGAGACTTTTAAAAAAATTTGATTTAACATTATTTCAAACAATTTGAGGCATGCCACATTTGTTTTAGGGTGAGCTCATGTGTAGGACAATTAGAAGATCTCTAATAAAGACATATATACAGTACAACCTCCATATTTCACTAGCCAGAAATGAAGGTTAGCGAAAATTTGCTATGAAATGCTCACTCTGACAAATTTGCCAGCGTTTGGCTACTGAGATGCAACTTTGCATTTTAGTGAATAGTGGTAGTGAATTAGCGCCAGACGAAGTGGCACAAAGTGTGGTAAAGCCTTCGCAAGGGAAAATTCACCCTTTAGTTAATCTGCTCTTATGTTTGGAAGAAATCTGCAAAATGTCTGAAGAACAGTTGCGGAATAGTGAACACAGCTTCTTTAACAAGGTAGAGCAATGTATATGCTATTGTAGAACTTAAAAATGCCTCAAATGTAATGTAATTTCATCTTTTTTGACAAAAATTTTAATGCGAAACACTACTACTACAATGATAGCTAACAAGGACTTTCTAGTAGTCAGGACTGATGATCCTATTTAATATGCATGAGTACCAAATCATGTTCTCTGACCCAGAAACTTCTTGCATCTTTGTGCTCTATTATTCCACAACATGCTGGGAAAATTTGTATAGAAGCGTAATTTAAGGGATTGGTAGGGATATCATAAATACAAATATAGAAGAGACCTTGAATTATTTTGCTTTTAGCAATAATGAAATACAATATATATATATACAGGGAGAGTGTCTACTCATCTGTGAACATTTTCTTGCTAAATGTTTGAACTTTGGGAGTGGGGTTCAGCTACAGGAGCATTTTTTTGCAACCTTAAAAATTAAACAAATCTGTCACTCTACATGATGGTGAAGTTTGATTCATTATTCCAAAGTGCATATGAGTTTAGAGAGGCAAAACAGTTTGCAATAGTAGCACATAGGGTGTCTTTTCCACTTCTTCCGTCCCAAGTTGAAGCGTATGTCAATCAAACAATTTCGGATTGTTTGTGGAAAACAAATTCAGAAACTACAGATCCTGTGATGCAAGGTTTATTTTAACACAACATGTTTAGAGCTAAGGGAACTCTTTATCAAGTGTTAGTTGACATATGATAAAGAGTCATCTTAACTCGAAACTTGTGCGAAACTAAACTTTGCAGCACAGTATCCGCGATTTCTGAGCTTGTTTTTCACATACATCCAGATTTGTTTGATTGACTTTTAGCTATTACATTTGACAAGAGCCGAACTTCAAGAAGGTATTTGCCTGTGTTTTTTTTACAATATGGTTTTCCACAAGACAGAAGTTTCTTTCATTTCTTTATTTGGACTAGCATTAACTCAACAATACTGAATGAAACGATTGAGTTTATGAGACACTAGTGGCACTTCATTAAACTTGAAATGGGTCAGTAATCACTTCATCACCATTTTAGCTGTCCCCTATACTGTATGTTTTCTGGTCCAAAAATCAGAAATGTGCCACCTAAACAGGGATGATAAGAAATTCACCAGATATAAATTGAATCCACATTGCGCATAATTCATTTATGTTTTTACAGAGACTAGTGCAATCGGCAGTGCGGATCTTAATTAAATGCTAAATAACACTACAGGATTTGGATTCAATTTGTGTTTAGTGGCAAACCTTTATGGCTTTCAGTTTCAAACATGGCAAATACTATTCTCCAATTAAATGTTGCACATCAAATAAAACGAAATGGAAAAAAAAAATTACGCCCTAGAGTTTAATGCATTTTGGCCAATTTTTGCCAACAGTGAATTTTGGGCGAAGCGAAAAAGGTCATATTCGTCCATCCCTAGTACCTTGCACTTGTTCCAACTAAAATATACAGTAATGAATCATTATTGGAAACAAACCAGCATTTGGGTTTATTTAACGTTGACATGATTTTCCTGTAGACTAAAGGTATGAAGATCCAAATTACAGAAAGATTCTTCGTCCCAGAAAAAAATTGGTCCAGAGAATTCTGGATACCAGGTCCCATACCTGTAGTAAGAGGGGTGAGTAATGCAGAATAGGGAAATCTATTAGTGAAATGAAAGAAAGTAAAGTAGTCAAGCAACATCCGATTAAATTAGGTCCATGCAATTCAAAGCAAAAACTTCACTGAAATAAACATGTCACAATTCATCAGCTGAAATAAAGCTTATACAATTTTGGAGGGGAAGATTTACTTTATGCTATGAGATGAGATTGAAATATGCTGTGAGATGAGATTGAAATAGTTAGAGAAGAATTTTCAGATGGGTATTTGATGTGACAGTTACATACGTACTTCTCTTATACGCTTTGAGTTGGGAAGTGTTTCATCCTGAAGGATCAGAGAACATAGCTTTGTTTTAGATTGATGGGAATTATAGTTAGAGCAGTTCTGTTCAGTACACAAGTGACTTAAATAACAAATAAGTGGTAATGCCTGATAACTGTCAAAGATTATTTCCGGAAATCCAACATAAAAAAAACTTGAAATATGGTGGTGTCATTTATTTCAAGACCTTTAAGGGTGTGGCACATGACCCTGGTTTGAATCTATTTCATTCAGTAAGAATGGTTTAGTGAGCAGGTGTACAAATATTCAGCCATACGTGTCAAAGTTCCAAACACTTCATAAACAAACAGGATAAAAACATGATGCGTTTTGAGCTCTTGCACTCTGAATCGTATAATCAAATATTCAGCAACATTATATTAAAATAAGCAGATGAAGTAGATTCCTCACACTGTATGTAAAAAGACATAAAGGAGTGTATTTATCAAAAGTAACTCAAAGGATATAAAGGTGTGCTACTACCAGTGGTGTAATTAGAGTGCACTGGGCCCCCCTGCAAAAAATCTTCAGAGGGGCCCAATGCACTCCAATCCCCATCTTCTCACCCAGTGTCAGACTGACCCAATGGGATACCAGGACAACTCCCTGTGGGTCCAGGTGTCCGTGGGCCTCTTGCTTCTAATCATTTGGCCTAAATCATGGTTATTTCTTTATTGGGAACAAAGAGGCTTTATAATGGAAGAATAGCATATAGTATGTAGAGAAACGAGACTAGGAGAATAAAGAGGTTGAGTGAGGAGAGGAGGTATAATAGTTTGGAAAGTGGTACCTCAGCCTAAGGTTTTCTGATGGGCCCCTGGCATTCCAGTCCTTCACTTCTCCTATCCACTTCCCATCCTGTCCCCGCCCACCCACATACCACCTCTGCCCCAACTCCCACCCTACCTGCGTTCCTCTTATTCACTGCAGGTAAAATAGTAGGTGGTTTCGAGGTTTTTTAAAAAAAAATTAACTGTAGAGGATGCAAAAAAATAGGGACCTTACCCCCGAATCCTTCCCGAAACATTGGGCCGAATGCCGAACCTAATCCGAAGCCTAATTTGCATATGCAAATTATGGGTGGGAAGGGGAAACACTTTTTACTTCCTTGTTTTGTGCCAAAAAGTCACGTGATTTCCCTCCCTGGCCCTAATTTGCATATGCAAATTTGGATTCGGTTATTCGGTTCGGCTAGGCAGAAGGATTTGGCCGAATCTTGCTGAAAAAGGCCGAATCCTGGATTCGGTGCATCCCTAAAAAAAACCCTTACGAATATTTAGGTGGAACCTCTTTCTTCTATTGCATCTTACATACAAGGTACTGTTTTATTATTACAGAGAAAAGGGAAATTATTTTAAAATTATTTATTTGATTAACATGTAATTAATACATTTCTGGATAACAGGGTCCTGGATAGTGGATTCCATACCTATATTCCATCTAAAGGATGATGTTTTTGCTATAGTTTATGTATTAAACTGACATGTATAGTAATGGGTAGTCTATTCATGGCAACCTGGTATATTTAAATTCACTTCACATACTCCTTCCAGATGACCAGCAAAAAACACTTTAAATTCCTAGTTTGTGTCACAGCTGAAATCTCTCCTTCTCCATTTCAAAGTTTCACAAGTTTTATTTTGCAATTAAATTCTCCTGGCCTTTGAGGGGATAGATTCAGAGATGTTGTTATTGTTTTCATTTGCTATGTTTAGGTTGAGCAGCAGATGTCTTGGTTGGACACATTTCCCTATGGATCAAAAGAGGCTTTCATGAAATGGGAAGATTTAATTATGATTCCTATGTACTCTACCCCCGGAGATTTACTTTTCCACCAGAATGGGTCATTTCAAGCTTGAATACTAGGTTAACCAGATACTGACTTTATCAGGGAAAAAGATGTACAGGTGTTCCATATGACTGTTCCCATCACATCAAGTATATTACAGAGGAGGCATTTTGAATTTAAGATGGCATTAATAAGTAGAGTTCAACGTAAGTCAATCTCAGCCTGGAATTTTCTTGTAAATACAGAGAACATGTCTAAAATGTATTTTTAGAAAATAAATGTCAAGAGGGTAACTTGTTCTGTTTGTTGACTGAATTATACTTGTTTTTCCCAAGTGAAACACCAGCTACTAGTTTTAGATTTATATAATTTAACACAATACTGTATACAACACTGTTCTAAACACTCCAATACAGGGTCTACTTCACGGGTGTGGTTATTTCAATGTTTTCTTTCTATCTCTACCTAAGGAAGTATCTTTCTACAAGTAGGCTCTTCTCTTCCCCCCCATGCAAAATGGGGAATAACAGAAGGGACATATAATTTGAAAATTATTTTATGTAAGATACATCCATATCTTATTTCTTTATTTTTTTTAAATATTTGTATTTATAAAATCTTTCACAATGGCATACATATTTGTGTTTTTTCTTTGCAGTACTGGTCAAACAATGTAAGTATTCTGTAAGAATCTGTAAATGATTAACATTATTGTCTCATAGTAAATATAAAGCGTGATTTACGTTGTTACATTTCTTATACCAGAGTGTTAAATTACCTTTTTGGATTTCTCAACATCACTGCAGTGTTTATTAACATTGTTTGTTTTACAAAAACATTCAACATAACCAAACAAAAGGAGACTATTTGTCATGTTACTTAGATATATGAGTGGGGTGTAGATTGTCTATATTTGTTACTATCCAGATGTTAGATTCCTGTGGGGAGTGAATCCTTAAATCTATATCTGACCCATGGTTCCCAATTTTTTTAAAATGTTGTTAGCCTGTCCGTTGCTAGCCCTGTTAATCTTATAGTGTAATTTATGTTAGGGGATTTACAGCATTTGGCTATAGTTTGTCTACCCACTAGAAATATGTTTATGATTTAGTAGTTTACTTTATTTTTACCAGTGTCAGATACCATCTCATGAGTACCTTGTATCCTGACTCCATTAGAACTGTGATAACTGAACTGTGTTTCAGATTTGACCATGCCTCATACCATTCCTCCTCTGATATAGTGCTTCCCAGGTCTATGTATCACAGGTTCATTGCCCACTTTGTTGAGATTATGTTGCGGAAGAGTAATGACAACGATTTAGGGAGATGGATTCTTTATAGCACCATCTTTCAAAAGATGTTTGAGAAGCCTTATCAGGTTCTATCTGTTTCCATCTCTCTGCAACCCAGTGGTTGCTCTGAAGATTTCTGAGTCAGGGAGGTCATAAGTATGTTTTAAATAAGTTATAGCATAGGGGCCCCTAACATTGTATAGGTTGGCAATTCTTGTTAATTTTTTGTTAATTTTTTAGAGGTCCACCAACTAAAAGGCTGAGCACGGATACCAGGGGATTTTGGATGATCGGTGCCACTGGAGAGTGTCCTGAGATAAGAGCAAGATTTTTAGCTTCTGGTCCCAGATTGAAAGTGTGTGTAATAAGCTTGGGCTTAAAATCTGAGGGCTATCTTTCAGTGGGTCCATATCAAGGCTTCAGCTGTATATGGGATTGTCAATGTGTTCTCTAACTCTACCCACAGTGGGGGTTGATTTTGTGCGTGCAGTATTGGAATCTGAGCTAGTTGGGAGGCTAGGAAATATTTATATAGTTTGGGTAGTCCTAGGCCGCCTTCCACAGGTCTTCTGTATAGTGTGGCTTTGTTTACTCTTGTCTATCCTTCCATATGAAAGCCATTATGGATTTTTTACAAATGTGCTAATTTAATATTTATAGGTAGTACTCTAAATAGGTAAAGAATTTTTGGTAGTAGCATCATTTTTATAGCTGTGATTTTCCCGATCCAGGAAATGTGGTATTTCCCCCAGTCTTCCAACAACTTTTTATAAATGAATGGGTAATTAGTTTGGTATAGTTGGTGATATATTGGAGTGTACCTATTGCCTAGTATTGCCTAGTATTGTGATATGATTTTCACCAGTGAAAGTCAAAGTTGATTGATAATAATTTAACCACTTCTGGGGGAGCTTAATGTTTAGGGCTTCTGTTTTAGAGGGGTTCAATACTAGACCTGAATGTTTGTAGTGTTCTATAAAGATTTGGGAGGGAAGTAAGGGGGCACGTTGTATCATCTGTAAATAGACTCATGTTCATTAGGCCCTATTTTTAACCCATGAATGTTGGGGTCCTTCCGAATTGCTATTGCCAGTGGCTTGATCATCAGATCAAACAGGAATGGGGAGAGAGGGCAGCCTTGTCTGGTTCCTCAATAGAGAACGTAGGTGACACGTGGGGGACCAATAGTAATCCTGCCTAGCGGGTTATGGTATAATGCTGCAATCCATTTGGTAAATTTATTGCCAAACCCCCACTCCTGGAGGGTACAATACATATATGGCCATGCCACTGAGTGAAATGCTTTTTTGATGTCCAATTTCAAAAGCATCCATTGAATTTTAAGATTTTTAGCTTGATTCATCAGGATTGTTTGTGAGTCTGTGAATTGCATCGGCAGCCTGTCTTCCCCTCACAATGCCTACCTGATCCCTATCGATCATGTGTGGGAGGATTTCATTTAATCTTGCAGCCAATATCCCTGCCATGATTTTGACGTCAATGTTCAAAACTGAAATTGGACAAAAGTTTTTACAGTCTTTGAGATCTGTGTGAGGTTTTGTGATTGGGGAGATATTGGCTGTGAGAGTCTGTTGTGGCAGGGAATTCCCCAGTAAGAGCTGGTTACACATGTTATTAAGGTGTGGGGTTAAAATATGAGAACATTTTTTGTAGTATATGGCCGTGAGGCCATCTGGACCCGGTGCTTTGGAAAGCTTTAGGGCTTGAGAGATCATTCTCAGGTTTGTTATTTTGGGAGGTAATCAGATCCTCTAGTTGTTTAGTCAACCTATCTTTTTCTGAGTTTTTTGCGTAGTGCTCCCAACTGAATCAGATGGCCCCTTACCACTGTTTTATGGGCCTCCCACAGTGTGGCTTGAGAAGCTACTGATCCGATATTGTTCGAAAAATAGTCCTTGAGGACCCCTTCTAATTGTGTGATATCCTCGGTAAAGTCTTGTTTAGGAGCCATTTATCATTTTATGTGATGCTAGAAACTCGACCTTGTATGATACTAGGGAGTATTCGGACCATGGGACTGTTAGGATTCTAGCTGACTGATGTTTAGAGGCCAACGATTGGGAAACCCATATGTGGTCTATTCTTGTATAAAGTTTATGTGGGGCCGAATAATGAGTGAATAGTTTTACTCCTAAGTGAAGTTCTCTCCATGGGGAAAATTCATTAAAGAGCGAAGTGGCTAACGCTAGCGAAAATTCGCCAGCGTGACGTCATTTCGTAACTTTGCAAACTCTGGCAAATTTTCGCTAGTGAAGTTGATAGACTAGCGCAACTTCGCACTCTAATGCCAGGCAAAGTTGCGCACTGACGAAGGATCATAATTACGCTAATTCACTAAGATGACGATTTTACTGAACGTTACCACTTACGCTAGATGTTACTTTGCCAGGTCAGACCTGGCGAAGTTCAATACAAGATAGAGTAGATAGAGTTTGAAAAAAAAATGGAAATTTTTTCTAAGTCCCAAAAAAACACTGGCGTTTTTTACCTTTTGTAGGGTGATAGTCTGAAAAATAGGTCCTTGTTGGGGTGTTATGGACCGAGGGTTCTGCTAGTTGAAGTTTGCCTAAGAGCTTTAGGCCTTCCTGATGTGTTGTAATACAGTAGGCCTGACTGTTGTGGGTAAAGGATAGGCCAAATGGGAACAGCCAGCGGTATCTAATTTGATGAGATTGTAGGATTTTGTAGGATTTTGGTGACTGGAGCTAGCGACTTGCATTTCATAAGCGTGGTCAGGGCGATGTCGGCATAGATTTGAAATTTCACTCCGTCGTGTGCTAGGTTTGCCGATTGGCACCGGGTGGCTTGCAATATTTCAGTTTGCGTTTTGTGGAAGTATAGCTGTAAGATAATGTCGCGTGGTGGATCATTAGGTCATGCTGGTCTCAAGGCCCTTGATTTTTGAATTTGTCAAGTAGTGCAGCTTCCCGATCCAGCTGGGAGCCCTGGGGGGATTCACTGGGTTCTTGGCTAGGCATTAGCCATGGGTTGTCTTGTGACATGACATGTTCGTAGGCGAAAGTGTTTGCGGCCTAGTCAACAAATCCGCAATGTTGCAGCGGCGCATGTGTTTCGGCTTGGATGCGCCTTCTGACCTTTATTTCATCTCCAATATGCCATTTAGTATAGTGTTTGATAGTGTAGGTCGAGTTTTACAATCCTCCACCTTCTGAGAGTTGCTACGAGGTGATGAACAGGCGATTTAGACTGCGTGGGAGAGGAGCGACCTTAGGTTGTGGTCATCTTGGATCGCACCTCACTAGTGCCCCCCTCCATAGCTTATTTCTTAAAAATTAAATACAAACCAAACAAATTTCAAATTCCTGTGGTGACAATTTGCATGGCAAAAAGTTGCCACAGTTTTGCCAAAACAAAAAAAAAATATTTGTGAAACACAGAATTTTCCATGCCTGTATAAAAATATAAATATGACAACATAAAGCTGACTTGTTATTAATTTTGATTTATATTTTGTGGTAGCATAGGAATGATTTATGTAGCATAATTTATGACAGATTGAGCTTCACTTTATGCTGATGTTTTGATTTCTGAGGACACCTAAATCTTGTCCACAGCAGCCAAAGCGCACTGAGCATGCACAGTCAAAACATCCAACTTTGAATGCAATGATCATTACTGTTACTAGGACTTTTAAGTTTTAAGGCTTCTAGAGTTTTTTAACTAATTATGTTTTCAAATTTCAACCACTATCCCACTAACTTTATGGACAACTGAGGTAAAAATTGAGATGGAGAAATATTTATGTAGCTATAAATTATAAAATATATAGGCATATAGTGAAAAATAATTTGTATAGGTCAGTTCTAAAGTAGATCTTTATAGGCTTAATGGGCTTCAGTGCGTGAAAAAACATGTATGGTCCTTCTATGTACTGTATAATAAATAAGCCTAGGCTTCAACAAAAAAAAATGATGTGTATTGTTAAGTACTTTGTAATTTATTTGATTAGTCTGCATAGGAAGTCACTGGGTAATGACTTATGTTATAGGCTTATAAAATATATTGGGCCCCTGAGAATTTTACATCTAGACTCCAATTTGTAGGAGTAACATCAAGGTATGTTCTGGCACCATATGGGTCTCATGTCATGTGACATAATCATATTGTCCTTTTCCTAGTCTAGCCAAATTGCTATGTTAGAGGAAACCTTTCTTAAACCAGAAAATTCTTAAACTGCTCTGTCTGCTACTTACTGCATTTTGAATAGGGAATAGGGTACCACCAGGAGTTCTACATAGATTTTACATTTCATGTTGCTCTTCATAAAACACTGTATTAAGCCTCTTTGATTTCAATCTTACAAATACAGCTTTGCGGATGAGTCAAACTGAGATTCTCTTCATGTGGAACTAATTGTAATTGTAGATTCCACCTGTACTATTTTATGGTCTTCACGTTTCATTTGTTCTTTGTTTACATTCGAGGCATTCTCAGCTTCTCACCTAAAATTTCAGCCTATCAAAATCCTTATTTAAAAAAAAATCCCCATTCCTAAAAAGTGACAAGACTTGGCATGGTTAAGGCATGCCCCCTTGCTGTGCTAATAAATCAGAACTACATACAAACATTTTTCTGTTGCATTACAATGCTTGGTCAGGTCTTGTAACCTGCAGCAACCAATAAACCATGTTTAGGAATTTGGGGCGGATAGAGTTTTGCTAATGATTCTATATCTATTCATTACAGCATAAATCATTAAGCTTTAATTACATTGTTGAGGAATATGTGCATCATAAAATGTATATGGACTTTATTCACCTGTTTAAAAAAAAAAAAAACAATCTACATTTGTAGCCAAGTCAGCTATAAAAATGCTGTGATCTTTGTTAAATAAAGATGATTATTAGTTTTTGTTAGGAATTTAAATGTAGTTTTTCAAGTGAATCCTGTGTTGTGCAGCAAGGAAGAACACATTGATTAATTAAACATTCTCTTTATTTTCAGGTCTCTATAGAGGAACAATCCCTGCAAATCCCAAGAAGAAAAACCCAGCACAAGTCTAGAAGTTAGCAGGAACTTCAGGGAAGTTCAGCTGTACTGGGAAATGTCCTAGTCTTTAATGATAGTTTTATTCACACAGAAAAATTAGAGGAGCGGATCCGGCATTGGATAAATCCTCATTAGGAAAGAAAAAAACATGAATGTACATGGAGCAAATACGGATCAATTCTTCAAGATAAGTAGTAGAGACACATGGCAACTTACATAAGCAAGCATGAAAATCCAGAATTAGAGAGCACAACCCGTACCCCCACTTCCTTGAATAGGCAGCAACAGTTAAAGTTTACAGCATGACACAAAGGGGCAAATTCACTAGTGTTGCCTTCGTCGACGGTCACCGCACTTCGCCAGGCGAATTTTCACCAACGCTACGCAAATTTCACAAAAAATGTCCTTAGTGAATTAGCGTAGTTACATCCCTTCATCAGTGCGCAACTTCGCCTGGCTTAAGGATGCGAAGTTGTGTAAGTCGATGCCCTTCATTAGCGAATTTTCGCCAGGGGCACTGTTAGTGAATCAGCGAAGTTGCGAATTGACGTCATGTTGGCGAATGAGCGCTACCGTTACACGCTTCGCACTTTAGTGAGTTTGCACCAAATAATCTGGTAACAAGAGTTTCATGGTACAGTCTTGGATGCGCCAGGCAGGATACAAGCAAGGGTTAATGACACAGTCTTTGGTGCAAGGAACCAGGCAAGGTGAAAGTAGGGGTTAATAACACAGTCCTTGGTTACGGGCAGGTAGAGAGGCAATATTAGCAACACAGACTTGAGTGTAGGCCAAATAGGTGGATGGGCCAGGAAGAAACACAATCTAGTGTAACTAGCCAGGCAGTCAGTATATAAGCTTGAAGAACTCACTCAGGTGTGGAGGTAGGCCCACAGGGCCGTTGCTATGGATAAAGACTGTTGCTGTGGCTGGAGTTGTTGCTGTGGCTGAGAAACTGCTGGCGGTGGTCAAAGAAGCTGGTTGCTGTGGCTGCAGAGTTGGTAGGCAGGGGCGTAACTACCGGGGGAGCAGGGGGTGCAACTGGGCCAGGGCTGTGGTTGCTGTGGCTGGACCTCCTAGAAATGGACTTGGCCGAGATTGGTGTGAGCTGCAAACAGGAATATGCTTGAACAAGCCTAGGATGTGATGCACTGAAGCTGGGGAGCATTGTAGAAGCAGGAGCTGTGAAGAAATGCTGAAAACTTGACACGAGGATCAGGAGCAAAGAGACGCTGAATTTACTTCCGGGTTTAGCATAAGTATAACTGTGCAGCGTAATAGTACCGGTGCTAGAACTTTATAGGCAGATAAGGAAGGCGCATTGTAATTGCGCCTGCACTTAATCTGCTGAGAAGAAGGGAGGAAGACATCTGGAAGCCCTGTCATAGAGCCTTACAGTTTTCTTTGATTTTTATCATCCATTTGCGATATTGGTCCCATTTCTGTAAATTTCTTTTTAATCTAGATTAGGATAATGTTAGTATTACCATCTATTATTTAACACTTAAGTACAGATTACACACACGCACAAGATTATTTTGTGTCAGAGCCATGTAGAACAGATCCGCTTTTTTGCTTCAACCAAAGAGGATGTTCTGGCCTCTGGCCTGTGTTTACAATCTGCTTATGTTTAAGCAAATATTGAGGCCTTCCCTGCCATCTGTGAAGATTTGTTATCCCCCAGCTCCTACAAAGCCCAGATCTCAAAGCAAGGAAAGTGGAAGATTATGTGGTTTGTGTTAACACCTTTTTCCCCTTCTAATGATTATTGCTAAACACCATTAGGATGTGGCAGATTCTCCCTAATGCATCTCCCTCCTTTATTTTACTCTGTGGCATGGAGCTACAATGCTTTTCCAGCAAACAGTGACAGTCATTTAAGGAAGCATTTATATACTGGAAGATGTGATCACCTGAAAACTTGATTTCGCTTCTCCATTTTTTTCAGTAGTCAGTATAATTGAACAAGATTGTTAGGAGGTTGTTATGCTTTTACAGGGGAAAGACTTTTGCATGTGGCAAGAAGAAGCCATTTGTAGTAGCAAGTATGAAGCTGGAGAAGACACATCTATGACCAGATCTTTTGACGAAGCTTTGATAATTATAATAAATGTTAATAAATAAACGTTGCTGGGGTGTATTGATTGCAATACTGCAAACTGATCCCATTTAAATGAAATACAATCAGGATAGTGTTAGGCTGGACTCGGGATTGGACTGAGGTATCCTGGGCCCACCAGAACATCCAAACCCAATGGTTACCATTGCTCAGTACTGATGAGGAGCCACCATGTGGCAGGGCCCACTAGAACCAAGGCTCACCAGGATTATCTTTGAACATAAACTCCTTCTCCAGGTTATTTTGTTGATGTCTTTACTTGTTATTCTAACGGTATCTTCTCTTTACATACTCTCATTGGTACTATGCAGTTCTGCTCACTTAATCATCATACAGATGTGGGTAATGGTCATGGTACAGCTATCCAGATCCAAATAAATGACTAAGAAAGTTGCACCAAACCCCATTAGCAGTTTTCTTGTACTTTGGTGGGTCAGTAAGCTACTGAAATAGCACACTTCTTTTATCTGGATTTCTAGAAGCATCTCTTTAAATCTTAAGAGACAGGGAAAGGTGGATTCAATGGTGGTGGTCGTGGGTGCTAAAATATCAAATTAATCCACTTGTTAACTTTTTTCCCCAGGCCAGCGCTGCTTTTAGGAATGAACTGCATCAGCCCAAGAAAAAATAAACAGAGCAGCAAATTTTACTTATATATGTATAAACTTAAAAAATTGTACTGTTTTGCACATGCACAAGCCCACTGGAGGCAGAAAATTTCACTTCTATGGTACAATATGTTATGTGAAACTATTCTCACACTGACTTTAGGATTTGATTAAGACCAATTTGCCTTGTCTATTTTGTTTTTAAGCTTTCCCAGCGCCATTGTACCTTTAACATACATACAGATATTTATGACTGTCTTTACTGAGCAAAGTGATGGCGTCTAAGGTACCAGCCTGAGTGATGTCAATATTATTGGCTTCATGTTTTTAATAAGGATCCATTGCAATTACCTGGACAAACCCCAAATGAACTATTATTGCAACCTGTTAGCTACCTGTTCCGTGTGTGTAGACAGATACAGGCTGTAATAAAAGATGTTCTACAGGTTATCATGATTTTTCCATCTCTGCTCAGTAGTGTCACAGTAAAGAGAAGCAATAATAACAATCTAAACAAATATGTAAATTTCACCACCTTAAGAGCCCTTCTTGTTTCCTTTTATCTTCTGCAAAGCATCGGATAATGAAGGCTGACACATTACTCATAATGAAATCTCCTTATTTTGAATTCCTTTTTACACAACTTGGTGAGAGAGGTTTAAAAATTAATTTTCAGTTGGCATAATGGATACGTGCAGAGAAGCTGAGGCGTCTTCTAAAGTCCTGCTGAGACTGTTGGGCATGAATAAGCAATTAGTGGCAGATCTGGTGCAACTAAATGAGGTGTCTGTGTGAAATGTAAAAATGTTGACGATTCTGGTGGGTTCTTGCTATCTTGTAAGCTATTATTATTATTATTATTATTAATAACATATTGTGCAGCGCTGTAAAATTAATGTGCTTATACAAAGAAATCACATGAATTACATACATATAACATACAGAATTACATGCATAACAACCAGTACATGTATGAAAGGTGATGAAGGCCCTGTGCAAAAGAGTCGGTGTTAGTGAATTTGCAAAGTTATGAAATGACGTCATGCTGGCGAATTAGCACTAGCGTTAGGCACTTTGCGCTTTAGTGAATTTGGGCCAAGGTGTGGGAGTGGGCAAACTCAAAATAAGCAAGTGAGCGGTGTAGCATATGGTATTGCATTTGGTAGCTAAACAGAATGAGGGTAAGCTTCTCTAAATAAGTCTGTTTTAAGAGCTCTTTTGAAAGCAGAAAGAAATCCAGAGGAGGGTTGCAACCCTTGCAAAGTCTTGAATGGGAGCATGTGAGGAAGTAACTAGAGGAGAGTAGAGGAGCAGGTCAGTAGAGGAGCGTAGTAAGCGGTTGAGTGAGTGTCTAGAGATGAGTTCAGAGATGTAGGGAGGGGCAGAGTTATGAAGTGCTTTGTGTGTCAGGGTTTCAGAAGCACTCCGATGTAGTGAAAAAAATTTCACTACATTGGAGTGCTGCTGAAACGTTTTTCCAGTTGCAGAACTGACCTGGGCAGACAGAGTCATAGATGGCCCCCGATGCTGCAAAGAGTGGTGAGAGTGTTTGTGCAGCACAACAGTGCTTATTGAGGGCTCTTAGTTTGAATTTTATTTTGAAAGGCAGCGGAAGCCAATGCAAGGATTGGCAGAGTGGCAAGGCATAGGGGAAGCATTTGCTGAGGTATATAAGCCTGGCGGCAGTGATCAGTGGAGTGGGTTCAGGGTAGTTAAGGGTAGGGCTGAGTAGAGGTTTCAGTAGGTTATTGTTAGAGAGAAATGGTGTTAGTCGATTATAAAGTAGACTCAAGTAGTTTACAGATGAAAGGAAGAGGATAGGTTGGAGTTTATCAAGACTGAAGGGATCAAAAGAGGTATTTTTTTTTTAGTTGAGAATGAAATATTTGAATTTAGAGCAAGAGATTTAATAGATGAGGTAATGCTTTGATTACACAGGTATTGGCATTGCACGAAGTAGGAAAGGAATGGGATCAGATTGACAGGCAGTAAGATGAGAAGAAGCCAACATTGTGAGACATCCTCATCAATGACAGGTGAGAAGAATGGGGACTGTGGAGGAAGGGTGGTGAATAGCTAGGTGGGTTTATTAGTGTAATGCAGTGTTGTTCAACTTCTGTTTTACTGAATTTTTTCTGGCCTACTCGGTGGAGGGCCGATAATGGAAGCCAGAATTGACCACTTCCTGTTTTTAAACCACACCCACTTTAAACCACACCCATGTTACCACAAATTAATTGTGGTAGCACACCAAAAAAAAAAACAAATGGTTTGTGCTCACTGCAGGGATATCACTGATCACTCATTTGTGAAAAAAAGTTGTCATACCCTTAAATCCATATGCGTCCTCTCCCCCTGTGGATAACACAGCACCCCATCACATGATAAAACACCTTAGGGGCCCCTAATAATTTATTTTCAAATGTTAACAAAATCCTAGAACAAATACCAGGCTTATGTCAGAGCACAGGCAGAGAATGGCACACACAGACAGAGCTGGGCATGCACAGGCTGAGCAGGGTACGCACAGGCAGAGCAGAGCATGCACAGTATGTCACACACAGGCAGAGTATGACACACACAGGTAGAGTATGACACACACAGGCTGAGCAGAGCACACTGGCTGAGCAGGGCACACACAGGCAGAGTATGACACACACAAACTGAGCAGGGTACACTCAGGCAGAGCAGAGTACTCGCAGGCTGAGCAGGGTACACACAGTCTGAGCAGGGCACACACAGTCTGAGCAGGGCACACACAGCCAAAGTATGTCACACACAGACAGAGTAGGGCACACACAGGCAGAGTAGGGCAGACACAGGCAGAGCAGGGCACACAGTGAGCATAAGGAAGGCAGAATAGAGCAGGAGTCAGAAAAACCCACCAGGACCACTGTATGTAGATGTACTACATACAGTGACACAGTGCTGGTGCCCCATTAGCATTTTGTATAACGTGTGAACAGGGGTACAATGTTGGCAGTTTCAGTCTGGGTCTCAGGTGGGAACAGTACAGGCTTTTAGGGTTTTGAACAATAGATATGTGAGAAGTGTGATAAGTGTGAACAATACAAGAGTCACACAGTAAGCATTACCTCTACATGTTGGGGTCTACCTCAGCATCAATAGGGTTCATTTAACCAAGTTCAATTGGAATCAAATGGAATATGTACATATGGCTAATACAGATGATAAATATCAATAAAAACTATTTCTCAATGTCTGATTGGATTAAGGATCCAACTAAGGAACAAACACTGGAATAACTCCAGAACAAAAAAAAGTATGTTCAATGTACAATTGCTCAGTCAAAGCCATGATTTTGCACCAATAATACAGTATGTGGCAAGTAATTTAAATAACTAATTTTGAGTTGTAGATTGGTGAGCTAAAATGTATAATGATTTTCAAGATATAGTCACCTTTCCTAGTTGAACGAGGATCACATTTTATTTAGGTAGCTGCAATACTTTATTCATCTATACACAGTCATAAACTGAACAAAACTGGGTCATCCCAGCAAGTTTTTCCCCAGTATCCAGCTTTCTCAGTCGAATGGTGAAACCAGTTATGAAGACTATCTAGGGCAGTAAATAAATGCTCACCGCCAATTTCATGAATTCCATGAAAATTAACTTCCAAAGCCAGCTTTAAAGAGTATCTACAGAGCAAATAGTAATTCACCCCAAATATCACTAAAACTAACTTTTAGGCCAGGTGCTGCTTTGCCCTCCCTGGGAACTCTTTGGGGACTGTCTTACAGTTTGTGTGAGACTTGCAGTGTGCTCCTCTGTAATTTGCCTTCTATTTTGATGTTGCTGTACAGGATCTTTAATCTGTGTTGAAGATATTATTTACAACTTAAGGTGGCCATGCACGGGGAGTTATTCCAGTGTTTGTTCCTTAAGCTGCTGATTCTGGTTCTTTAGACTGATTCAGCAGCTTATCTGTCCATGTATGGGGCCTTCTGACAGGCTTCAATGACAAATAATAACCAAAAATTGGGAATATATTGATCAGGCAGGTTTGATTTGCCTCACAAATGAGGATAACATTGGCTAGTTGATGTGGTTCTTATCCCGTCAATGCCCATTCCCATTGTTGTAATCTGATTACTTGGCCATAAGGTAGAATGATTGAAATAGCCTGATATTGCCCTGCCTTTGTTGGGTATATTGGGAGAAAGATTAGCTCATATGGAGACCTTGCAAATCAAGCAGATGCTATAATGTATGGCCAGCTTCAATTTGTGGATCACATATCTATAGACTTAACTCAATCTAACCATTTTTGTTAGGTTTAATATCGACGTGGTCTTATTTTGTGATATTCTTCAAGCAGAGATGAGAGAAGCAAAAGTATATCAATTTTTGAATAGAAAATATAGAAATAATGTACACATGGTGGTTGAAACAAATGTTGATTAATATATACAAGAGACATCAAAATAGATCTTAATGATTTCTCATTCAGTATTTCTAGCTATATGTACGTTAACAAATTTAATCTAGCAACAAGGGTGTTAACCTTGGGTTAAATTGTGTGTCAACCTGGTGGGTGCTTTGAGTAATAGACATTGAAAACAAACACCAGTATGGACTGTACTTCACCTTCATTGGTCTATTACTTTTTTATTCACAACTTAACCTCATGGGCTGTGATCAATAAAGTATGCATTCTAGTATATTGCTTTTCTCTGTGACCTGCCAGCTGTGCTGTGAGGAAAGGCTAAGAGATCTTGGGGAGGGAGAGCACTGAATTCCTAATCACACTTCTCCTTGACTAAGATGGAGGATTTGCAAAACCATGAGCCAGATTTATCTGCTCCATCAGCCAACGGAATATTTCTAATTACTGCAAGCTGTGGATGTAAAAGGACAAGTGTTTAATGAAAACTATACCTCCCGAACAACGTAGGTCTCTATAAAAATATAGTGCATAAAACAGCTCATGTGTAAAACCCTGCTTCATGTAAATTAACCATTTTCATAATAAAATACCTTTTTAGTGGTATGTGTCATTGGGTAATCATAAATAGAAAATTGCCACTTTAAATAATAAGGGCAGCCCCCAGGGATCTTACGATTCACGGTGCACACAAACAAACCATACATATTAAGGTAACATGAGTCAATTAACAGATAGAGTTCTTCCACGCTTAGTGATGGGCGAATTTATTTGCCTAGCTCGAATTCATGGCAAATTCCAGAGATTAATAAATTCCCAAAATGCCAGTGAGAATTCGCCAGGGAAAATTCGCCGGCATCAATTTCCGATTTTCACAAATTTTTCATGACAACGTTCGAAATTCACAAATTAATAGTGAAAACATTGAAAATTCACGAATTTATAGTGAAATAATTCGAAGTTCACAAATTTATAGTGAAATTGTTTGAAATTCACTAATTTATAGTGCAAACGGTTGAATTTCATGAATTTAGTGAAATAGTTCAAAATTCATGAATTTAAAGTGAAATAATTAGAAATTCATGAATCTATAGTGAAATTGCTTGAAATTCACAAATTTATAGTAAAATAGTTCGAATTTCCCAAATTTTTTGTCAATACGTTCGAATTTTTCATGAACTTTCCGATTTCATTATTTTCGATTTCACTATTTTTCAGTGAAGTAAAACGCCCCAGATTCACCGATCACTATCCACGCTTCTTCCTCTTACATCTGTTGCTTAAGTATTCATTTGGGGGGTATAGTTTTCCTTTAAGAGGAAGACTGATGTCTCCACAGACTTGGGTCCTCCATATTATATTTCCCTCTATATATATTTACCCTCTATTTATCTACTGTAGCTATCTAGCTATCTATCGCTGTTTATCATCTATTATCTGTCTATCTATAAACTGAATCCTATATAATAAAGTTGAAGTGTCTCTGTGTCCAGTCCCTGTGTCCGTGGAATTCGC
>CM044448.1:97220723-97235410 GCA_024363595.1 Xenopus borealis | reverse complement strand
GTTTGCTCTTTTGAGACATGGGTTTCAGTGCAGAAGTGTACTGGAGCAGCACCATTAACTGATGTGTTTTGAAAAAAACATGTTTTCCCATGACAGCATCCCTTTTAGCAGTGCCGTGCAGGAGGGTTTAGTGACTATTTAAAGGAGTGGTTCACCTTTTAAAAAATAATATGCCTTTTTCTTCTGATTCTTTCCAACTATTGATTGGGGGTCAGTGACAGCATCTAAAAAAAAAATATGTCTGTAAGGCTACACATGTATTTTTATTGCTACTTTATAGTATGCTGCTTTCTAGTCAGGCCTCTCCTATTCATATTCCAGTCTCTTATTCAAATCAATGCATGGTTGCTAGAGTAATTTGGGTCATAGCAACCACATTACTGAAATTGCAAACTAAAGAGCTGCTGAATAAAAAGCTAAATAACTCAAAAACCACAAATAATGAAACATAAACACCAACTGCAAATAGTCTCACAATATCATTCTCTACATTATACTAAAAGGTGAACAACCCCTTTAAGTCAGGTTTAGTCAAGTTTAAAGGACCAGTAACCAGTAAAAAAAAATTGAAAACAATTTGTTAGTATACTATGAAAAAAACCAACCAACACATATTAAACTATAAAATCGCAAAGTCTTTATTAAGAAATAACTTGTGCTCCTGTTCAGAAAAGGCAATCCATCGTGTGGTGCTCGATTTCTCCTCCCTGCCTTCCTTATAGGAGATGGCCAGGGTGGAGAAATTGAGCACTGCACTATGGATCATTGCCTTGTTGCCTTTTCTGAAGAGAAGAACAAGTGGAGTTTGTTATTTCTTAATAAAGACTTTGTGATTAGGTTTAATATGTGTTGGTGTTTTTTTTTTGTACTATACTAATGGATTTTTTAAAAAACAGATTTTGATGTTACTGGTCTTTTAAGGCAATATGTAGTTCTTTGTGCATACAGAACATGAGAAGTGGAAAGCTTCTAGAACAACCTGGCATAGAATAAGACCTTTTTTTTTATAGATGATAATGATGCAAACTCCAGCAATGTGACCTTTCATATTGATTTGTACTTCTGCTTAATGCTAAGTTTGTTTGAAATGAAAGAGCAGAAAACAAAAGCCCTTGCTCTAGCTATACACTTGTTCTTTGTTAGTCTCCATATGTGTAGAAACTCTAATTAAATGTTCACATGTATTTACCACCTTTATTCTACCATTACCTTTGCATTCCTGAGCTACACTCACGCACTTGGAAAAAAACATCACTTTGTCAATTTAATGTGAGGTCCCAAATACAGAGATTTACTCACTTTATCAGGCTTGAAATCATTTGGCACTGTAGATATGAACATGGCAGATACCACTGTTTATTTGCACTTAGCATGTGTCTTTGTTGAGCCATGTAGTGCTGACAAATGTAGAAAGGGATTACAGGGAATTCAGCACAGCAAATCTGGCACAGATTATTTTTTTTTATGAAATTCTTGCTATAACTCATCAAGTCGTTTAAGCTGTATATTTAATTGGCAATCATGTACTGACTAATGGATTTCCTGCTTAGAATTTTGCACAAAGCAGTGCCAAGTGAGCTGTGCCTACTCAGATCTCTGTGTGATAGGCTTTTTGTCAGTGGGTTAATTTGAGTTTTGTTTATCTGAACATTTTATTTTCTCTCTAGATATATGCATTTTTATGATGGCTAAAATTGATTTAAGTATTGCTCCAACAACAAGAAAGTGCAAAAAAAATAATTACATACATTACCCTAATTTGGTTACTGCCTCTTTAAATAGCAATCTAACCCTTGGTAATCCATGAGTCCCTTTTGAGTATGAAATGTACTGGGAACTGGGAATTATAGTGCAGTACCTCCACCTAGGGAAGACTGAGGAGCACACCTCAGGGGATTTCCACTAGTAAAAATAAAACACATACAGTTTGTAAATTAAACAAATATAAACTTTTATATAAACAATAGTAAAATAACTTGGGCAATCTAATACACAATGCACTCCTGCACTGGGGACATGTGGGACACTACCTAACTCGCTATTAGGTACCTGACTGTTTCTCCAACACATTTATTATCAAAGTCCAAAACCTCTGGAAGGGGTTACTAACTAAACAGTTCAGTTCAAATAGAATGTCCCTTCCCTATAGCTCTTATAGCCCAGGCAGTGCTACCTTTCCTAAAAGTACCACTTCCTTTGGAACTTAGCAGCCACTCCCACATAACAGGTAACTGCACAAGACTTGTTTTTAAATTGTAGCCCCATGCTTGTATCCTTGCCAGTATCCTCCCTTGGGTGGCTCACTCACGGGGGTGCTCTCAGAGACAGGCACACTGGAGATTACAGGCAACTCTGCAACAGGATCAAATTCACCAGTGCCTCATTTCACCTCATGAGTCTGCAGCAGCGCAGGGAACAGGATGGGCTCTCTTTGTACTTTTAGAGATACAGAAACTTTACAGTCTCACACCAACTGATGCTGGCCCTGTTCAGCTCTGCTGGAGACCCTGTACATTTGACTCCAAAGTCAGGCACATCCTCTCTCCCAAGGATGCATAGTGGTGCCCAGCCAATCATATTCCTCTGATACCCTACACATAGTTGGGGCTTGAAGGGAAGAATAACTTGGGTGCCCAATAAACACGCCTGTACACCCCCACATTCCAACATACTGCAATTGGAGACCTGTTTCATACCCTTCATCTACATGGAACTTTCCTGTTGTTGGTAGGGTTGCCACCTTTTCTGGGAAAAAATATATATTTACCTTTTTTTTCCTATTAATAGCATTGGATTCAGCCATCATTTTTACCAGCCAGGCTGGTAAAATTCCTGCCAGGTGTAAACCTTAGTTGTAGGTAGGGTTGTCACCTGTCTGTTCTTGATCCAAAAAGCCCGGGAAGTTGCACCGTCAAAGCCCTTCTTTTCTTAAAATTTACCAGGGCAGATGTATGCTCAGTAGAATGAAATAGCTGACTTCTTTGTTAAAGTTGGAATTTTGCTATACTGCACATGCTCTGTGGGCTTGCTGTAAGTGGTACATGCCTGGGGTGTCAGGTAAGTCAATACAACCACTTGGGGGACCTTACTTTTGGCACCCTAAGTAGAAAATGTATTTCCTTCTTCTTTATGCATTAGGTACATGTAGTCTTTTGACCCTATAAGGTTTGCAAACGGAACACACATACATAGCGGCAGATTTATCAAGGGTCGAATTCGATTTATCGAACGATCGAATAAGAAAAATTCGATGGAGCGATAAAAACATTCGAATCTAACGATTCAAATCATTTTAACCATTTGATCAAATTTTTTTTACTCGATCTAAAAATGCTGGAAAAACCTTATGGGAGCTTCCCATAGGGTTCTACAGCAACAGTCAAAGCTAAAAACCTTACTCTACTTTTAGTATAAAAAGTCCTATATGATTAAAAATGAGTCACAGTTCCCATACTACAAAGGGTTTTACATGTTGATCATATTAATTTCATTCAATAACTATATAGATAATGACTTAAAGCTAGGGATGTAGCGAACGTCGGAAAAAAAGTTCGCGAACATATTTGCGAACTTGCGTCAAAAAATGCGAACAGTTCGCGAACGTCGCGAACCCCATAGACTTCAATGGGAAGGCGAATTTTAAAAGCTAAAAAAGACATTTCTGGCCAGAAAAATGATTTTAAAGTTGTTTAAAGGGTGCAACGACCTGGACAGTGGCATGCCAGAGGGGGATCAAGGGCAAAAATGTATCTGAAAAATCCATTGTTGACACAGCGCTGCGTTTTGTGCTGTAAAGGGCAGAAATCACACTACATTTCTAAACCTGTGTAATAAACTGCTTTAAAACATCCGGCGTCTACATGCCAATCAAGTCGTGTAAAGGTTACAGCCTGTTCACACGCAAAGACGAAACGCGGCGCTTACTGCAACGCAAAAAAATGCAAAGAGCTTTAATGAATGAAGAAGAGATCAGTGCCCACAGCAGCTACATACAGAGCACTGCAGTAGAAGGTAGATTACTAGCCAGCAAAGCTACCTAACCTAAAATGTCCCTCAAATCCCTGCAGAGTTCTGTCCCTACAATACAGAGCAGTATCAAGTAGATTACTAGCCAGCAAACTTACTATCAACTGTCCCTCAAATCACTAACAGCTCTCTCCCTACACTAGCTCTTCCAAGCACACACAGGCAGAATGAAAAAACGCTGCAGGGCTTCAGTTTATATATGGAAGGGGAGTGGTCCAGGGGGTGGTCCAGGAAGGAGAGCTTCCTGATTGGCTGCCATGTATCTGCTGGTCTGGGGTGAGAGGTGAAAAAAAAGCGCCAGCTAAGGCGAACCCAAAATGGCGAATATTCGGCGAGCGCGAACAGCCGGCGAACAGTTCGCGACATCCCTACTTAAAGCATCTCCTACTGGTACACAATTACAAAATTACTTGGCGCTGTAGAAATACATGTTAATAATAATAATAATATTAATACCATCTAACTAGATTTTTCTATTGAGGTCCAGAAGAGGTGAAGATTCCACAGCCTCCAACCAGAAGTGTTCCCTACTTATTAGAGTTAATAAAACCTGATATAATTTAAATTGTTTGATTGAAATTGAGTCTATTTCCGTAATTATCGTTCTGGATAATGGGTTTCCGAATAAACGGTTCCCATACTACAAAGTATTTTACATGCTGGTCACATTAATTTAATTCAATAACTATATAGATAACTACTTAATGCATCTCCTCCTGATACACAATTACCATCTAACTAGACTTTTCTATTGAGGTCCAGCAACATAAAGAGGTGAAGACTCCACAGCCTCCAACCAGAAGTGTTCCCTGCCTATGAGGGTCAACAAAACCTGGTACTAGTTATACACCCAGGTACATTGTCATTATATATTTCTAGGCATGAAATTAGTCCTTCTGTGAACGATGTAGATTGTTACATGTAAGGGTTGCGCTTGCAAATTGGTGTGCGCTGGCAGGTAAACTCCTATGCGATCCTACAAAGTAAATGCTTCGAATAGCGATGTATTGATGGAACTACAGAAGAGGCCCTGCAATACATCAATATTTGAAACATTTACTTTGTAGGATCGCATAGTAGTCTACCTGCCAGGTCACTCCAATTTACAAGAGCAACCCTTACATGTAACAATCCCTATCAACATCGTTCAGAGAAGGACTAATTTCATGCCTAGAAATATATGATGACAATGTACCTGAGTGTATAACTAGCAGCAGATAGAAGCGCACAAACCCCATTTTAATTGACTTTATACAGTGGATGTGGATTCACAACTCTTTGGTGCTGCTCACTACTTAGAAAATAAGCGCAGAACTCACACTACTAAACCTATTATAATCAACAAAACCTGTTATAATTTAAATTGTTTAATTACAATTGAGACAATAGGAGACCTTTCTGTAATTCAGATCTTTTCCAAGTCAACGGTTCCCATACTAGAAAAGTTTTTACATGATCTTATTAGACTTGGGAAGCCTATTCTTGTTGAGTGAATTTATTCTTATTTCCAGAAACAAATTAATCTCAAAGTAACAAATATTTGCATCAATTCAGGCCTTTAACCCACACTGTCCCTGTGAAATATGAGCTCTAATGAGCTCTAATTGGTGCTAATTACTCCAAAGCATATTAGCAATTAGTATTACATTGCTTCTTGTCAATAGACAAATAGGAAGCTCAAGGAAATTACATGTGTGGATAGATTTTTATGTAATATATCCATTTTGTATTTTTTTATATTCACAGTTAACACATTGATACAGATGAGAACACTTACGGATACCTTCAGAATATTTTTTAATATGATATCACATGACTGTTCACTTTTGTAAGAACACTTAAGAAAGGGGGTTGACCCCCAGAAACGTTGTGCAGAGATCCAAATAAATCCCAAGGTTTAAGCACATATGGTTATTGCTGTGTACATGTACTGAGTTGTTGAGCAGCTAGGTTCCCAGAGCACCACTGAACATGATCCATGTAGTTTGGATTTATTAAAGTACTTTGCTCTGCTCTTTCCGTGAAAGAGGAAACAATTGCATTTGAACACTGGATAGATTGCAGACACCATCAGTTAATACCTCCCCTCCTTATATGTTTTTTATGTATGTCCATCTATGTATAAAAGAAGCCTCCGCAAAGCAATCGGGGTGAGAGGTCTTAACTAGACTGAACTTTTGATTAATTAAAAGTAAAATGACTTAAATGAAGGTGAAAGAAACATACAACATATTATATAAGGCACTAGTCCCCAACCAGTAGCTTGTGAGCAACATGTTGCAGGTGCTTATTTTTATATTCCAGGCTGGGAGGCAAGTTTTGGTTGTATAAAAAACAGGTGCACTGCCAAACAGGGCCTCATTGTAAGTTGAAAATCCACATAGGGGCTACCAAATGGCCATTCACAGCACTTATTTGGCACCCAGAGAACACCCAGAGAACATTTTTCATGCTAGTGTTGCTCCCCATCTCCTTTTAGTGAGTGTTGCTCATGGTTTGAAAAGGTTGGGGATCCCTGATATAAGGGATCATGATCACATGACCACTGTCTCTCAGCATACATAACAGACATATGGTACTGAATCAGAGCCAGATAGAAGGATGAGGACTGCTGAACATTCCCTATAAAAGGGTCATTGTGCAATAGGCTATCCTACACACAGCAAGGAAATGAATTTATTTGAGGCTTGCCAAGAGGAAGCAGATGCTACAAATCCCAAGAGTAAGCATCACTGGAATATTTTCAACTGAAAGTTTGGGAGTTTGAGTTAGTAGATGTTACCCTAATGCTCTATGCTGAGAGCCACAAACATATTTTCCCATGATGGTATCCCTTTAAATTCTCCATCCCATTTACCTGTTTAGTTGCACGTCTCTGCACTTTCCAGCTCATTTACAGTATATCCTTTTTTATGGACTGGAATCCAGGTGTAACCCTATCAGAGACCTATAAAGAGGCAAAATAATGTTTTTATCCCTTCAGTTAATTACATTTTTATAAAAAACAGTACTTTTTTTAAATATACATTCACAGCCCAGCAGTATGTTTCTTACAGCCAAGTCTCAGCATTATCAGTTATAACATAATTTTCAGTACATGAAATCAACTCCAGTTCTCACATTTGACCTGATCAACTTGCTTGCTGTATGTCAACAGAGATTATGATGTTTCCCTCATTGTCTTTAATCTGTCTGAGAAACCCCCAAGTCCTGCTGATGAGTCTGTCATTAGTTCTAATAAAACCACAGCACAGGCTGATTCCAGTCTGAAAATATTCATTGGTGCATTTGGTGCTGGCTGAACTTAAGTAACATGGGCTCATCTACTAGATTTGGGCAATTTGTTACCAGCTGGAAAATGTTGGCTGAAAATATATCCCGTGACTCTTGGGAGAAAATATTTTGAGTTCCTTTAAGTATCATGAAGCATGGAAACAACACATATACTGTATTTGTGAATGGTTTGAAATGCTCGCTCCTACAATATCATCTTCGTGCAAGTTATCATTTCCAAATAAAATTTAGCAATATACTTGCTGACATGTAATTACTATGAGCATTCCGATTGCCAGTTCCCTAAATATCCAATAAATGCACACAGCCTCCATCTTCATGCCTGATTGCTCAATCAAATACAGAAGAAGGAAGGGAGACAGAAAGGTATAGATGATATAATTTTATTATCTCGATGTTGGCCTTGGTAAAATCTCTTTATAGGATTTTGTGAAAGAAGCTGAAAGATAATTTTAAAATGAAGTATGCAATCTGCATAAAAAAGAAATGCATTAATTTACTTTTGCACATGTTGTGTTGTGCTATGGTTTATACTTTAAAAGTATATAATGTAGCTTATCACTGTATTATTGAAAATATAACTCCCAAGCCCATTAAAAAGATTAGCAATGCTTTGTTAATGACTATATACCTCAGTCAGTCAGTGGCATGATGTGGAATGGTTCTTTCTGAGTGGTAAGGGCCACATAATTGCCCTAGCCATTCTGGTGTTGCTTCTGCACCCTATGACATCTTAAATATCCAGAGCACTCTTGGCTAGTGCTAGTTGCACTCTCTAACCATACCAGACAATTGGGATTCTTGTTCTCCTCTTCTCAAGACCCAGCTGTTTAGCTGATGTTTTTCCCACCTTTTTGTTTGGTAACCACAGCTGTAGAGGTAGAGGACAGTGTTTCCCATCATTAGTGTGGTGATATCTCCTTAACTTGCCCATAGTCTCAGCTCTTGCCTAGAGGTTTATCATATATTATCCATTAGTGCAGAGGTTTTTGCACAGTCAGTGTGTCTATCCATGGGGTGCAATGGGGCAATCTGAATTTCATATACTTGATAGACTTCACATGGCTTTGCAGCAGAAACTTATTTATGTTATGATATAGTTACAAAATAACTCTTTTGGAAAGTATATATGGTCAGTTTAACAAAAATCCAGAGTTAATGGGGTACAGCCCTCTAAGAACCAAGGGAATACCATGCAACAAAACGGAATGTTACCCCATAACTCAAAAATATTTAATAAAATATAAACATTTTATTCAAATTTGCATGTTAAAAACATATATGCTTAGATACCCTATGGTTTTCCACCTTACATGGTTCAGAACCTCTCCTAAGGTAAAATACATAGACAAATACAAGATATCCTTTGCACTCAACCCATTATCAATATATTTAAGACATTGAGACATTTTGTGTATAAAATAACTCAGAGCTAATGAATAGTGATGAACAAAAGTTTTCACCAAGTTTTGCCTCAAACGTGAAGCCCATAGATTCAAATGGGTGTTAAAATTCATCGTCCATAAACTTCAATGTGTTTAGACATTTAGTGGATTTATGGCAAAGTAAAGAAAAACTATTAGCGTTATACCAACAGCATGAACTTGAGCTCCAGTTACCAGCCTCAAGAAAGTTTATGAATTCTATCCCCAGTTCAAAGGAGCAGGAAATGAAAATCAACTTTCTAATGTGGTCCTCCTGAAGATGATAATTAAAAATGGTGACAATAATAGATATGTAACAAAATAACATCATGGGGCAGATTCACTAAAGGGCAAATTTTGCCACCAACCACTTCGCACCACTTTTCCAGGCTACCACTATGCTAATTCACTAATATGCGATGTTGCGTCCTGGGCGCAGAACACTGGCTAGTTTTCGCTACTTTGGCAGTACAAGCATTTCAAAGTGAAGATTCACTATCATTCGTTTGTGCCTAGCAAAAATAAGGTAGTTATCTTATGCTTAGGTCAATTGGAATAGGGTGGGTACATTAAAGTTGTATGGATGTCTTTATTACACATGTTGGTACAAATGTTTAAAGTTACAACTTTTTTTTACAAATGTCCAAGGAACAAATGAGTTAATATTATGCCTTACACGAGTCCACTGTAAAATGAATGCTCCATATGTTCCATATGCTCTCAAATGTCTGGGAAAAAACGTTAAAGCAAAAAAACTTTGTTAGGACTTTTGCAGGCAATCCCGTTTAAAGGAAAAGTTGCCAGCGTTTTTTAAACTGTAATGTATTTTTGGTTGACAGGATATGAAGTGACAGAAGACTGTAGGTACTGTAGCTTCAGATGTAGCTTCATTTAAGCAGTTTGCCTGGTCTGAGGTGACGAATTAAACTCTGGCAAAAGAGGTGACGTTCAGTAAAATCCGCACTTTGCTAAATTTGTGGATCAACAACCACCTGATCGAAAAGTCACCTGGCGATAGAGTGCGAATGAACTCTAATGATTGTTCCATTTGCTAGCGAATTGTCGTCTGTGCCTGTTAGTGAATTGGCGATGTCCCTGCGGATTGAATTTCTAGCAAATTTTCGCTAGCAACTGCAACTTCGTCCTGAATGACTTAGTAAAGAAAGGGAGCTTCTGGTTTATCCTTAATTCATATGTATATGGTGCTCAGATTTGAGAGTGGTCAGTGCAGAAAATCTGCATGTTATATAAACAGAGTAGGATTATAATCCAGTCCACAAAAAAATAAAACAATAAAAGCAATTTTCCAAATGTTGCATCTGCCTGGGAGCAAATATCAAACATAATTACTATGAAAGTGGCATATTCTTGCTGCCAACACATTTTTTTTGACTGTCTAAGCTTCCTTGGTGCCATTAGTTCTGAAACCTGTCACTCACCGTATGTCAAGCTACAAAGGAAGCATCATTCCAATTAGTCAAGCAGATACAGAGATCTCGGAGTGAGATGCACGGAGCTTCTGTTAACAATAACCAATGCTTTTAACTTTACCAGGCCATTCAAAACGCTGCAGGGGGAGCAAGATTTGCACAAACATTCAGATGCTTCTCATAAAGGCAGAATCAGCAAAAAAGAGAACAATAATGTCAATTTCAGCTGGTTTAGTCTAGGGTTTATTGTGGGGCTTGAGAGGTCTTCTGCAGATGAAAAGGCTGCTTTAGATATTACTTTGTTCATCCATCATGCTGTGAAACATGGGAACATGTCATGGTGGTCAACCTTAAATGGTCTTGTCAGTAATTCTGCTCTCCAGACTAATAATGATACCTACTGACAATGACTACACAAATCAGATCATCAGTTAAGGCAATGGAACACTTGGGGGAAAATTCACTAACTTGTGTAATTGCGCCTGCGTTGGCTTCGCTAGCGTTCACCACACTTCGCCAGGCGTAGTTTTGCCAGGGTTACGCAAATTCACTAAAATGCGAAGTTGTGCTCTGGGAGTCAAACGGTAGCAAGGTTGCGCTACAGTTACTTCATCAGGCAAAGCGAAGTTACGCTAGCAATGCCTAATTTGCATACGGCGCGGTTAAAGTATAAATAGACTTATATGCCGGAGGCCACTACATTTAAACTACCTCAAAGGTGTTCTATTGCTCTACACATGTGTCTCCTATATAGTTGGGTTGCCATATGTTAGGAAATGTAGGGGTTGGAGGAGGTTACCCGAAAAAAAAATTATGATCTTTTTCAGCCTATAACCCTTAAAAACGTAAAACAAGCCAAAAATGTTTTTTTCATTCTCCCATCTATTGTATTGAACTTAGCCAGGTCTGACCCTGGCAAAGTAAAGTCTTGCACAAGAGGTAACGTTCAGTAAAATGGACATCTTTGTGAATTAGCATAATAACGACCCTTCGTCAGTGAGCAACTTCGCCTGGCATAAGGGTGTGAAGTTGTGTTAGTCTATCTACTTTGCTAGCGAGTCACTGTTGGTAAATTAGCGAAGTTGCAAAATGACGTCACACTGGCAAATAAGCGCTAGCATTAGCCACTTTGCACTTTAGTGAATTTATATCTTGGCGTTTTGATCACTTTTATCCTCTCAGATCCATGTTAGACAGATGTTTAGCAGTTGCTTATATAGCTGTCTGTTCCATTTTGGAGTCAGGAAGGAATTTCTTCCCCCTCTGAGGTAAATTGGAGAGGCTTCAGATGGGTTTTGTTGCCTTCCTCTGAATCAACAAGCAGTTATATTAGAGTTAAAAGGTTGAACTTGATGGACGTGTGTCCTTTTTTTAACCTAACTTCCTACTATCCTACTACAGATGCAGTCACTTTGGATTGTAAGTTTAATGCGTCGTGACTTAACTCATCTATCTCATTTATCTCACTTAGCACAGAATATTGTGTCACAGCATCCCATCCAATTAAAGAGTTCACCATTGAAAACAATGGGGCTTTGGTATGCTAATGAAAAGGTTAAATGCATTAAATGAGTTAAGATAACTTTAGATAACACAGTTTCTTCAATTAGCCCTGAGTCATGACGCATTTAACTTACAAATCCAAGTGACTCTATCTGTATGTCACTAAGACAACACAAAGCCAAAAGAATGTTGTGATTAAAGGTAACCTGGCAATGCACACAAACTATTGTGCCCCCCTGCCTCCCAAGGTCACATGGGCAACAACTAACAAAACAAAATAACTCCCCCCCCCCTAGTCTAGGGAGCATGAGGTTGCTGTTGCTCACATTCACAATAGGAAGCTTAAAAATCTCTCCCTCACTACTTAAACCTGCATATCATTTAGATCTTACCGTTGTCCTTTACTTGATTGCACCTATTCCTAGTATCTGTTTATGAAGCAGGGCTCACTGGAAGACAGCACCTACATATGCTTACTTACAAGCTGAATTAGAGTGTTTCAAGTGAGCTTCTACCAGAGAAGATTGCTATGGTCTCCGTGTTTCTCCCTTGGATAACAATTGAAATCAAAGCTTCCATGTTTGGAGGAATTCATGAAACAATGTATTTTGAGGTTTTATCAAATTAGAAAATTTAGATTGGAAATTTCATTGAAAATCCATTTACTTAAATAGCATTGCAATGTAGAATCAAATCAGCCCATTAATACTGTATAAGTGGAATGACAATTCATGAATTTGCAGTATGCACCCATACCGCCACTTGCTCCCTCCCCTGATCAGAGAGAGATAATAAGTTCTGTATAAACAAGCCCCTCCTTACATTTGCACCTTTTGTGTGTCTCTGTCTCAGTTATAAGGGAGAGGTCATTATATAAGAGGGTTATATGTACAATGGCATTCTGAGTCTTCTCCTCTTCCCACAGTTGCTCTGAAGAACCAGAATTTGGAAAATTAAAATGCTTTCTAGTGAAAGAAAAAAAGCATATATATATATTTATTTATTAAAACTATAGCTACAAAGTATCTTAAATCATATTCTTTAATTTCATATTGAACAGGGTGGTATTCTGCCCCCATGTTAAGGACAGCGGTACTATATGTAGCAAGGGGTTTTTGGCAGACTGTAAGTTCCACCAGGACAAATACTGTTTAGATTTTTCTATCCAGGTGGAAAATGACGCACCACGTCAAAGTTGACGCGACACGCGTCAAAAACGTGCCGGACTCGTTTCGTGGATTTTTCCGCTAACCGGGGTAGATTCGCCTATCACTAGTCACAGGTGGTCACCATCTTGGAAAGTGTCTGCGACATTCATATGCTCTGTGGGCTCTGAGCAGCTGTTGAGAACGATGAAGCAGAAAATGAGGTTTGTCTATAATATAAGATGTTACAAGGCTGATTATTCAATTCTGATGCTAGCTTCACTGGTTTCTGTGCTGCCATGTAGTAATTATATGTATTAATTACTAATCAGCCTTATATTGTGGCATTTCTATTCTATTTGTCCTATATATTGCTTTAGTTCTCCTTTGATATAGACAGGATATAGTTGTAAAATTGTAAATGTAACCAGTGGATGGAGTACAGTGTCGTTAGCTTGGATTAGAATTAAGAAGACACTTTAAGTAGTAGTTGAATTAAATGAATGGTTGCCTGCCAGACTGTGCTATTAGATATAAAAAATATATAGTTTGTGGATGAGAGAGGCTTTTCCTTAAACCTTCCAACTATATCCTGTCTATAAACTAAGTATTAGAAAAATTATATTTTATGTACAGTTTAATGTGCTTTTTACTGTCATCCTTTATCTTAAGAACCACATTATACATTGGCATTTCTTCCCAGCAAGGTTTTTTAAGAAAGAAAAAAGTAACTTTATTCCCTGCATTATTTTTTTATTGCATCTCATGAGCCTTGTTATGAGAGCAAGCCAATTACAAGAGATGTGCTCACACAGGTGGAAGTTTAATGGTTAGTGGGGTGTTTTTTATCTCATCTGAACTTGTTTGCACTTCATGGCTTTCACCGTTGAGATGCTTCCTTGTAGAGCAAGATTTATCAGCAGAATCAGGGCCACGTGATATAGATCCTCATGTCAGCCTCAATTCCTTTCTACAGCTCAACGTTCCATAGCTGAGTTTTGTGCTTCTCACCCTGATATTCTTTAATTGGCAGTTGTTTTATGGCCTGGAGTATTCCTACGAGCACTGACACCGCTCAGGACTCAGAAAAACATTCCATCTTATTTGTAATTGTTATTTCACTGGATGCTTGTAGAACCGCAGCAGATGTTGAAGGGACACTTTCTTGAAAGGCATCTGCAATTGTGCAAATAATGAGGCATGAAACCCCAGCAGAAATTTGTGTATTTTCTTATTGGCGAAGTACATGTTTAATATATCCTATTAACATGTGTTTTCTACATGGTCTCCCTTGGAAATTATTTGGCTTGTTTCCTCAATAGCTTACAATTCTTGTAGAATAAAATCCGATTGAACAAATATGAAAAGGTTCACCAAGCGAACAAAAGAAGCTGAACGAGAAGAGCTCAGGAATCCATATTCTGTTGAGGGATTTCAGAAAATATTACATTTTCCCAGTATGGTGTTATTATTACCTACTCTGTTCTTAGAAACACCTGAGAGAAAGATTTGGAGACTGGAATGTAATAGGTGTGTGGGAGAATGAAGCAAACAAACAAAAAAGGCAGATATTAAATAAAAGTACTTCATGGAACAGACTGCAGGCAAAACCCATCCGTTCTTATATTTCAGATCAATTTTATAGGTTTATAAAAATTCCCCAACCCACATTTCTCTTGGAACCCATCACTGTCACCTTGATATTTTCATTATTGGTTCTCTGAGCCCTAACTCGACTTAACATTGTAATGAAGCACTCATTGCTCCCTGAAGTGTTTGCTCTTCAGTCCATCTTGTCTGGTTAGGTCTTAACTATTGTGCTCTCTTGTGAGTACACTGGATATAAATAAAATAATCTTTTAATC
>CM044448.1:97180589-97196373 GCA_024363595.1 Xenopus borealis | reverse complement strand
TACAGGGTACTGTTTCTTATAACAGAGAAAAAGGAAATCAATTAGAATAATGTGAATGATTTGATTAAAATTGAGTCTATAGAAGATGGCCTTCCTCAGAGCTTCCGGATAATTGGTTACCGGATAAAGGATCCAATTTTACAGTTATTGTACTGTACATTAAGGAGTACTTAATTGTCTCTATTACGTCTGGTATATCTTATTTACAGAGGGAGACAGATAGAGCCACATCACAACATTGCAGTCACACAGAGAGTAGTGGCATTTCTACCTACCGTTTAACCCAGTACTTTGGTATTTTCTTTTATTCTGGTCTGTAGGGAGATAGCTGAACTCTTAAATAGGTAGTGTGAGATTTTTTTACCGTGTGGAGTTCTATGGCAGAGCAGTGTCCCGGCAGCACTAATGTGATAAGCAAATGTTATCAAATTAGCAGGTTGCAGAATGGAGCAAAGCTGTGTGTCTGATTGCTATCTCTGCTTCCATTATTAAGGCATGAGAGGTGCCCTGACACTCCATAATCTTGCTATAAATGATACAGTACCAAACATAGATGAGATTAAAAAGAAAAAAAAAATCACTGAAGAATTTCAGAAGACTTTGTGAATTGAATTAACGGCTCTCCAACCCTATTAGCACATCCACTTCTCTGGTGGATGACACAGCTTTTCCCATGTCAACAACAACCAATTGCACAGAGGGAACAATGAACACAATTATATTTTTTGTATTTTCTTTTAATGTGCCTTCTGGTAAATAGATCTACAGATGAAGCAGGCTTAATTGCAGCATTTGGCACACACAGCTAGGTTCATTCTTTACAGTGAAATGAATGAGGTGGGCTCCATAAAAAAACAATCATTTCTGCATCAATCTGTGTTTACTCCTAATGACATACTCAAAAGCATTATGCTTCCTTATATATGAACTGATTGGGTATGTAAACCATTGCTAGGACTAATACTTTTGCACCCCATCTCTCTATGCAGCCATTGTAACGTGAAGTGGTGTAAATGTAGTTGAAGCAGACCCCACAAGTGCAGGGGGGGGGCAGGGAACAGTGGGGTCCAGACTGTAGGGTCTATTTCTTCTATAACTAATAAAAAATACCCTTCTCCCCTGCAGCTGTCTTACTTGTGGTGAGTAAGGGAGACGCAAGCCAGGTGGGAGTGGGTGGAGTTGGGTGATGAGTGGGCAGAGTCAGACAGGGAGTGGGCAGAGTTTGATGGGGAGTGGGTGGGGCAGAGGTGGGATGGGACGAGGGTGGAAGGATGGGGATCAGTGTGCCGGACCCCTCTGAAGATTTTTTTTGCAGGTGTTACGTCACTGGAAAAATGTAGACAGATATGGAACCTGTAATCCAGAATGCTTAGTTTTCCGGCTAATGGGTCTCTCCATAATTTGAATCTTCATACATTATGGGGGGAATGTGATATATTTCACACAAAGGGAACACATTTGCAAATACAAAGTTGCATGTCATAATGTAATATTCTCCATTAGGCTTTCACTGCTTTGCAAATCTTAATTGCGCATTGTAAACCTTAGACACCTATGAAGGTGGCATAAACTTTTGAGCAAACTTTTGGTTTATGACATACAGTATACTGCACACTATTCCAAGCTATAAAAATTGTTATCCTCCTGTGGGGTGAGGAGCAAAGTGTTCACAAAGGCAAAATTGTTCACCATGCGACCGTTTATTCGCATTGCAATCAAATTGCAAACGGTTTCTGTTTTAGCCATCAATATTTCACTGCCACATAAGACTACTAAACAAATTATTTAAATATGAATTAATATGAATGAAATAGGATTGTTTTTCCTCCATTAAGGATTAAATTATATCAATGTTTAGATCAAGTACAATGTTTTGTTTTCTTATTACAGTGAAAAGGAAATCATGTAAAAAATGTTAATTATGTGATTAAAATTGAGTATATGAGAGGTGGCTTTCTCGTATTTAAAAAACGGGTTTCCGGGTAATGGATCCCATACCTGTATATTAAGTATATTGACAATATCTATTGAGAGTCATCCCTATCAGCACTACATCAGTCATCTCAATATCATAAACCAACAATAAAAACGTATATACAATATAACACTGCAATCAAATCTGAGAAAGGTGGAAATTGTGTAGTTTAAGAAACGTTATATAATGCCTTCATTGGCTATTATTTCAAACCAAAAACATACGGGGACAGGTAAAAGTTCATTGGAAGACCTTTTTGGATCAGTTGGGCAATTGGCCACAAAAGGTTTGGAAATCATTTGTTTGTTTTATGAATCTGTCTTTGGTGTTACTCAACTGTAACTTTTATTGAGCATCAACCCTTGATAATATAGAGGGTGTTTGAAGGTACAATGCTACAATGTGTGGGTGAAGCAAAACTGCTATGAAAGGTCTATGCCCCCTTAAAGAGCCATCCAAAATATGTCCTAATCAACATGCCCTACTGCAATGGAATGTTTAGAAAGAAGCAGTGATAATAATAATGTAGCCAAACAGTTTCCAAGCTGTGAGGTTGTCTGGAGAGAAATATCCCTCATTCTCCGTTACTGCATCACTGTTTTATTCAGCATTTCATTAAGTGCACTTGAGTCAAATAATAACTAGAATTAATTTAACCATGCATATCTGATCATTTGTAAGATGTTTGGGTTACTAGAGGGTCAAAACACAGTCTTGTTGGTCAGTAGAAATGGCTAGTCAATGAAAATTGTGTAAAATGGTCATGGAAACATTATTGACACTCATTAGACAAGATCCTGATATTTCAGGCATAAACGCAGAAGGACATGAGTTTAAATGTGTAGCCTTTGCAGATGGCCTATTATTATGTATAACAAAGCCTATGATAGCTTTACCAAAAGTAATCTCCATTATGAGAAATTTTGAAGAACTTTCTAATTTCTAATTCAATTATTCCAAATCTGAGATATTAAACATAAACATTCCAGAAATAAGGGCAATTGAAATGGGCAAACTTGAATATTAAATATCTAGGTATTAGAATTAAAATTATATCCAGATAACTACGTACCCCTACTAGCATCCTTTTAGAAATCAACAAATACTTGGGCAAAATTACAACTATCTTGGTTTGGGAGAATACAGGCGGTTCAGATGGTTCTTATACCAAAACTATTATATCTTATGCAAGTACTTATTTTAATGGAATCGCAATCATTCTTCACCTCAGTTAAATCAATTATATCAAGATTTGTCTGGGGGGTAACACAAACTATTAATACAACATAAAGACAAAGGAGGTCTAAATCTCCCAGACTCTTACATCTATAGCATAGCTATACATTTGGGGGCAGATTCACTAAATTCGTGTGAAGGATTCGATCGAATTTTCTAAAAGATTTGAATTCAATTTTTGAATAACTTTTTTGGGTACTTCGACCATCGAATTTAAAAAAATTTGATCGATTCAAATGTTTTGAATGATTCAAATAAAACTCTATTCAATCATTTGAATCATTCGATGGACAAAGTACTTGCCCTTTAAAAAAAAAAAAATTGATTGCCTAGTTTGCCAGATTACACCTACCAAATTGCTGTTAAACCATATGGGAAGCTTCCATAGGGTTTTTCAAGCATTTTTAGATCAAATAAAAAAAATTCGATCAAAAGGTTAAAATTATTCGATTTGAACAATTTAATCATTCGGTCTAACTTTTTTTATTCAAATGTTCGATTAGTCGAATTGCGGTAAAATCCTTCGAATTCGATATTTGAATTCAAAAGATTTCAATTCAACCAAAATTCGATGGTCGAATTCGAGGGTTTTTTAATCCTCGAATTTGACCAATAGTAATTTTGCCCCTTACTGTAGCTCGCATTTTCAACTGGATTTCTGAAAAAAGAAAAAAAGATTGGTGTATATTAGAACAGTCATTATTAGAATACCCTTTCATTCATAATTTGTGGATTGAGAAAGAACACTACCCTAAAGATTTATTGCAACAACCTCTGGCAGATTCCATACTCAAAGTGCAAAAGGGATTATAAAGTTACTAATGACCCCTGTATACTAAAGACCGTGATCCCAGAAGCCCACGTCCCAGAATTCTAACCTAGTATGGAAAAAAGGTCATTTAACAGATGGGGAAATGAGAAACTAAATTGAAAGATCTCATAAGAAACAAGAGGATGATACCTCCAGAAATGATGGGGCTATCATCCTAGAGACACCTGGAGTTATAACCAACTCCATTTATATATAAGGTCTATAAGCTCTAAAGATTGGAATAGACCCGAAATGCCTTTTGAAAAACTATAACCCACTTCAGAAGAGATAAGCAAACCTCAATCCAAATTGTACAAGCTTTTATTAGAAAAATACCCCCAAAACACAAAATATATGTGGGACGTCAAGCTATGTCAAGAGTGGGAAAAAGAACTTAAAGTGGTAACAACAGAAAATATGTGGGGAAAAATTCTCAAGTCAACACATAAGACTTCTAAGGCCTCCAAAACAAGAGGAATATATAAACGGGGTTGGCATTATACACCTACGAATATTAATAAAATGGTACCCCACTAGTTCTAGGAAATTCTGGAGGTGTGATAATCATGAAGGGAATCACACTCACATATGGTTAACATGCCCACATCTATGTGAAATAATAGCGATCATAAATAAAATAATGCAGAATAATATTAGGATGGAGAGCCACGCAATAATTATGCTAAATGCTATTTTAGAAAGACAAGAAACAATAACAAATGCCCTTAATCTACATTTGCTGCCGACAGCAAACATATTAATTCCAAGACAATGGAAAACAGTTAATACCCCCAAAACTTAGAGACTGGCTGACATATGCTGTATTGAAGAAATTAGACAAATGGAGGAAATCACATGTTTAATACACAGCCAGACTACTAAGTACTGGAAAACTTGAGCCCTCGGATAAACTACATGGAAAGTGTAACAAAGTGATGTAAAGACAAATTAAGATTATAACAAAGTATAATTAGAACATCAAGAAGTATAAACTCCATTCACCCTCCCAGAAATTGACTGAATAAAGCTTATAGTATACAGTACCTAGAGTTGCCTATATGAATTATGAATTGTTGTCAAACATGCTGGTTTTCTTTTTGTAAAATGTAATAATGTGATGTATGGAAAATTCCCCTACCCCATCCCCTTTCACTTTCATACCCCCCTCCCCTCGGTTAAAAAACTTAAATTGATTAAAAAAAAAGTGGACAGGAGGAAAACTGATCCTAGTACTGTATACTCCCACCTATTATAGGCTGAAAATTTTTAGGAGTTAGGAGTTGTATTCCATCAATTAAAATTTCTCTTCTGCTTTTCAGGACCAACAGGCTAAATAATTTAAGACCTCCAGAAATGCCACCTGGTGTATAAATCATGTTCCATGCAATCTATCCCTGTGAATGCAGTTGGAAGCAAAATCATTTTTCTAGAATGGAAAGAACTTAGCTGTATATTGTCCATTTTTCAGTGTAACAGAATGTGTCCCTTCGAATATTTGATCAAAGTACAATATTTGAAAGCCCAGATGACTGAAGGGAAGCAAAATTTACAGTGGAAAATAATTCATTACTCATCTGTGATCACTTTGGGTTACTGAGAGCTCAGGGACACAGTGGTGGAGTTTATGAAGGGTTTCCTACCCTTTCAGTTGAATATTTTTTCTGACTGCAGCATACTGAGCATTCTTTGTATCATAACCAAAAAACATTTGTATTTTGTTGTAGGCAAGTTTTGTTTAGCCTAAAGTTGTGATGTTGGATAGATTTTCTGCACCTGCTGGAAATGTTCTTCTGTTGCTTTCACTGGTTTTTGTTAATTGACTTTTGGCTACAATACTAAAAGCAGACAATTGGAAATCGATAGGCACGCAGGGTTTGAAAGCTAAAAAAAATCAGATATTACAATACTGCAGAGTTAATAATCTTAAATTAACCTTTTAGCTGCTAGTAGTACACCAATCTTTAGAGCAAAATTGATACTCTGGTACGCTGCAATGAAGTAGAGACCTGTAAAACTAAAGATGCTTGTTTATTGTTTACTTACCTTAATTATGCATGACTTTATGGGAAACTTTATTTTGTTGATGCACAATTTTTTTTCCAATGTGTATGGAAACTTGCAAGCCAAACCATTTAACCACGGTCTTTAAAGAGTAACTTGACAGTGAACACATGAAGGTGTATTAATGTAATGCTCCATGGTGCATAATGATGAGTTAATATCCAAGTGTCATGTCATCATGAATTGCTATTGTTCTCACCTGTTAAAAGAATTATATTGTCTTTTAGTCATATATATTACTATTGCTTTTTTATTACGTACTTTAGATCAGTGCCGAGGAATTTTGTGTTGCATAATATATCTCATAATACTGATTTGTAGGGGCAGATTCACTAAAGCACGAAGCGTCTAATGCTAGCGCTAATTTGCCAGCGTGACGTCAATTCACAAATTCACTACAACCGACTGGCGAATTTTCACTAGCAAAGTAGATAGACTAGCGCAACTTTGCACCCTAACGCCAGGCGAAGTTGCACACTGATGAAGGATCGCAATTAAGCAAATTCACTAAGATGACCATTTTACTGAACGTTACCACTTATGCTAGATGTTCAATATGGCGAAGTTCAATACAATAGATAGGAGTTTGAAAAAAATATTTTTTTCTAAGTCCCAAAAAGACGCTGGCGTGTTTTACCTTTTGTAGGATGATAGTCTGAAAAATAGCGAAAATTTTTTGGGGGTTACCCTCCTTCCCCCCTACATTTCCTAACATGTGGCAACTCAATAATACAGTGGGTAAATGTTTAGGGCAATAGGACAACTTTATTTAATTTATTAAAGGTTTCCTGGGCTTGTGTAGTGTAATGTAGTGGCTGTAACATATACTTCTATTATACTTTGAAATTCACGCTGTATGCAAATTAGGCATCGCTAGCGTAAATTCGCTTTGCCTGCCAAAGTAACACTAGCGCAACTATGCTACTGTTCGCCGACCTGAGCTTAACTTCGCACTTCAGTGAATTTGCGTAGCACTGGTGAAAATTCCCCTGGCGAAGTGCGGCGAACGTTAGCGAAGGCAACAATAGCGCATTTTCGCTGCTTAGTGAATTTGCCCCGTGGAATTTTTGTTACTGTGAGTTAAGTTTTCCTATTATTATTAATTCTTTTTAAAGAGGCAGCCTACACCCTTGTTTAACACGAGTTCGTTGAATAGGGTTTGTGGAGATTCCCAGATTAACTCACTGTATAATAGACTTCTGCTTATCTATAAACCAAAACAGTCACAACAAAGGGTTGAAAGAAAGAAGTTGTTTATATGGAGCTCATGATCTCTTTTTGAAGCAAGCGTAAACTCAAAGGGGCAAATTTACTAAAGTGTGAAGTGGGTAACGCTAGTGATAATTCACCAGCGTGATGTCATTTCGCACTAATTTACCGACACTGACTCTGGCAAATTTTTCGCTAGCGAAGTAGACTAACGCAACTTTGTACCCTTGTGCCAGGAGAAGTTGCGCACTGACAAAGGGTCATTAGTACGCTTATTCACTAAGATAACCATTTACCTCTTGCGCTAGACTTTACTTTGCCAGGTCAGACCTGGTGAAGTTCAGTACAATAGAAAAAAAAAGTTTTTTGGGTAACCACCTTCCCCCCATACATTTCCTAACTTAAGGCAACCCAACTATATAGGGGGCACATGTGAAGGGCAATAGAACACCTTTATTTGAGTTATTAAAGGTTTCCTGGGCTTGGGTAGTGTAATGTAGTGGCTGCAGCATATACGTCTATTATACTGTACGTCGCACCATATGCAAATTAGGCATCTCCAGCGTAACTTTGCTTTGCCTGACGAAGTAACTGTAATGCAACTTTGCTACCGCTCGCCTCCCTGAGAGCAACTTCACATTTTAGTTAATTTGCGAAGAGCTGGTGAAACTACGTCTGGCAAAGTGCGGCGAACACTAGCGAAGCCAACACAGGCACAACTACACAGGTTAGTGAATTCACCCCAAAGTTCTATTTATTTTGAAGTTGTTGGAAAAAAACTATATACAGGTGTATACTGCCCTTTGATGGCCCCTTAAAATACTACAGGATGTCAGAGAAGATTTTGACCCTGTGGTCTAAAGTCTCCTCTCTTCATGCTTATTCTCTACTTTTGAAATGTGTATAGGTACGTGGTGCTACCCTCTCTCTGAAATTGCCTTTATTCTCTTTCTTACTGACACCTTCTTGATCTGGTCTTTACCAAAACCATAGCACTCTCTGCAGTTTGCAATCCTTATTTGAGATTATCTCCATGACACCTTTAATGTCTTCCACTGCTTTTCGGTCTAACTCCAAATACCCATAGCTCCATTCTATCCTCTACAATTGACTCCAATGCTTCCATACAGCCACTGAATTTTGTAAAACCAAAAACAGTACGGCAGACAGAAACAAAACAGTTTTAACAACAGCACCAGTAAAAACTGAGGTGGAAAGCCAAAAGGCATTCCTTTTGAGATCTTTCAGTCTCAGGAAACCACAACTTCCAACTTCAGATTTGAAGAATATTATATTAGCATGATGTGGGCTGTGGTCCAGCCACCATACACATGGGTTTTTAATTCATTGAACAATTAAACTCTCTCAAAGTCTTGAAGGGCAATAATGACAATCTTGGTCTGTTTACACTGAATGGTCATTGCCTTCTCTAGCTGTGGACACCTAAAGAGAACTATATAGACTCTTCAGAAGAAAAATATAATGTAACATTGGCCGGCAACAATGGTATGCTAGATAAAGAAGGGAAGACTGACATAACAGTATGTGTCATAATACTGTTTGCATCTGTGGTTTGATTTAAATTCAGGTGAACAACTAAGGAAACCCGACAAACGTTCTGTGAAGGGTTTAATCCAAGCAAGTGACTGTACTGTCACAAATGGGCCAGGATTTTTCATGCTGAAAGTGTGGAGTTTAAGAAGATCAGACTTCGAGGGGCCCAGAGATTCCTGATAGCTACCCTATTTGAAATACATATTTGAGAAAGCTACAGTAGGTGATGCAAAACATGGTTTTTACCTTATGGATGGTAAAGTATGTACCTTATTAAATTAGCACACTGTGTTGGGTTTATGTTCTTACTGTTATTGTCAAGTAATCAGATATTTTTCACTGCACATTATTACAGCCTCCCTTTTCCAGGTTTTCCTTCATATAATATATGTATTAATGATATGCATAAAAAGTGATTTTGTGTTTCATTATTTTATTTCTAAAATAATGCAGAAAATCTAAATATAATTTGTGATGCTTTAATGCTTTGTGTCCAATGATTTTCCAAGATTATACTGCATATTTTGGAGCTGAGATTAATAAAAGGATGGGATAAATTAAAGAACTTAATGGAACCTGGTTGTGAAGAGCATGAAGAGAGAGGGTCACAATTGAGCCCCAAGCTTCCAGTCCTATACTTTACCCTGTGATCCTAATATTATGGTTGATTTTTTTATTGTTGCACTGCTTGTGTTTTGTCTGTTTCTATGTGTTTGAAATGCAGACACCACCACTGAATGTACAGAATAAATAGCTTGAGCTTTGCATTAAGCAAAGAAGTGTAATTTACAGATGACGAATGTAACTCCTCTGTCATTAAATATGTAACCTCTTTATTTTTAAGGTGTTTTAGCAAGATTTACTGAGAATTAGGCTTCTTGGCACTAGAAGTGTTAATTCACTTATGTTCACATCCGCTAAGTATACATTTAAGTCTGTCACACCAATAATTATTCAGAGTGTGGATTTTTCAGCTTGAAGTCTTTTGAAATCAAGATGTAAATTATACAATAATCCAGGAGGAAAACAGAGAGGAACAAAAGCTCCGGTACAAGAAGATTTCATGACCTCAGAGTTTGTAACAGACAGGTGGAGAAGCTGTTGGAAGTAGCAGATTGTCCCAGAATGATTAAGTGCTGGTTTTTGATAAAAGGAACAGTTTTTAATGAGCTGGCTGTGGCACAAACACTAACCTACAGACTTTACACAATCACAGGTTTCCCAGTGAGTTTTAGCACAAAGCCTGGAGGATTTAGGAACGATTCTTTCATGCTGTGCTAATTTTTTTTTCTTCTTAAGTTGATAACTGTTCCTGAATTACACAGGCTCTCATGAACATTCAGCATGTCTCTTGGCATCCTGCTATCAGCTCTGTTCCCCTGACTTGCTACTTTTATAGTGTATATCAATTTATACCTCTGTGTTGCGACATTGTAGGTGAAATGATGATCATTAATAGCCCATTAAAGCAGCAATCTTTTCTGTTTAATTCAGAGAGGTACTTACTAGAACTGTTGGAAAGTGTCGACTGTCTCTTGACACCATGGTGCTATTTTTGTCCTGCAAATAATGGTGCTGAATGTTTCTCTGGGGCTGATTTATGGAGGCTTGCTAAACCCTTCTGTGCCTTTCACCTTTAACAGTTTATTCCAGCGTGAAAAATAATTGTCCAAATTTTTTTTCCTCATGCGTGATCTGTATCCAGGAGCCAGGATTCAAAGACATGTTTCTGCTCCCCATGTAAATGTACGTATATGTTTAAACTTTCCCAAATGTCATGAAAATATGGAACTGCTGAGAATCCTTCAAGTTTCATTGTTCGATATTTTATAAATCAGCCCCATATTGTTTGTTAATGTGCTTAGATAAAACAATGTTCTTATATTTAAAAATACTCTATATGGGCAACTGAATATGGACACATTCTTAATCAAAAATATCTGGATGTACTCAATTGGATCAATCACTAGCAAATTCCAAACTGTATCTGACCTCAACCCAAACAAACAGCATAAGGGGTGAAGTTCATAATGCCCAGCACTTCATCAGCTACAATATGTTGCTTTTATCTAACATAAACATAACATATTTTGTTGTGGGTAAAATATGGAGAACTTTGAACGTCACCCTTCTTTAGTAAATGTTCCTTATGGTCTCTTGTTGCAGAAATTATGAAACTGTAAAATAATTTAAGTGAAATTAGCTTTTTTTGGCTTTTTTATTTTAGAACTATTTATATTCCATAGCTGTAGAGCTCCAAAATAGGTTGTTGGCACTTTATGTATGATTAAGGGATCAGACATGCCTTCTCCATGTTCTTCTGCCTGTGACATCATGTGAATGGCTACTATTGCCTGGGTTTGGTGGTAAATCCACGAAGCTGGGAGGGAAATCTTATAAAAGAGGCCTGCCTGCAGCACCCAGTCAGAGCCAGGGAGAGACAGTTGCGAGGGTGAAAGTGCTGCTTGGAAAGACTGACCGGGGTGAGTGGCGTGCTTTGCTTTGAATAAGCACTTGAGCTCCATGCCACAAAGAGAGCCCAAGTGTGGATACTTTGGACATGTATGAGTCCCTAGTGTGAAGACAGGTCTTGTTTACAGGTCCAATCCTGATCCAGCCCAGATGCTGCACCCCCTCTTCCACTCCTCACTCTTAAAGTTACAAGAGGAGGCTTTTGTCAGCCCTTGTAACTGGTAGCTCACTGCCGCCTAAGGCAAGGTTCTCACCTTGCCTCGTGGCAGGAGCAGACCTGCTTGCTTGTGTACCTGCCACATGGGAGTAGCTACTAAGTCCAAAGGGAAAGGTACTTTGGGGCAGGTTGCTCTACTTGGGGACCAGGGTTTCCACCTGGCCGGTATTTTACTGGCCTGACCTGTAAAAATGATGGTTGATCCCAATGTTATTAATAGGGAAAAAAGATAAATATATAGGAAGGCCAGATTTTTTTTCCAGAAAAGGTGGCAACCCTACTGGGGACATAAGAGCTCTTGGGAACCAACACATTACGAGGAACTGAACTGTGCTGATTTGCACCCAGATTCAAGTGTGGGACAGTGGCATTGAAAGACTGTGCCTGGGGTTGTATAGTCCACACAGGTTCCACAGGGCAGTGTTATATTGTGTGATTAATATATACAGCTTTCAATCTTATATAAAGATTAGATTAGATTAGTTTACTGCAAATACTGTAGTTTATTTTCTTAATGGAATCCCCCGGAGATGCAATTCTTTAGGGTCCGCTAGGTGGAAGCACTGAACTGTAAATCCAAGTTCCCAGTATATTTCATGCAAAGGAAACTCAGTCCCATGGTTTATAAAGAGTTATTGATATTTATGAAAGTGTACCAACAAAGGGTTACATACACAAGTAAATACCACGTTGTCTGCTTTTCTAACCATCTCCCTTCAGTTATGCCTTATGGGGTCCTCCTATCATACACATGATTCTGATTCCATACCACACCGAATACCATACCGTACAATACCAAATACACAAACAAATAGAGTAAGCACGTGTGCTATAACTTATATGTGATTTGCCAGAATGGATACAACCTAGTGGGTGCCCATCATTATGCAGACGTTCTGTGAAAAGAACTGCATTTTGGGTAAAAAAAGAGTGTCAATTCACTTCCAAATTTGGCATTTACCATTGGAGGGGTCAATATTAATTAGGAAGGCACTTTTTCCCCCCTAACCCACTTCCTTGCATGATTAAAAAATTACGACAAATCTCTATCCGCGTGAAAGACCTTTGAAAACAGTGCTGCCTACATTTGGCAGTGCTCTATTTTTTAGTGGCGGAATGGGCATCCACCCTCCTGCCCCCTTTCATGGCCATCACTTTTAATTAAGCCATTTTTGGTTTCCCATCCTGAGTGATATCAGTATTTTTACATTTCTATGCAGTGCTTGAATTTGATTGAAAAAAGTGGGGGATGCTATCCAGAACATGCCCCTCCCACAACTATAAACCACCCTCCACTTTTATAATAAACCTTCCCTTGCCAATGTTTTCTGGTTTTAACCTCTTTAAAGTAAAGAAATTTTGCTGTATCCATGTTGGTATTTTGTTCCTGATCAGTTTGATGCCCACTATGCATTAATGTAAATAAGTATACGGCCAGTAGGGACCCCAAAATTTACTTTTCTTGGCTTCCAATTCAGCCTCTGCAAACACAGCACCCTGCCTATGTATTGTGTGTATAACACAGCACAACCCCAGCATATTATATATTACTCCAAATTATTTTATATGTATCATTCTCTCACCATTACTCAATCTGCTACTGTTCTCTACTTTCATTTTCTCTTTTTGTTTCCCTATATTTTGCTTCTCTCCTGTAACACTTCTAACTACATCTCTTCGCTACTCTCCCAGCCGCCTTTTCTCTCCTTTTATCTACAGCCTTTTCCTTTTGCTTCTTAACCTCTCCAATGTAACCTTAAAAATCTCCCCCCCCCCCTGGATGCCATTTCCAAAGAAATAATGAAGTGGAGGGGTGGCATCCCTGTGCATCCCTCCCCAATTCCAGCAAGGCTTTGAGATATGAAGAATTTTACTCACTTTTCTGTGCTGAAAAAATGTACATTTCACATTAACAGTATGTGTGTGCCCATCTGAAGAACATTAAGAACTCTTTTTTTAACACCTTGAAATAAAGACAGATTGTATACATCAACCTAAAGATATTTATTGAGCCTTATCTTGTCACATTTCTTCAGATGTCTTGCTTGCTTCTCACCACAGACCAAACACCAGCCAACAATTCTCCATGCGTGAGCACGTTATTAAGATGTGTGAACAGTATTTGCTTACAGTAAATCGGAAGAAATATTTTCCGCTGTTTTAATTTTATATAAAGTCTGTTTTATAAACATGACTGTATACAGTATGTATCACAATTCTTGTCTCTCTCTTGTGTAATTTAAGGCGTTATACACTATATGGTCACCTCTTTTAATGGCTGAAGTTGGCAATTCAAGCCACACAAATCCTTTCTGACACAGGTTCCTCTGCATCATACTATGAAATGATCTGTTTTTTAACTCAGTGGTACAGTTTAGAGATGGCCAGAGTCGGACCTGGGGGGGTCTGAGGTCCACTGGGGCTGCTGCCTCAGTGCCCCTCATAGAACCTGGGCCCCCACTGAAGCTGCAAAGCCCCGTATGGCCCCCAGACTAGCTTTAAGCCCCCCGTCTGTACTTTTTCTACTTGTGGCTGCGCCAGTAGCCAGGTAGGTAGGTTGGAAGCAGCAGGCATGGAGCGGTTCTGGGCCCGCAGGGCCCACAAGCGCCAGGCCCCACTGGGTTTTTTCATGCTGGCCCTGGGGGTGGCCCTTTCCTATTTCAGAAAGCAAGGTCCAAGGTATGATTCTTATTGGAGAATCCTATTGGATATGTAATTAGGTTTGGGATGCCTACTAAAAGGGTTCAAATGAATCTGTTTATAGAATGTTTGCATCCTTTTAATTTTAAGTTATTTTCACATTGTACTGTATGTACCACACATTCAAGACAGTTGTTCATAGGCAACCCTAAATCATATCCATGTCTACAAGTTTTGTTCCTCAAGAAATCTCCACATCTCTCCCCATGTCTTAAGCTGGCCATAGACATAACAATTACGAACTTTCTCGGAAAAGATCTTTCCAAGAAAGATCGTTCGTTTCAACACACACGTGTAGAGCTGAGTTGTCAAATATACAGGTAGAAACAATAGAATTCTACTTGTATCTGACAATTCAGCACTAACAATGGCTGATGTTAACAGTGCTTTCAAAGACATCCGATCAAAATTTTCCGTCCAGCCCGATCAACCAGCCGACCGATTTCTTAATCTTCTGACGATATCCGTCGGCTCATTTCCCACCATACACGCACCATGTACGAAAATTAGTTTCGTACGATATTATCTGTACGTCTATCGCCACCTTTATGCTTTATTATATACAGTAGCTGCAAGCAATATAGATAGTTTTAATTTCTGCCCCTTATAGTAATCAAAATGTTGCTTTGCTCAGTGGACCACTCCTCAATTACAAGAACATTTCAGGTTTTTAGAATGAAAGGGTGTTTATATCGATCGGAAGTGACCTTTCCACTGTTTAAAAGGCTGTTAGTCTCAAAGGTTCTCCTGCTGAATAGTGCTTAGTTGAGGAAAAGATCCATGCTGAAAGTGAAATCTTGTTTAAAGAGGATGTAAATGAACTGCCCTACATAAGTATGGACTGGGTCAGCGGGACACCAGAAAAAAACCTGGTGGGCCCTGGCTCGTGTAATCATCGATTGCCAAGACCTGCTTCCTGTGGTTGTTGGCCCTGACCTTCCACTCCAGCTCAGGTCACAGCAACAAAAGTAAGTGTGGTGGTGGTGGGTGGAAATTGGGAGCTGAAGGGGTTTTGAGACACGGGCAGGGGGCTTTGAGGGGGGTCCCTGAGACTGCAGCCCTGGTAGGCCCCAGGGCTTCCATTCCAGCCCTGACTGTTAGTAAGAAGAAAACCATTCCTTTTCTGTTTAGCACTTGGTGGATATTCCTCTTTTAATGTGTCAGGAAAAGTGGAAACCCCTATAATTACATTTCGTACCTGACCAAAATTTTTTAAGGCAGTGCTACTCAAAACAAATAAGGTGGGCTGTCAGACTTTTACAGGTCTCAATAGCTTTTCCCAAGCGGATTGAACGTTGCTGATAAACGACGTTGCTCTGTTCCAAACACTTCTAAAAAATATACACTAGTCAGGATATGATCAATACTGTTCTGCAGCAAACCACTTGCGCCTGATAAATGATTTCTGGCAAAGGCCAGAGAAAGGGAATCTTTCACGGTGGATGGCAGTCAGACACTCATCAAAGCATGTCTTAATCTAGGGCAGAGGAATTAAGAGTTGTGTGGTTGTGAGGTGAGCACTGCATGCTCTTGCATATGATTGATTGGT
>CM044448.1:97129519-97176301 GCA_024363595.1 Xenopus borealis | reverse complement strand
CAGATTTCTGGATAGCAGTCTATGGATAATGGATCCCATACCTGTACTAATTATTAGTATTTCTGCAAGCAGTTTCATGAGAAGAAAATAGAAAAAAACACCACATTAACTTCAATACAGTTGGCAACATTTCGAGATCATTTTGCAATTTCATAAATTTTTTTCACAGTTTTGTAAATTTTATTTGGTTTAGCAAAAAGGGTTAGTTTCTCTCAATCAATATCCATGCAAACTACTCTGACAAGCAGTTTATAACCCTTTTATCTTGTCATAGTGTGCTGACCATGTTTTATTTTTTTTTATGTTAAACCTTTTTCCTAAATTTATCAGTTTTTTTGGGTAAAAAAAATGTGATTCTTCAGTCCACTTATAAGACATTTTTTTGGTCATTGTTGGGGGAATTTGTAAGGGGGGATAACATTTTAATCAGAAGTAGTAGATTCATTAGAAATCATTGGTGACAGATACATTAATGCAGTCTCTTTCTCACCAAAATCATCCACCGAAATGTATTTTTAGAGGCTGTGAAAGCTCTGTGTTGCATGCAAACACTCAAATATTTCTTCTGGTAATACAAGTAGCTAGAGAGTGGTTTTTCTACAGGAAATTTGCTGCAAAGAGGCAAAGAAAACTAAAATGTGTTATTTTAAATGGGTTCTATAATCCCAACCATACGGCAACCTTAAATTGATTTTATTAAAGCCAGCTAACAGTGCGTCATTCATTTCTACAGAACACGTAGCTGACTCAGTAAGGAAGGGATCAGAATATTTCTTTTGTCTCAAGCTCACGCACTGTTTAATTTAGCAGAACATTCTTCAATCAAAACATCAGATAATTCTTGTAGGGCCCAACTGCACTTTATCATTTATTCTTTTGTGCCTTTTCCTCTCTAAAAAGAATAATTCTGCTCATATTCCATTAGGGCAAACATTCATTTTTCATATTTTTCAAGTCATTCACAATGTGACAAGTTAATTGAATATTACACGTGAATTACTGCACGAAAATGAACATTCACTTTGTAAGGATCAGGCTGATTACTGCCGCCTCTACTAAAATAAAAGTAACGCAAAAATATGTTGACAAATTAGGCATAATTACACCCGTTCAGATTCATGGTCAGTAATGATTTAATTTAAAATAAAATAATATTTAATCTGTGTAGAGCAGGCTCACCGCAACGGATAAAAAAATAGATTTATAAGGTTGGGTGTGTGTTTGTTTTACTGTGTATTTTGTATACAGAATATTACTAATAATTAATTCAACTACATTTCTAAGGGGCCAGAGAAATTAGAGCTCACCATAGTGAAATCTTAACACTCTCTATTCATTCTTAGGGTATTTTACTCTGAGAACTCACCCATTGATAAACATTGAATAAACATCTAATTTTGCTCTTTTTTCCATTATTCTTACGAAATTGCTTATAGCGTAGATACTACATCGCCTAAAATATATGGACACCTGCTTATCCAACATTTCATCCAAACTAACTAATATGAAGTTGTCCCTCTCTATGGGGTAAATTTATCAAAGAGTGAAGTTCCACCACTAGAGTGAAATTCCACCGCTCTCCATTCAATTCGATGGGATTTTGAAAGGCGTATTTATCAATGGGTGAAGTGAACGTTCACCCTTTGATAAATACGCCTTGTGGACACAACGCAATACATGTATAATCACTGTATAATCACTGTGTGTAGGTTTGTTTCTTTATGGGGCAGCAGGGTGGAGCAGGTCTGGGCCTGGAGTTTTTCCTGGTGTTCCACTTTAATGCTGCTGGGCGGCATGCCACCCCTGAATTTCTGGCGCCCTAGACCCAGGCCTATGTGGCCTTGCCACAAATCCGGGAATGGTTCCACTGTCCCAGTCTGACAATGGCAGACACTCTGGCATTTACCAGAACCCACAGTTTGCCAGTCTGGTGTGTCCAGGGTATATTTTGCCTTTGATACAGACTGCCCATACATTTTCAGAATTTCTTATGGAGAAGTAGGTCATGTTAGTAGCCAGACATCAAGCCAGTGGCAGTAATAATGTCAATCCACATGTCCCTTTTAATTAGGGTTGCTCCGCTCAGTTACTATAACAACTGAAGAATTTGTAGTGATACCTCAACTAATGTTCCATTGGTGATGGGCTCCCTCCGTTAAATGATTTCATTAGCAATGTCCTTACATCTGAGGCTTTGCCATTCCTTGTCTATTATCATTTAGTGCTACAGAACTCTGACATTCCACACAAGCTTGACCTTTGAGGAATCATTCCATCACATATCGCTCTGACATCTTTGTGCCAGACTGTCAACTTGTCACCATTGCTTGTCACTTCCTAACATGCTGCATTTGCCTACTTGCCTGGGCCTTGTTTCTGCATTTAGAGATTCTGTCAAAAAAAATGCAGATGAATCATCTCATAATGGATTTGAGACTTACATTTCTTAAATTAGATCAACGGTGGGACAGTGGTGCCTTCTACACCTATTGGGAAGGGAACTGTGATGCAAAAGGAACAGCTGGATAGGACACACAATTATACGTATGGGACCTGTTATCCAAAATTCTTAGGACCTAGAGAAGGGGTTGGTGAGCAACATGTTGCTCGCGAGCTACTGGTTGGGGATGACTGCTCTAGATCTAGTGACTCTGCAATAATATACTGTACTCTATGCAGTGATCCCCAATCAGGAGCTCATGAGCAACATGTTGCCCACCAACCCCTTGGATGTTGCTCTCAATTGCCTCAAAGTACATACTTATATTTCAATTCAATTCTTGGAAGTTTTAATTGCATAAAGACTCACAGAAAATAAAATGTTGGGGACCCCTACTCTTTAGTCTACATTTCTTTGCTAATGTAGGAACCATTGCAAATTTCAATTTATGCATTCACAAACAAGGGGCTGGTATTTATTCTATATAATTTCCTACACAAACGTCTTATCTAGCCTTTCTCTCCTACATAAATTGTATCAAAATGTAAATTGTCAAAGGCAGCACCTGCTGTGCCCTATTTGCATTGCATATCTAATCCCAGCTATGAATTTCTAGATGCTACTGTTACTATGCTCTGGATGTATTTACATGACTTATCTGATTTGTGGCAGCAGGTATCAGTGTCTATTGGGAGCCGTTGTTATGTTCTGTAACTATAAGCATCACATATCGGCTCCTTCTCTATGCATGAAACATTAAGGTGACAGTATGTACAGTGTTAAAGGAACAGTTCAGTGTAAAAATAAAACACTGACTAAATACTGTAGGTAGGCTGCGCAAAATAAAAAATGTATCTTATATAGTTAATTATGCAAAAATGTAATTTATAAAGGCTGGAGTGACTGGATGTGTAACAGAACACTACTTCCTGCTTTTCAGCTCTCTAACTCTGATGGGCAGATTAACTAAATTCACATGAATAATTCATTGAATTTTAATTAAATTCGAATTCAAATCTTCGAATATGCAAATTAGAGGAAGAGCAACAGGAAGAAGTGTTCTGTTCTATTATGTTAGACATCCAGTCACTCCAGCCATTTTTATAGTAAATTACATTTTTGGCTAATGAACAATATTAGAAACATTTTTAGTTTTGTCTGTCTTTACCCAGTTTTTAGTTTTACACTGAACTGTTCCTTTAAGATTATGAGATAGACTGAAAGAGGAAACACTGAACATCTGCAAACCAGGTATAACAAGGTGCACAAGATGGAGCTGCTGATGTTTTTGATGATGTATGCAGGGAAAAGCATTGTCGAAGACAGGTGCATTTCAGGGGCTATTTCCGCTTGAGACAGCGGCCTTGAAGCCCCTCCTCCCACTTAGTGTGGGAGCAGGTTAAAGAGGGGCCGCATTGCTAATGCAACAAGCACTATTGTGGTAATTGCACTAGAAGAGCCGAATTTCCATTTTAAAAACAGAAATTCATCTCTTAAAGTTACCAGAGGTGGCTTTGCTTAATCACGTCGATGGGATGGTCTTCAATGATACATGGATTCATTAGTAAGAAGAAGGCTTTACAATATTGGAACCATGTGCATGCTGTTGTGGAATTAGGGTTGCCATCTGTCTGGTTTTGACCTGGACAGTCTGGTTTTCAGAAGGGCTTCCCAGGTCAAGACATTCTGTCCAGTTTTCCAAAAAAGGAAAACTGGGCAGAATCTCCCCTGATTGACATAGCAATCAGCCAATCACTGATCACATCAACATCACAGCCCATCATAGCCCTACCCATGTCATGTAGCATGCCCCACTCACAACATCACTGACCTGCCTGTGATTAAATGGCCTTGACCCCTGCCCAGAAGGTGACAAACCTTCTCATTTTATCTCTCAAGATTGGTAGGAATCATACAGATGCAGCCACTGGGATTTGTGAGTTAAATGCGTCATGACATGAGTTAACTGAAGAAACTGTGTTATCCAAAGTTATCTTAACTCATTTAATCCGTTTAACCTTTTCATTAGCATACTAAATCACCATTGTTTTGAATGGTGAACTCTTTAATTGGATGGGATGCTGTGACACAATATTCTGTTCTAAGTGGAATAAATGGGATAGATGAGTTAAGTCACGACGCATTTAACACACAAATCCAAGTGACTGCATCTGTATATTATACATATAGTAAAGTTCATAAACAGTGATTATTTCAAATGGAGAATATTATATTGCAAACCATACTGATCTGTAAGCACTATACAATGGGCAAGAACATTTTTATAGAGAGCCACAACTTCTTAGGAGTAAATTGGATAGCTTTGCAGAGTGGAATGGAATTGATTTTTTCCAAAATAGAAATTTTCACTTCTCGTCTGTGAGGAGCGCCTGATGGTGCTCCTCTTCTCTTTGGCGCCACATCCAAAAAGGTTGTGCCCATGGTTTACATGTGGCACATAGTGGCACTGTGACTGCAATGCACCAGTTTGTACCATCATTGCACCACGATTTGGTACCAATTTTAAAATAAAAGAATACCAGAGACCCTGGTTTAGTCCCCAAATATAGGTTTTACTTCTGAGTGCTTTATAATGCCTAACTGACCGATTCCTGGACTTTGTTCCTAGCTATGCTAATTGCTGACCTTAATCTTCTTTACCTCTTGTTTACCGTAAACTATACTTCTATCTGATAATCTGCATATCAGCTTCCTCCTTGGTTCCGACACCAACCTTCTACAGCCGATAGGCCCTGACAAGTTCCCATTTGAATGTCCAACATTTGCCCAGGGCCCCCTTAGAGCCTAACAAGGTTACAGACACATGAAACCCCTTAGGGCTAATTAGGGTGAAATGAAGAGAGAATGTTAATTTACACCCATGGATTCTTCTGAAAATACATGTTGAAGGACAAATAGAGAGAGATACGGAGATTAAACACCTTATTTCCCTCTCTCTAATAGAATAGGCCTTCAACCTGAATTTCCAGGAGAATACAAGTGTGTAAATTAACACTTCCAAATTGACCCAAAGGGTTTGTGCCCACCCCCAGCAGGGTTCTAAGCATGCCATAGAGCAGTGATCCCCAACCAGTGGCTCATGAGCAATATGTTGCACACCAACCCCTTGGCTATTGCTCCCAGTGGCCTCAGTGGCTTATTTTTTAATTATTGGCTTGGAGGCAAGTTTTGGTTGCATATAAACCAGATGTACTGTCAAACAAAGTCTCATGTAGGCTACCAGTTCACACAGGAACTACCAAATGGCCAATCACAGCACTATGTTGTCCCATCCAGGGATATTTTGTATATTTGTTTTGCTCCCCAACTCTTTCTACATCAGAATGTGGCAGCGATTTGCTGCTGGCGAATAAATTTGTGAAACGCCAGCAAAAATTCGCCTGGCGAAAATTCGCCAAAAAAAACGAGTCGCAAATTTTTTTGGTGAATCGAAACTGGGTAGATTCACCCATTACTACTCAGGGGTAGAAAATGTTGGGGATCCCTGCCATAGAGTATCCTTTAGGGGACACTGTTACTTCTGCTACCATTTATGGTTTATGCTCAACATTTTTTGTTCCTAACATGATCTTATGACATTTAAGTTTTACTTTTAATGGTTATGGTGTTAAAAACATGATATGTAAATATGTCTTTCATTTTCATAAGCTCCAACCAGCTCTCCTGCAAAAGATATATGAATGTGCCATTAAGCAGCTCTTCATTTTTTCTTCCCAGATGGCACAAAATTGATTTGCTTTGTGATTATATGATAAGATGGGAAAGACTAAGACACGTTCTGTCATACACATAAATCACCAGTAAGTGACTTGGAAGAAAATAATATGAGTTTTGTGCCAAGGTGCTATGATAGCATCACAGTTAGTAGCAGTGGCAGGCTTCATCTGTGCCAGGATCTGTCTCCCACTGCCATTTATTCAAAGGGAAATTCAAGTTTTATAATCACTTAGTAAATATCAGGCAGTGTTTTAGAAAAGATCACAGAGCTTTTTTTATTTTTTGTCAATGTTAAGTTACAAAATGGCACAGGCCAGAATTTTTTTTTAAATATTTCATGCTGTAAAAAAAATTGTCACCTGTAGGATTTAATGCAATTTTTTGCCATTTCACAAATTTTTGATGAAGCGAAATGGGTCACATCACTGTACATTTCCAAATTGTATTGTTGTGCTTAGGAAAACCAGGACACACTTGAGTAAAATTTTCTAAAATGTTTAATCCTTTTAATTTTTTTCCCTTTTTTTACACTCTGATTAAGAAGCTAAAGGGATATGCTATGTCCCCCATATGCATCACCCTAGTCTCAGCCATAAGTATCTTCATCAGGAAAACACCTCCAATTTTGAAACATGGCATTTCCTTACCTTAACTCTTGGTTTAGAACTCCAGAGGTACCTTAAAGTGGACCTGTCACCCAGACACAAAAAGCTGTATAATAAAAGTCCTTTTTAGATTAAACATGAAATCCAAATTCTTTTTTTTATTAAATCATTCATAGCTGTTTTAAGCTCATTTAAAAATATCAGCTGTCAATCAAATATTGTCTGCCTACGGCATAGAGGCGGGGCAGACAATTACTTTCACTTTCCATTCAGCACTTCCTACATGTCACTGCTCTACACACATTCCCTCGTTCTCTTCACTGTTTAATTGTATAGCCAGTGCATGGGGATGGACATCGGGTCCCCCATTCTGGTGCACAAACAAGATTCTGAGATGATGCAAGGCTTGCCTTAATAACAGTGTCCACAACATGACTCCTGCCTGCTTGCTATAATTATGAATTCCCAGACTGAAGGAAACAAGATTCAAATCATTTAAATAGTGTAATTAGAGTTCATTTTGCTTAACTAATGTGGTAAAATAGGATTTTGAATAATTTTTTCGGGTGACGGGTCTCCTTTAAGGAAAACAAGCCTCTTAGCAGTTCTTATAAACTGTTCCAGTCTGTATAAATGTTATGTTCTGCCTGTTTTCCTCTTTTTCTGCTTTCACAAGATTTCTCTCTCATCTGCAGACTAGAGTATTTTTCGCTGAAGGTGTCTTATCATTTCACTTAGCTCCTTCACTAGGACTTGTCAGCTTATTTAAAGCATTAACCCAAAAGTAATATGGTTTGATGTACAGTATTCAAATATCTCATAAAGGCAGGAATGGACCATGTATGCAAGTAATTTATAGACCAATTCATAGATAGTCTGACTGTTTCCAATATTTTTTCCAGCTAACATTTTGGGGGATGCACATGCTGGACATGCCAGGCAGACATTGTGAAAAAGTTTATTATCCTTCTTTATAAATTGTAATTTTAGAGAATTTATTTAATGTATTTAAATAATTCAATTATTGACATCATAATCTGGCCACAGGGTAACTACATTTGTGTACCTCAGTTTATATGAAACATATGATCAAGCATGAAAGGCTATGTATTAATTTACTTTGTGGCCTAAAATAAAGTTCTCAATTCTTTCACAAGCCTCATCTGTGGGATCTGTGAGTGCCTGCCATTTCTTTGGTTGGATACCTCCACCTTGAGCAGTAGGTCTGGGATAGAGCAGACCTCAGGTACTACTGGTGAGATCATAAAGTTATTGGCCTTACTTTGGGATTTTTCTTTTGAACTACATGTGTGCACAAACTTCTCAAGCAGCAGAATGACCACAGCTGCATTGCCTCCTCTGCAATTTGTTTTCTTATGCAGTCACAAACAGCCGTTCATATTTTTCTATTTTAACAAAGTACAAAAGACATAGCTAAAGAAGACAAAGCACGTCTAGTAGATGATATGTCCACAATCCTCTTAGCTAGACTTAAATCGATTTACCACTGGATCCATCACAAAATACAACAATAGAAAGCTCAAGTGCCTGGAGCTACAAGAGAAAAGAAGGCATATAGAGTAGGATATTGTATTACAAAACCAAACCCTTCTGTTAAAAGTACATAACAAAGATCATGGAGCCAGATTTAAACAGATAAACTGGGATTCTATTTGGAGGATTATTTTGCTGCAGCCACTGGTTCTGCAGAGTTGGAGAAAGTTTGTATTAAACAATACAGAAACTATAAAATCCACATTAGATTACATGACAACACAGGACCCAGTGCAGTCTGTATATTCTGATTATTAATCAGTCTTGCTGTATCGGCTTCAGGCAGATATTATTTAACTTGTGCTGTTTTGATAATTTATGACGATCCCTAAGCAGCCAAGGCCACACTGAGCATGTGCACAGTCTTGGTCTTGCAAAGATGTATAACAAAGTTACAAGATGACAGCCCCCTGTGCCCAACTTTGAAAGCATAAATCATTCGTTTGATTAGGTTTGTGGTGCAGTAAGTTCATGTTTATGTTTAGTATACAAAATACAGCATTTCTATTCTATTTTAGATTTTCATTGTCTTCTGTACTGTAGCCTTATTTGTATTATTTGCTGCCAAGATATTTATAACATTTAATGCATTCAGTGGCATTTACAAATATGAAAGTATTTAGTGGGTCCTTGATGCATTTTTTTCTGGTAGGTCAATGCTACCCAAGGCCAACATTGCTTATAAAATAGCTGGCTATTTTCCAGAATGCTTTGGACCTGGGGTATTCCTGGTAAGGAATATTTCCATAATTTGGATCTCCATACAGTAAGCTTACTTATAATTAATTTAAGCATTAAATAAACCCAATGGGATTGCTTTGATTAATTATATCTTATTTGTCGACAAGGACAAGGACCTGTTTTATTATTACAGAGAAAAAGAAATTCAGTTTTAAAAATCTGAATCTTCTGAAATAAAACAGAGTTCATTTGAGACTGCCTTCCTTTAATTTTGAGCTTTCTGGATAATGGGTTTCTGGATAACGGATCCTATACCTGTATTATAGTTATTATTTGGAAAACCTGTTATTCAGAAAGTTCTGAATTATGGAAAGACCGTCTCCCATAGACCTCGTTATAATCAAATAATCCAAATAACATATAATATTTACCTTAAAGCAAAACCAGCCTTTCTGGTTTATTTAATGTTTACTAGAGATGAGCACATTTTTTCACCAGGCATGGATTCACTGCGAATTTCTGCATATTGACTTTATTGCATTTGGACAAAAAAAAGTTGCTGAGATAAAAAAGTCACCAAGACAAAAAAGTTGCAACAAGAAAAATGTCCATTGATTTCAATATCGTTTTGCAATCTTTGGAATCTTACTATGTCCTTTTGTTTACAACTCTGTATAAAATATTGCGACAAGATAAGAATACATTTATTGGTGTATAGATGTCTGCCATAGATAAAACAATGATCGTTTGCCTGGGGTGTTCACTACAAATTTCCCAAACTGCAGTATATGCTACAAGTTTAGAGCAAGGCACACAAAGCTTTCATCCAAAATTGGGTTGAGCTGCACTGTAAATTCCTTTATCTACTGTCCATCAATATCGTTTTTAACTAGTGCATAGAGATAACGTAAGTGTTGACACTGGGGAACGATTCAAGTAAGTGGAAAACATTTCTCAGAAATGAAACAAGGCCGAGGCACGAAGAATGTCTATTATTGCACAAAGAGCTTAGAAATACTCTCATTGTCTTCGGATTTCTAAAGCGCCTTCACCTTCAGCCCTCCTGTTCCACCTTCAGAATCCATTACCACATTCCTCCTCCTCTTCCCTCAGTGTGATGTGCGGAAATCCTGCAAGACAAAGTGGACATGCAAAGGATGGTAGCAATTTACAAATGCATTGATAGCATCGCCAGGCCGCACGCTTTCAAAATACAGATAAAACACAAATGCATGGAAAAATAATAGTGTAGTGTAGACTAAAAAATAGCTTTCTGGATAATTCAAAGACTATTATAGTAGTTTCCTCAGATCAACAAAGAACTTTTTAACTTAGATTTGAACAGTACTAACTGCACATAGACATGCCATTTTCTTTGAGGAACACTACCACTTAGAATTAGATGAAGTTTATGGAATATAGTGGCCAATATCTGTTTCAGGTAGTCCAGTATGTCTTCTGTAAGGGTGGTGCCAAAATTGCAATGTGACTGCGCTGAGTTATTAGACATTGGAAAAAAGGCAAGAGGGGAAAAAAGATCTGCAGTGCAGGGAAAGTTTCCCATCACACCAACTAATTACCATGACCATTTTACAAAATTTGGCAGGTTATGAAACAGATTTTTGGGCATTCTAGGGCAATGTTTTATGTGTTTAGGTACAATTTCCCTTTAAGCTGTAAGTCTCAGTTTTTCCAAGAGACTTGCTTATGTTACATATTTACATCTGTATCTATTGCTTATCTTTGTTACAAATGTATCTGAGTGAAGGTGCTGAATGATCTGGGCTATTTGCCTCAGCCTGTTATAGGTTTCAAAGGCTTTGTATCTTTTTCTGGCATCAGTGCAGGAGATCAAATAGAAACACAGGACATTTCACTAAGAAACCTGGGACTGCAGGCTGAGCTATCAATATCAGGAATGTCCTGCAGAAAACTTGACAGTTGGGAGGTATGAAACTGAGCAGAACTTAGTTTAATTTCAGAGCTTTTCCAACAGGTGCTCTCCTATAGTGATGGGCAAATTTATTCGCCAGGCATGAATTTGCGGTGAATTCCCGCGATTCGCCGCCGGCGAATACATTTGCGAAATGCCAGCGAAAATTCGCCTGCCAAAAATTCTCTGGCATAAAAAAACAATGCGACGCGAGACAAAAATGAAGTGCGCGCCGAAAATTATGCAACACGCATCAAAAACAGCGCATCAAAACCATTCACTGGAAATTCGAGAATTTTTTGGCGAAACGGGATAGATTCACCCATCACTACTCTCCTATATGAGAATGCACCTGATGAAGGCTGTTGTAGCTGAAACATGTTGTGCAGGATTTTCTGCATAATAAAATGAAAATACTATAAAGAAGATTATTGTGCTCTCCAACCATTTGTGCTTTACTTGGAATGTTGCATACTGGCACGGAGTGTGCAGTTTGTTGAGAAGCACTAGATACACTACTGGACACCTTAACATTTATCTGAATGTACAACTTCACCATATTAATTCCTGTTACATCACTAGCTAGTGATGCTGCTACAGGTAAATTATTTGGAGATATTGATGGATTTTACATTGCATCTAGTAGTGCATCACACTATTCTATGATTTCCAGGTAATGTTGTTTAGTAGTGATGGGTAGTGATGGGCGAATCGGTGGTGTTTCACTTCACCAAATTTTTTTGCGAATTTTTAGAGAAAATCATTAATTGTATTAATGGACACTCTTTTGACACTCCTACTTGATACTTTTTTGTAACTGTTTTGATACTTATCACATGATATGCATAAATCACTAGGTGGTGAGGTGGGGGTATATAAATGTGTGAAATATAATGTCAGTTAAGCTTGACAAAGGGTCGAGTATGACCCGAAACTTTGCTGTAATGCCCTAAAAGGCTCCAATAAAGGCATTTTATTAATATGAAAAGTGTGGTGCTGTTTCATCTTACAACCTGCACTTAGCTTATCTGTCACTGTACATAAGTCTCTGGATATTATACACTATATTGACCTGTGTTTCCTGCTTCTGTGCCCTGCCTTTGGGTGTCTCATGACTAAAGTTGGCAGACTTTTTGGAGTGAAACTTGTTTACTTCTTACCAGCACTCTGTTAGCATTTGCTGGTCCAATTCCTGCGAATTTACTCTGCTGACAGCATGAACTATCAAGAAAGCATGATTGTATGAATATTATTCTGTAAAATGGATTCTTAATAGAGTCTAGTATTGGACCTGGCAATCCAGAATCTCACATTTAAATTACCGTACCATGCAATGCTATGCATGAGATAAATATGATAAAATAAACCTGCATGATCAGCTAAGCTCCTGGCACCCTGTATGATCCCTCAGCACTATCCTCCTGTCTACACATCTTCCATATCAAAGAGGGATCCACCCAACGGAGTATGCTGAAAACATGTTAGAAATGTCCTTGATCTGCTTAATGTCTAATCCAATCATATAGTTAACTAAAAAGGGTAAGTTTGTAATTTGTACAAATAACTATAAACTATAAATATAAGTATGGGGTTCATTATTGGGGAACCTGTTATCTAGAAAACTCAGAATTATGGAAAGGCAGTCACTCATAAACTCCATTTTATCCAAAAAAATTGTTTTTCTTTTCTGTAGTAATATATGAGTACCTTGTAATTAATCCCAACTATGATATAATTAATCCTTATTGAAAGCTAAACCAGCTATAGGTATTACTGATTTAGCTTGCATTTTAAGCCTTGCTGAATAAGTTCCTCTTTCTCAGGAATGCTGGCCACAAGCCATATTGTTCTCTGATCATGTACTAGGAAGCCAAAATAGGTTGTGACCTATTGCCAACTGTGTTTACATTATTGGAGGGTATAGCCAGTCAAATTTAGCCATAAATGGATAGATGGGAAAAGCCCTAGGATTTCTTATACTCTATAAAGAAGCCTTTCTGAGGGCCTGATACTTTAATCTGTCTGGGAATGGAGTCTACCGTGATGTACAGAAAAGCACTTGGCTTGGAGCCTCATGCATTTATATGGTCTCATAACTTTCCTGATATGTATAATATCCTTATACTACATTGATAAGTAAGTGGTGCCATATATCATACTTTTTCCTAAATGAGAATATTTGTAGTTCAAAATTTGATCCCTATTAAAACATTGATTTAGTTAATTCTTTTGATAGACTAAAGGGATTTCTAAAAATCAATGTCCCAGTTCTTGCAATCTCAGAAGTTTCCCATTCCCCTCCTGTCTTCAGAGTTAATGCTACAAGCCTTTAATTCATTTTTCTGCTAATGAATCACTTGAGGAGACGCTAACACAGTAAATGTTGTCACAGTTGGTCACACAAAACTGCCCCATAAATGCCTCTCCACTTTCAATTAACATTCCACATCTCGCTGAAGATTACATTTAACTCATTTTAGACAATTGGTGGAGTTGGCTTTCACACTTCAGAGGAAATCGCAATGAAATAATGACACCTTCGTTTACTATGAACAGCTGTATATTAAGTGTGCACAAGCTAGCCAGCATATAAATTTATCTTCATTTCAGTGCTAAACAGACCAGCAGCGCATTGCCAATTACCAGCCATAAACACTACGGTGTTTATGTGGATTCCAGATATACAGGACACATATCCTCTAAAGTTGCATTCTGATTTTAAGGCGCAGGCATGCTGGCGCATGACGTCAGTGCGCAATGGCACCAAATTTTAAATATTTAAAGGGGCATCTGGCTTTTTATAATTGCCCGTGATAGGATTTGCTCCTGGTGCCTTATTTGTGCTGTTAAAGCTTCTGATCAGTTCTTCTTCCTGTGTTTGACCCTGCCTGGCTTTTGACTATTCTTTATATCTGTATCCTGACCCATGCCTGTTCTTTGACCACTGATTCTGCCTCATCCTTCTGATTGATTGCCCGGTTTTGACCCATGCCTGCTGTCTGTCTGTCTCGACCCAGCCTGCCTGACTTCATTATTGCCTTATCCTATTGTACCGTGACCTTCGGCCTATCAGACTTTAACAACTGTCGTGACCCTAGCTTGCCAGAACTCCTCGCCTTGTTCCTCTCGATAAGTCCAGGTGGCATCCGAGTAAGCTGAGGGCTCCTCCCGAAGCCAAAGGCGGTCACACTACTGGTGAAGCCGAGCTGAGACCAGGGAACTTGGCATCTGTTCTGGTTTAGGGTGCTGACCGTGACAGTGTGGGCTTGACTGGAAAGGAGATGTTTGGAGCTCAGAGGCAGTGGAGAAAGTAAAGGAGCTACCTGTTTATGGATTCCTGTGAAATAGGCTTAGGTGTGCTCACACTCGGGATGAGTGTTGGTGCTGGGCCTGAAAATTACATACATCCATGAAAAACTATGGATATCTCTAACAGCATTGTGTGAGCTCTTGGTGAGGCTTTGCCTGATAAAGGGTGTTGGAATGGTGTCAGAGTGTGTCCCCTGTGTGAGGACAGGTGTTGATTGTGTGCCTGTTATGTGGGAGCAACTGCCTCCTTCCAAAGGAGAGGTATAGGGGCAAGTAACACTACTTGGGGTAAAGAGCTTTTGGGACTAAGACTGTATCAACATAGGGTTACATAAAAATTTCAAATACTTGCTAATTCGACCCACTGCACTTTGAGTTATATACCTACTAAGAGAATGATGAACTTTCTTTTTTTAACATTAGTTGAAAAAAAAAATTCTTAAATGTTTTTATAAAATATGACAGAAAAGCAATTATAATTTATATTCTTCTGCAAACAAACGAGTCGCAATCAATACTTCTAATGTTATGGCAGATTTCCAAGTTCTAGAAAATCTTTGATTAAAGATGTCCCTCAGTAGATATCTGCAGACATCCATCTTCTTCTTGGAATGGTGGGGGGGGGCACCCAGCAAAACAATCAGCATGTTAAGCATGAAAGTAATATAATTAACTATTTCTTAGTAGCATTTATTTCTGTTAGTTAAAGCATTGGTTAAGCAAAGCTCACATTGACATTGATAGTTTATGTTTTCTAATATGGCCACTTGCCAGAAAATAACACATTGGCATATAACCAAAAATAAAACAGAACACTGATAAGAGTTTGTAAATGGGAGGAAGGTTATTTTGTTTAGTTCTGGCTATTCAGAATTTCATGGTATCACCAGAACTACAGATGCAGTCACTTTGGATTGTAAGTTTAATGAGTTGTGACTTAACTCATCTATCTCATTTATCTCACTTAGCACAGCATATTGTGTCACTGCATCCCATCCAATTAAAGAGTTCTCCATTGAAAACAATGGTGCTTTGGTATGCTAATGAAAAGGTTAAATGCATTAAATGAGTTAAGATAACTTTAGGTAACACAGTTTCTTCAATTAGCCCTGAGTCATGACGCATTTAACTTACAAATCCAAGTGACTCTATCTGTATTACATATGATTGACATGAATTCCACATAACTTAACACATAACAAAAAAAAATATTTCTTGTTCTTCAAGAAGGGGCACAAGAGGATTCACAGCACAGGGTTATACAACCTTTTGTAAATGCACTGGAAGATGTCCCTTCTGGCACACATTGGCCTCTGGTTCACAGAGAACAGATTGTGCAGGTGTATGTCCCTTGGCATTTGACTCAGAGTTCCACAGTCCATTAGAGGGTTAATATTTATTCTGTCTTTATATCTCCCTGCAAAATTTGGCTCCTAGGGCCCACATGTTTCAGGCCCCTTTCTGTGTACCTTTTCTGTCTAGCCTCTAATCACCAATCACTGGACATGGTGCAAAAAACATGAAATATTGTAAAAATTCTCAGTTGAGAATCTGAGGCCCAATTTGAAAATTGAGGCTCAAAAGTCTAAAACTAAAGTGGGTCTACTAAATATTTAAGTAACAGGATTAATTACATGCAAGCATCATAATCCTTTTAAATGTCACATTGAAAAAACAATTCTGACCTTTAAAACAAAAATATGAAGAACAAAACTTACTTAGTGATCAATGAGGATGTTTCACAACTCATCCGAACAGCTTCTTCAGTTCAACTGACTGGTATGGGTAGTCCTTGGCATATACACTCTTCCTATAATCAAATCATAATGGCAGTTGTAACTTTTCAGAGAGACGGCATCTGAAACTCACAGAGGTTGTGATTGTTTTTTGTGTACTGTGATAGGATTACCAAGGTATCATGCAACTCCTAAAAAATAGGTGAATGGATGTGTGAAGTGATCAAAAAATTCCAGGGTACAATGTTAGAACAGCATTGTATGTAGCAGAGAGGTAGTATCAAATGCTCCTTCCTCTTTTCAGGGGTGGTTTCTTGCCCTGTAGAGTTTGCCCTCCTATGCTGAGCCATTCACTTGGTGAGCAGTTGTTTTGTCTCCCCAATGTATAAGTCAGTGCAGTCCTCTTTACACTGGACTGCTTTGATTTTCTTTAGGGGTTGGATCCTTTGGGTGTACAAGTTTGTGTCTCATGGTGTATAATAATAATAATAATACTTCCTTAGTTCTTTGTTAATGTTACATATACATTATATGACCAAAACTATACAGAAACTCTTAATATGTATTGTAACAGCCTATTAAGCCTCATTGTTAACACAGGCATCACTATATTATACACTATATTATACAAACATTCTTAACACATTCAAGTATTCTACTTTGTGACATTACTTTGGAGAAAACAGTTTTCTGTTTCAGAAGAATAATAACCCTGTGCATACAGAAAAGGCTTGCAGAGACAGAAGAACCTGACTGGCCTGCACAGAACATTGACCTCCCTTCAAGTGAACATCTGTGGGATTAATTGGAACCAGGGGCGCTCCGCCAATGAGGCGAGTTGAGAAACTCGCCTCAAGAGGCAGCGCCCTACTGGGTACCAGGGGCAGCAAAAATGCCGCTCCTGGTACTTTAAGAGCCAAACTTCCGGTTTTCAAACTGGAAATTCAGCTCTTCTAGCACAGAGAACCATTATGCGCTCTGTGCTGGAGTCCTGGCCCTCTCTGCCTCCCTTGTGGACCCCCCCTGTGCAAAAAGGTGAGCACATGTGGGAGGGGGGCAGCAGCAAAACAAGCTGCCGCAGATGGCGGAGGAACCAGGATCGTCCCTGAATGGAACTCCAATGAAATCACCCATCTCCAGTGACCAGCCTCTTACTTATGAATGAAAGATATCCCACCAACATATTTCCAACATCTAGTGGAAAGCCATAACAGAAGAGAAGAAGTTGTTACAGCAGCAAAGAGAGAAGAACATTCATATTAATACACATAGTTTTGTAATACAATGTTGGACATGCAAGTGTCCACATACTTTTTGACTATATAATTTAAAACCTTGCCCTGAAGCCAAGTGAACATCTAAGGATGAATTGGAACTTCAATGAGATCACCCATTGTAAGTCTCCAAGCTCTTACTTATGAATGAAAGATACAGTATACCACCAACAGGGAGAACTAAATCCATATTAATACACTAAGGGGCAAATTTACAAAATTCATGTGAAATGATCGAATAACGATCGTACAAATTTTTCGTGAAATCGGATATGCAAATTTGGCCTCTTCGATCATCGAATATCGAATAGATCGAATTCGATCATTCAATGATCGCAGGAATGAAAATTTTAAAGTTATTCGACTGCCTACTTCGCCAGATTGAACTTACCGAATTGCAATAGAAGCCTATTGGAACCCCCCATAGGCTTCTGAGGCTAAGCCCCTTTAAATACCATTCGTACGATCGGAGCGTTCGATCAATCGAATCGTAAGAATTTTTCGGATGCTCGAAAGACATTTCACAATCTTTTCGGTATCCGATCGTACGAATTGATTGAGAAATCGTATACATTGAGCAAAATGATAGCCTAAAACAATTTGGTCGAGCTAATTTTGGGGAATAATAATAAATTGGCTCCTTAGTTTTGGCATTAGTTATTAGACAAATTTGTGTCCACATACTTAGGCAATATACTGTAGTTTAGACTAATTTAACTAATTTCACCTAAAGTTCTGCCACATGATTGCAATTGGTAGACTGTACATTGCTTACTGCATCAGTCTCTTGTGCTTTCAATATTAGACCTGCTGCATACTACTTCAAACACACACTGAGAATTTCTCTACGGGATCAGTCTGAAGGCTTGAGAGAATCTGAGAGCAGTGGCATAGTTCTGATCAGGATTATTTGAAGTGTAAAAAGGGATTCAGTTAAAGGCTTGTTTTAAACAAGCCTTCATAAACTCTTCAGTGGTAGGTATCCCATGGTTCTTCAGATGTCACCAAACTGCAGCTGCAATCAACATCAGCAAACAGTGACTGTCTGGTCCTGAGCATGGGGGAATGTTATTTAATGACAGATGGAAAATTAGTGATTGCCTAATTCTGGTCTAGGCATCACAGATGTCTAATATGCTCCACTTATTCATTAGTAATGTGGTTTTTATGTTTCTTACATGTCTAGGGTTGCTTTAATTTTTGTATAATAATAATACTTTGCCTTGGAAAAAGACAACATTTTCTCTGATTGGAGAGGTATCTTGAATCTACAGTACATCAATAATGTAAGGAGTAAATTAATCAATCACTCTTAATTAAATATATTAACTTCCTATAGAAATCTAACAGCAAGCACTAATTTCTGGTCAATTAACATGGGAGCTGCTGGGGTGTTTACTGTTTTACAGCTGTTGAAGCAGCAGTGATGCGAGACAGACAAAGGAAAGAGAAGGAGCTTCCTGGAAAGACACTTGCTCAGTTTAGTTTAATATATACATGTCTAAAGGGGACTAGATGGCAGGGATAGTCTATGAAATATGCAAAATGTGTGGTCACACAGGGCATCTCAGGCAATAAAGGCTCCAGACTAACCATTGTAGGAGCCCTTAACATACCTTAAAAATAATATGTTGTACTGTTGTATAATATTGTAGTGTATATGGCCTTGTAGTCATCTTTGGCCATTTGTCACCATAAATGATAATGGCAACCTGCCACTGTCCTGCTCATTTTGCCCAAACTATTGGATCTGCGTAACATGAAGAGGAGCTGTGGTTGATCCTAACTTCCACTTCCTCATCAACATCCTTATCTGCAGAGGTGCCATGACATTTTCAAATAGGATGTTCCTGTTAGAAATTCAGAACTTTGTAACCAAATCTGGGAATGCATGGCAAACTCGAGGCTGTTGGATAGCAGAATGAAAGCTGCAGTTACTGATGGTATAAAAACATGTTAAACTGACATTTATTGCACGTTAGATCTTTAGAATAAGGTAAAGGGTATGGAAGCCTGTAATGTTTGTACAAACAGAATATTTTTTAATGGTTCTGAGAATTTTCGGCCTAAATAAGAATTTGCTAGATATGACTTTAAAAACAAAAACAGAACAATATACATAACATGGACTACACAACCCGCCTGCAAGCTACAGTTGTATCATAATGTAGCATAATGTCACATACCAATATATTAGCAGATATTTCTTTCAGTTAAGAAAAGCTCAATAACATTGCTGCTCTCTCCTAACATTTTGCTTTGAAATCAGACATTTCTTTTTAGGATGAGTGAGCAGGGCTATAATTAGAAAAATCTAGGTGGCACCTATCTTTTTCTACTTCACTCAGTCTGACTCTTACTGCTGCCATTGTAAAATGAAATAGTCAAGCTAAAACATCTGTGTTGTTGCATTCCATAAATTCAGAAGTCATTGGTTTATTTCCATGTCATTAACACTGTTAACTACTAAAAGGACTCAGGAACCACCTAGGTATACCTGTTGGCCAGCTTTTGTTGTGTCCACAGGAAGAGGATGCTGTGAATTCTAAATGACCAAAAAGCCTATTAGTTACAGCTTAGTTATAGCTTGAAGTTAACTATAACACATTCATCTCCAGGGATATCAGACACAGTTTCAGTGGCCAAGCTATTCTACAAGTGTTTTGAGGAGTTAAACACTGAATCCTATTTGACTTATCTGAGAGCAAAAAAATGTTCTCTGCCATAGCCACAAGAGACCCTGATGAGATATGATACTGGCAGAAAATAAAGAGGTGGAATCCTCAGGAGCAGAGAGGACAACAGTATAAATTAGATTAGATCATCTTTTGCCACCTCAGTTGTCCCTTCAGTGTGTAATAATATGGTACTTTGATTGCAGACTATGGACGGGATTCAAGCCACAGCAGATATCTTAACTGTGTTTGAATGCTAGGTTGTGAAATGTAGAGTTGTTGCATTTTCTTTTCTCTCTTACCTTACCTTACTGGGAACCACTGGTCATTAGGCCAATATCTGGGCAATACAGTCACCCAGCTCTGGTAACCCCTGGTAACAAATCAGCAGATAATACTTTCCTGTCAAATTACTGAAAGAAAATGTTTGTTATAGATACATAGTGCTTTATTAACCCCAACTCATCTGGTGCTTTGCCACTAGGGTGGGGACTATTTCTTCTTTAGGGAGTCTCCTGGACTATACTGGTGTCTGTAGGTTGTATTACCTGTACTGAATGGGTGCCCTTTGCTCACTTTTTATTCTTTTCTCTTTATGTGTATCCATAAAACAATGTAGAATATGTTTCATCTGTCAATATTTTACTATGAACTAGATTATGCAATTGTGTATTAAGTATTAAGTATGTATTGTGTTTGCCCTTCTCTGTAATATGTAGATATATAACCCTACCTCTCTCTGTCTGTTTTCTCTTCCCCAGTTAAAGGAATGCACATGTTCTATATTATAATGTAGCTGCTCCTTATTTTAAAATTTTTTTCCTTAAAACATTTCTGTTTTTTTAATGATTGAAAAATATCTACAACGTAAACACTTCTTTTCAGTTTCTGTGTCTGTTACGGCCAAGCTTAGAAGAATGTACTTGTTGTAGGGGTCTAAATACACAATACATTGCTATGAATTGATAACAGGAAGATGTCTGCTGCAAAAAATAAAATACACTGAAAAAAAGGATCTGCCATTTCTTTCGCTGTCGATATAAAATAAATAGCAGAAGGCAGGGGGATGTTTAGTTTTGGTCCTGTGGGCGACTTACCTACCAAGCTTCCCAATAAAGTTTAAAAATATTCCTTTGATTTAGTCAAAGCTTAGTGATAGAAAACCCATTATTATATGATTTACCAGTAGATTTCAGACTTTGTCACATAGAGTAGGGACTGCTCTATTTATCTACAGTGTCATTTTATTGGTTTTAGAGGTTTAAGAAACCATGACTAAACTCACTTTCTCTAAAATCATGAATGTCATCAAATTTATTAAAAAATCTGAATTTAAAAGTACGAAGGAAAAAAAAAACACTGAAAGATGCACTACAAATTACAAATACCACTAAAACTTTTAAACATTCGAGTTTTTCGGATTAGCATAAAATAAATCTGAAAATCACTAAAAATTGTCCAATAAGATCAGCATAGCTCCCATTGAATTCTATAGAACCTTGACAACTTCTACTTGTCAGATTTTGTATTTTTGTATTCCATAGGTTTTCAACTGGCACCTATGCAGTTAAGTCCCTGATCTCTGTCACTAGGCAGAAGTTTATGTTTCAAGTGTATACTTCTAACCAAAAGTTAGAGCCAAGAGTGTAATGACCACTTCCTGCCACACAGCTTTTTAGTGCTGGAAAGGAGTGGCCACTTCCTCTTTGGCTGCTGGTACTGAACAGGCTGGTTGCTCATTGAGCCTGGGATCCACAAGGCCCCAGTAAGCCATGTGCCCTAACAGGACCTCCAACTGTTAGTGATCCAAGTTAGGGACCAGGCCACCCCGTGAACGAGGGATAGCAAGAGCAGGGTAGTACTGTCATAGTCTCTCTAGAGAGAGAAAGATAGTCAGCTGTATTTAGTATGAACAGTGTGTGTTCCCATGAGGAATGTTAGCAGGAATAGATCTTCCTTACAAAGCTTCCCATGTGTTGATTTTAGTGCAGGGATATCATTGTGATAAGGACTAGGATTTAGCAGCAGCTATCCAGCCTTACCTGGTGTTCCATTCAGTCACATTATAGCCAAAGGAACTTTGTAATGGAATTGATGTACCCTTGCTTACCAAGACTCTGAGGAATATTTCCTACTGTGATGTGTTGTATGGAAATCTGCTAACATCTCTACTACTCCTGTGTAAACATCTATGGATGCTCCTGCGAGAGTACAAATCTGGGGATATTGCTGTATGCTAATAAACGTTCACCTTTTGTTTTAAAGAACCTCCTGGCGCCCATTTCATCTTTTAATGTACAGTTTGCCTGGGTATTGTAGTTATACTACATCCTAAAGGATATCTTCCACCTGGCGAAGTCTCTGCCCTGGTGTGTAGGTCGCAGTGCTTTCCTATGACTAGCTGGACACTTAATTCTTTGTGCTGTACATAGCCCAAAAAAGCATTACAGAGGTTTTTATGGTTTTTATACCTAAAAAAGCTTACAGGTTTAGAGCTATAGAAATACAGAAAAACAAAAATCTTTAGAGATTAGTGGAAAAAAAAGAAATGTAATTGCTAGTAAATTGGCCCCAGAGTCATTGATTTGGTTTGACACCCAAAATAAACTACTTTTGTTTATAGATATATGGTAAATTAATCCAAGGTTGGATGGAACATATCATTCTTTATTTCTGCTGTGAATAGTGTTATAAGACATTTATCTCAAATGCACCTACCTTGTGAATGGCTGACATTGGCTCAGGGTCACTAAGAAAAGCATTAAAGCACATCTTTGGCTGATTTGACTGATTACTCACAAAGTGGTCCCAATCTAGCTGATCTGATGATCTAACCAACTTCACTCTAGGGGCCTTTGTAATGGAGTCAACTGCATACAAGGGCTACTGTGGTACGCAGCCTAATGGATTTTCTGCCTGACCTGATAAATATCTAAATGAGTGGATATTGATTGTGAAAAGTGATATTTTCCTCCCCTATAACATTAGGTGGGCTAACAGTTACGTCAACGAAGGTTGAATACCTGTCAGCCTTTAAACACTTTATAATGACTCCCATTATAAACAGCTCTGAATTTGTGTATTTTCTTTCTTAGATAGTTTCTATGGACAGCATGACACACCTTTTGTATAAAAACACAGATTTTTGCCAATTAGTTTTCAACATTTTTCATTCTTTACAATTTTATTCACCAGTTCAGTAATTTCTTAACTTTACAAACTGTTGGATCTTCTTAATTTTGTAACACAAGTGTTCTGGTCATGCATCTATGTGATATAGAGTAATGACAAAGCAAATGAAAAAACTAAAGAAATTGTATATTTTAGTGACAGAATCATTGAATAATACTTGAACTTACAAAAGAATCTACTATTTTATTATTATTATACTGAGGGGATGCTGTCTATTCAGGAAAACATATATTAGAGTGTGCATTCAGATTTGGAGTGTAGATTGAAACCAAGGCCTTATGTGACCCTAATGTTTTTCTTGTCCTACATTCCATAAGTGAATGCTAGGAAAAACAGTAGAATATGCCTTGTTAATATACACACAACTATTTATATATTGTTTCTAGTAGACTTAAGACAATTTCCACCTGATTGACCCTGTGCTGAATAGATGGATGAGTCCATGGTCATCTTTTATTGGCCCTGCAGTATAGTGCATCGACAGATGAAATTTGCAAAATGGGTAGATCATTAGATTACAGAATCATCTATTAAATCAGAACACCAACCTGACATACAATCCCAGACAATTAGGCAGTATAGCCAGATGGGGACAATTGTCTCACATACAGGTTGTGAAAAGGAGCTTTTGGCCAGCCAGCAAGAAAAAATGGAAAGGTTAAAACTTGAAGCTAACAGTAATAATTTTCAATAACATTAGACATTCTTTTTATGGAAGAAAACTTACATTTACCAAAAATGAAGATTTACCACCTGGAGGTCAGATAATAACATGGAAAATTTCTGCTAAAAACTGTTTGTTAACTTATGCATGGAACTTGTTCCAATAGATACAGTATATAGTTCCATAGTTAAATTGGGTTGAAAAAAGACAAAGTCCGTCAAGTTGAACGGCTCCAAATTAAAACCCAGCATACACACACAACCCTCCACTCTTTCACACAAACCATATATGCCCATAGCTATACTAACTGTAGAGTTTAGTATCAAAATAATCTTTGATATTATGTCTGTCCAAAAAATCATCCAAGCCCCTTTTAAAAGCATCAACAGAATCAGCCATCACAACATCTCCTGGCAGTGCATTCCCCAACCTCACTGTCCTCATTGTGAAGAACCACCTACGCTGCTTCAAATGAAAGGCATTTTCTTCTAGTCTGAAGGGGTGGCCTCTGGTGCGGTGATCCTCTTTATGGGTATAAAGGTCCCCTGATATTTGCCTATAATATCATCTAATGTATTTGTAAAGTGTAATCATGTCCCCTCACAAGCACATTTTTTCTAGAGAAAACAACCCCAACCTGGTCAGTCTACCCTCATAATTTAAGTCTTCCATTCCTCTAAACAGTTTAGTTGCACTTAGTCTCTCCAGCTCATTTACATCCCTCCTAAGGACTGGAGTCCAAAACTGCACTGCATACTCCAGATGAGGTCTTACTAGGGATCTATAAAGAGGTATAAATATGTTTTCATCCCTTAAGTTTATGCCCTTTTTATGCAGGACAGAACCCTATTTGCTTTAGTAGCTACAGAATGACACTGCAAAGAATTAGACAACTTGTTATCTATAAAAACCCCAAGATCCTTCTCACTTAAGAAAACTCCCAACATACTGCCATATAGTGTATAACTTGCATTTATATTATTTTTGCCATTACCTTGCATTTATCAATATTGAACCTCATTTTCCAGTTTTCTGCCCAGTTTCCCAACTTAGACAAATCACTCTGCAAAGTGGCAGCATCTTGCATGGAACCTATAGTTCTGCACAATTTAGTATCATCTGCAAAAATAGAAACCGTACTTTCAATGCCCACATTCAGGTCATTAATAAACAAGTTGAAAAGCAAGGGACCCAGTACAGAGCCCTGCGGTACCCCACTAACAACACTGGTCCAATTAGAAACTGTTTGTAGACTAACTCTTTGTAGTCTATCTTTTAGCCAGTTCTCTATCCAGGTACAAACAATATGTTCCAGGCAAACATTCCTTAATTAAACCAGTAACTTTCTGTGTGGCACTGTATGGAATATAAATTTCAGTGGATAGTGTAGCACACTCTAGTCTCTACAGTTGGTCTCTTTGAATCTTAATGCCTGCTAAATTCCTAAACCCTGTATTAGATTGGGTCCTGCAAATGTTTACAGTATATGCTAAAGTCAACCATCTCCCCTCTTCTTGAAAGTAGTAGACATTGCCAGTCCTAGCAACAGTTGGACACATTGCCAGACTAGCGATAAGCAATATTTTTCAGTATGGATTCACTGTGAAATTCCACATTTCCCTGTCTGTGAATATTTTGTACAAAGCCACCACAACATTCTGCTGCTCATAAACCCCAATGTATTTTTAGAGAAAACACCCATGAACATCAGTGTTTTGCAATTTTTTCTGATGTTTTGCTGATTTTGGAGTGAAACGGGATAGTTTTGCTCTTCACAAACCCAGGCCTGACAACAATGCTGAAAACTTATGGGTTCCATGTACCCATATGCTGCTCTTTTGCTCATTAAAGAGAGTCTGGCCTATTTCCTCGTTGCCCTTTATTCAATGTGCATGTTTTGTAATTGGAACAGTACACACTGAGCAGAAGCAAACAGGACAACTGCTGGTAAGTTGACTCTAATTAGATGTAAATGATCATCATGCAATGATGTACATAAATGCATAGAGTAACCAAATATAGTTACATTTTCAAAGAAGAAGCGACCACAGGAATTGTTTTTTCACTTTGTCATTTGCCAGTCTTAACCATCAGACCACCCAACCTTTGTGGCTTGACTTAGACCCATGTCTCTTTCTTGATTAAGTGACTGTTGCTTGGCTTCCTGAGTATTAATAATGTTTGACTTTCTTAGGTTTCCAAAAGGTTATAGTACTGGCTCTTGCTAACTGTAAGTGTTTATGTAGTCTTTCTTATTGGGTACCATTATAGTATATCACACATATAAGTACAAATATAAATATACAAAGAAAGAACATCCTTGTACATGAAATTCAAGTCCAGTTTTTATTAAAATTAAGTTCCAACTGATGTTTCTTTGTCTTGTCTTAAGCAAGTAATACGTAACATTGCCCATATGAAACCACTGAACGCCAGTGTCTAATTGAAATGCAGTTTCAAGGTTCCAGTAGGTCAGCTAAAGTTGGTTACTTCCAACAAGTTAGTGAATTAAATTGTAGAATTTCATTTCAGTCGATATGGCTGCTTAGAAGATCAGCACATAGATTAATTAGATGCAATTAAGATTTCTTGCACGGAGGTGTTATATAAAGATGTTTGCTTCTGTCCCTCTTCCAGCTCATTCTTTACATACAATTTTATTGCCTGCACCACAATTAATAGTTTGCTATTCTGCCACCAGCATTGTATTGTTTTAGTGATAACAATATTCTTACAAAGAATCTTCCATCACAAAAAAAGGCACAGGACTGATTTGGAATAAGTAATAACTTGGCAGGCTACTTCTTGGCTTTCTGATTTGGCTGATCTCATCATGTAAAATCTCTTTGTTTTGTCTCTGGTAGAAGTGTGGACGTTATCTGCTCACTCCAGTCAGGAGAATGAAAGATGGAATCTAGAAATACAGACAATCCCTGTTTTGTGACTCATGCAAAAGCCGTAGAAACTCTGCGTGCGCATTCATAAAAGAACAGGTGTGCATAATTACAGTAATCGCGTGACCGACAATCCAAGTGTGCTCCTTAATCCATACCTTCAGAAGCAAGAGATACAAATTACCATGTTGTCTGAGAACAAACACTTGAAACGAATGATTTCAGATGATTCTGAGAGCCTGTAAACACTTGTAACAGAAAAGTGTTCTGCAGAGCCTAAATTAAATTTCCATGGCCTGGATTTACGATGGTGCATGAAATATGGATACTTAGACACTACATGCCTTACATGCTCTTAATACATTTGGTGCCAGGTACATTAAGAAATGAGACACTTACAGATCAATAAGTTCAGCTGTAATTTGAAGGGTTTCTAAAGGGAAAATATACCCCCCCCCCAATTTTTAACATGAGCTCATGTAGAAAAAGTCCATAAAACTTCAAATATAAATGTAAATTCCACAAATTGAAACAAAGCCATGTTATCTCTAAGATCTTTTTCCAACCCTAGTAGATTTTCAGTGTAATGCAACCCATCCCTCACCTTAAGTTGGTGTATTCTCCAACTTGAAATCTCTTTATTTTCCATTGTGGGTGGTGCATGGTTTCTCTGGAAAGTAGAAAGACTTCAAGTGACCAACTCTTTCTTTACAATGCAACTAGGTGAGGAAGGTTCAAATTACCCTTGCAACTATGCATTGATTTGAATAAGAGAATGGAATATGAATAGAAAAGGACCCAAATAGTAAAGTAACAATAAATGTGTAACCTTACAGAGAAGGTGTTTTTTTGATGGGGTCAGTGAACCCCATTTGAAAGCTGGAATGTGGCAGAAAAAGCTGGTAAATACTATAAAAAACAGTTTAAAAAAATTGCTTAGAATTTGCCATTCTATAACATACTAAAATAACATACTTAAAGGTAATTTAAGGTTGAACCACCCTTTTAACAGTGCTACTTTATAAGCCCAAGTTTTATGTTACTAGAGACTATAGCATCCAGCAGATAAAGAGTAGGGATGCACCAAATCCAGGATTTTTCAGCAGAATTTGGTTGAATCCTTCTTCCCGGCCGAACAGAATATGAATCCTAATTTACATATGCAAATTAGGATTCGGTTCCTTATTCGGCCGAATCTTTTGCAAAGGATTTGGGGGTTTGACCAAATCCAAAATAGTGGATTTGGTGCATCCCTAATAAACAATAGTTAGATGAAGCTGCCGTGAAAACTTTGCATCCTCTTTATGAGTTCAGAATCTGCTAAATATCTGGTTGTAGAGAAAATCTGCAATGCATAGAATATGTATTTATATGCACCATATACCATCTCAACCATATGTTGACTTTTGCTTATGAGCATAAGGACTTCAGGCAAGCAGTGCATATTCTATGTGGCTGTAACAAAGCAAAAATAATTTCCCTCTGGCTGTTACAAAGTAGCGGTAATTTTGGATGCTGAATAATTAAAGAGAAGTCTGCTGCTGTTAATGTTTATTTCAGGCACAAAGATAGTGATGCACTTGTTTCACAGTCACCACTTTTTTTTTTTGTCCTTGAACAATTTTGCATTGCTAAAAATCTAAACACAATATGGGAATTAAAAGAAGCAAGCCCACAATGCAATAGGTGGAATAAATATTTAATGATTTCCAAAAAAAAAATATTTGCGTAGCCTTGAGGACGTTGCTGACATCATCATAATGGCTTTGCAGAAGTGACAAACTAGTGAATGAACTATAATTCTTCAGTGATTCATTTTAGGTGCATCCCCCCCAAACTTACACAGATCTCTGATATACAAATAACAAGATTTCCTTTACATTACAGTCTTTCTTTCGGTAAGAATGATTATTACAACTGAAAATGTGTCCACCTTATCTCATGCAAACACCTACAAATAGAATATCTTCTTTAATCACTTTAAAGAGGCAAACTTAGCCCCAGTATTGGACTGATTCTGAATCATGACATGATCTAAATGTGCTGAGAATACTTGTGCATGTGTTCCACCAAGATTCCCAGTTGCGGATTATAGAATGGGTGATTGAAATTTAGGATGAAAAAAAAAGCTGAGCAATAATCAGTTGATTCTATGACATTTATTGCACATGTCCATTACTTGATCAATATTTGTGCAGTCATGGTTGGTTGACAATTATTAAAATGTAAGGTGTTGTGAATCCCTTTTCCTGAATTCCCTGTCCCAGTGTGCTTCCTTCTTGTTCAATGCCACTGGTTCTGTGTTTGTGAATTTCTTTCCCCTTTCCTTTACAGCCTACTAGATGTGTAGGATCCTAAACTGTGGGCATGTCTGAGGGACAAAACTGGAGGAGAAATAAGTTGAGAATCTGAGAAAAGTCTTCTCTAGACACTAAACTCGTCAGCTGACATGTTTTGTGAAATTGGTTACACACACTGCACCTCTACTTTTCACTTAATTTACAAAAGGATCATACATTACTAAAGGGGTCCCCAACCTTTTTTACCCGTGAGCCACATTCAAATGTAAAAAGAGTTGGGGAGCAACACAAGCATATAAAAGTCATTTCTGGTGCCAAATAGGGGCTGTGATTGGCTATTTGGTAGCCCATGTGTGGACTGTCAGCCTACTAGAGGCTCTACCTGGCACTATACTTAGTTTTTATGCAATTAAAACTTGTTTTCAAGATTGGAATTCAAAAATAAGCACCTGCTTTGAGGACCATGAGAGCAACATCCAAGGGGGTGGAGAGCAACATGTTGCTCATGAGCTACTGGTTGGGGATCACTGCATTACTACAATAGAAGCGAATTGTCCATTTTTCACTTAAGAATGGCCTAAGGAAGTCCCAGGAAAATGGTTTATTATCACCTAATAGACAGTATTTGTGGATCATGAGACTGATGGCACTGGATTCTGTTCTGAAATGTCAGTATCCATCAATTGCAAAGCAAGTAAGCAAAGGCCTTCATTAAACAATATTCTGTATGCATTCTCCTCATAGAAGTATTTAAACATATAATGTTTTGTTTGTTACAGCAACTTTAGAATTATTTATAGATCTATCATCAAGGTCTCCTGTGTTCAATATCATGTGGATATCCTGAAATTCATTTCCTTTATGTGATTTATTGTGTGGCCTTCAAAGCTTAAACTGCATAATTAAAGTAACATAGTAAATCAAAGAATCAAAGATAGTAAACATATGGTAATATGGAACTTCCTATTGGGAAAATATTTGAGAAAAAACATATATTTTTGCATACATGATCATTAATGTCATTTTTTAAAATTTCATTTACAAACCAAGTTTTCGGTAAGTGATTGTGACCTATTTCAAGAGAGAGTCTCCCATTCTTCATAATATGAACCCACTAGAACCCATCTGTTTAGTGAAGTGCTTAACGGGCATAGCAGATAATAAAAGAAAGAAGACTTTACAGTGATCAGTGGGTAATGTACCTCTTGATCTACACCTTTTCCCCAAGTATAATAGTACATTAATCCATAGACACAAAAAATTAGTAAACATACAGCTGCATACCTAGTGATCTAATCTGTCCTTTTTCTCATGGCAAAACTATAAATGGAGAAAAAATTCTCCCATCACTATTCATAATTCATAAACTCAAACCTGCTTTTGTGGCTGCTTCAAAAGAATCTACTGTGGTGCAGTTCCCTGCCCTGGTGGTCATTTATAAGGGACTCTCTCAAACCTGCCCCTGGAACTTTTTTGTGGCATTACATGTATTCTAGCCTTTAAACCTTATCATCCTAGTTGTAACTTTCCCACCCCAAGGAGATGTCCACTTGCCCTTTGATTTTTTTTGTGGGTTTACCTTCTATCTGTAATAACTCACCCTGGTGGTCTAGTGGGGATGACATCTGCTGCATCAATCTCTTTCGGCAGTGTATCAGTAATACGCATTCTTCCAGGTATGCGCTTTAGCTATTTCTGCATAAATCTGGAAATTGCCGAACGTGGCATCATTGGTTGGCTCGAATTTACAATATTTAAAGGGCTCTCTGTGTTAAAGTCATTGCCTAATATAGAGGTCTATTTACTTTGTTCCTGAGTGTGTTTTTCAAGTAATTAGTGTTCTCTTTGGCTATGCCTGTCTCTGATTTTGACCAGTCTGCTGCCTGTCCCAATTTTGCCTGTCTCTTGACTATTCTTCCAGATTCCAATTTTGCACTGCGTTTTGGTTTGACCCAGCTTGTGACATTCACTCCACTTTGTCTGTTGATTCTGTACTGCACTGACTGATTGGTAACAACTCAGCCTGTACCTTGATCACGCTTCTAGTTCTCCACTTCAGTACCCTCTTCGGTTCCCTTGTCTGCCTAGAGCTCTCTCTCACTGGTCTTCTCATTTTAAGAGTAGTGGAGGGCTCATCCCAAAGGCAAAGGTGGTTGCTAAAAGTGGAAGAGTCAGCTGAGACCGGGCCCTTGGGGTATGCTCTGGGTTTGGGAATCAGTTCGTAACACTAACCTTCAAACCTAATTCCTTAACTACCTAATTGCAACCTTTCCACCCCAAGGAGAAGTACACCTTATGGCTCCTATGTAAATCAAAACCCCTGCTATCCACCCTTTACTATGTACTCCTAAGTGGGGCTTGGGTGGAAGCTTTTACAAACCAAAATAGACATGTTTTCATATAATAGCCATAGACAGAATTCTACTTGCACCTCCTCCCCAATTAATCATTAGCTGAACCTCCATGACATCTTAAACCAAGGCTGGGTGACTCCTAACCCGATCATGACCCTTTATGATCCACAGCTTCCCTGCTCACTTCTCACACCTGTTTGCTCACCCTTCTTTCTTCCAAACAGGGCCATTTGATCACTTATGTGTGCTGATAGATTGCACTAATATTCTTCAAGAAGATAATCTGTTATATAGCTACACTTACTTTATGTGAATGCAAATTGATTTGACCTATAGATAAATAAGTCCTAATCTGTTTGGTAGAGGAGCTGAATGAACCACTTAAATTCAGCTCATCCTCTAACAACAGAATAAAATGTGGCAATGACAGAATAACATTTTATTCCGAGTAAATCAGAACTGAGATATAAGCACAAAATGACAGAAAGAAGAATAGAAAACTAGATTGCCTGTGAAATACTATCTTCTTTTTTGGTGTACATAGTGGGTGTTTGAAAAGAGCCTAAAGGCAGTTATTTCATTTACAGATTAGCAAGTGCCCCATATTTCTTTGCAGAGGTCAAGGAGAAAGTGACAGTGGGATATGTGCATCAGGCTCAGTGGCCCTGAGAAAAAATTTCATACATTTTCTAAACATAAATGCAAGGGTGAGCAGGAAAATTAAGTTAATGCAAAGGGGTTAGAAAGAGAACAAAGTAAGTGACAGATTATGGCAGCCTATCGTGAGAATAAAATTGCATCTGATATTAAACCTAATAAGATGTCCCATGATTAATGTGGGACATTTAAGGCCTCTATGAGCAGTAGATCTCAGTGTTTGCTTAGGAGAATAAATAATCTCTGCTTTATAAGAGCTGAGTTTTTCCAGCTATAAGACTTAAAACTGCTTACAAACATCTAAAGCTTTGCAAGCAGTGACACCAAACATCAAATACAAGGCAGGTCAGCATGATATGATAAATGGACAGAAACAAGGCAATGTTTTGAATGAAAGATTGAAAAAAAAACAGTGAGTTGCTCTAAATCTCTGATGCTACATTGTAGCTATAGAGAAAAACCATTACAATTTTTAAACATTGATTTCTAGGCCAACAAGGCTAAGGAGTTGACCAGCAGCATGGAAACCCAGGTGTGATGGTAGGAAATCATGTGATGTAAAACTGAACAAACACTCATAAAACCCATGTACGCTCCATGTTCCAAGTGTAACCACTTGCTTCTCTTATGAATAGTTGAAAAGTGTACTCCAGCCTGGGTGTAGCAGTACTTTGAGCATTGCCACTTGAATTGCTTGCTAATGCCTTCATTGACACATTGCTGCATGCTGCAATAAATCCAGCAAGGTTGTACCTGCTTGCTTAACCTGTGTGCCAGTAAATCTTTGCTGCTATTGGAATCTTGGGATGCCGTTTCCCCATCTTTACTGGGCACCAGGGTCATCATTTATTAATTAGGGTGTGCGAGTACTCAATTGACTTTCCTTCATTGACACAGCCCACAGTCAATATTTGCCACTACTTCAATGTGAATCACAAAGCATGAATCAATTTTTCAGGAATGAAGTAAAAAAAGGATGCAATAGTCTCTATATGTAAGATAAAAGATTCAAGATGGCTGACACAGTCCTGGTAAGCATCATCCCCATTGGTAAAATCTCTTGTATCTATAATTACCTTTTTATTTAAAACTTCTTTAGAGAACTAGACTAGGGGACAGTTTTATGGAGGATTCAGATCCATTTTCAAATAATGCAAACAACCAGGCAGCTAATATGCTTGTGTGTGGGGGGGGTTCTACAAGTGACCAGTTTGAGCTTCACGTAGCATTGTTGATTTAACCAAGTGTCAAGCCATATTCAGATTCAAGAGCCATAAGCACTTCACACTGGCTGGAGGCTTACCCAGAGTTGGTAATCCAGGCAGAGTTTCCTTTTCCTTATCAAAAGAACATATTGAAAGTTAAACTTCTTGAAAGCATTCGGCTATAAATAAGACTCGGCTCCCCAAGAACAATATCACACAATTACTCTCAGCTCCATAGTTTAAATGTGACTAATTAGCTGGAGCTTTTTTTGTGAACAAACCTGCACAGTAGGCTGACATTTCTGTACCATCCGTTAGAGTGATGAAAGGTTTCCTAAAATTGGCAACAACACAGTCTCGCTTATTCCCTATGTACATTTTATCCCTCACTGGTTTTTTTTTTTTTCTACCTTGTTGTCGCCTAAGAAAAAGATTCATTTGAACCACTGATAAACATGAAACCTCATTTGCATGTGAGAAATTTGGAGACTTTTTCTAGAAGTCACAGACATTCACCTGCTGTTCTGCTTAAAATATATAACTACAGCAGGCTTGAAATGTACATGTTTATAATTTGCCCCACTTTGCTTTAGCAACATCGAAATGGGCCAGTAGGGCACTGGGATAAAAACCTGTTGGGCCCTGCCAACCCTGACCTGTTCCTTACTAAAAACTCTGCAACCTGACTTTCCCTCCTCCAACCAAATAAATATAAGGTATGGGGATGGGCTGAGGTCCAGTCCAATGCTAATGAAATCACAACACTAGCAGAAAAATGGAAGCTATAAATTCAGCAACTAAAATAGGTGTAACTGGGTCCCAATAACAAAAATTGGCCATCCATCATAATATATCTATAAGTCTATATAAGAGAATATTTTGCCTCTTATGGAAATTGTTGCAAAGTTGTCAAACCTTTTGTCGTAAGCTTATAACTATGTTATCTGTAAAAGGCACAGATGAGCCGAGTGTTATTTGAAACTCTCCTGTTAGAGATTATGAACTTTGTTCTGTGTCACTGAGAAATCTTTCACAAGATTCTGACTTTGTTCGATAAATAAACAAATCAGCTATTCTGAAGAGCCTTGTGTCAGAGTCTATCATAAGGATCTGGTAGGTAAAATTACCAAGAGAACCCTGGGACTATTTACACCAGGGGTGTCCAACCTGTGGCCCAAGGACCACATGCAGCCCAGGATGGATATGAATGCGGCCCAGCTTGAAAGCATTGGTTCCCGAGGAAGCTTCATGTTGCAAAGGATAGAAGAGTAGGCAGGAGGAGGGACTCTGCCCATTGCCCAGTTAGCAGTAGTAATAATATAATAATAAGTCTATTTAACATCCAGGTGTCCCATATTCCAGAGTATAGCTCCATCCAGTTATCCAACTGGTTTTGTAGTTCTTTACTGTACATTTTCTATACTTTTACAAATCAAAAGTGTTTGTGTATGTCATGTGCCGCCCCAGACAATTTTTATTTTTCCAATGTGGCCCAGGGAAGCCAAAAGGTTGGACACCCCTGATTTACACAGTTTAGGGCGCAGGTGAGCCCTGCAAAGACTGGTCTCCCCCAACAGAATTAGATCCAAAGCACAGTACAAACAAGTGGCAACACTATGAAAGGCACTCTAAACCCAACTGTATAATATTATATAGTATCACAGCCATGTCCCCCAACATCATGGCTACACCAAGTGACATCACCAACCCACTCCTCTGATGTCATCACCATGCCCCTCTGTCCTCTCACTTTACTTATTGCTTGTAGTCCAGCAACCCCAGGGTGGTATTTTCTAAAGCAATGTTGCTCAATTAAACTTTTCCCATGCTCTCCAGAATGAACAGATGTAATAATAATATGGAAAATAATCCTCCAATGAGAATCCCTCCTGATCTGTGTACATTTGACACCCTTCATGCAAATGAAGTTGGAAGCTTTAAGCATAGTTGTCCAGCACTGAAGTATATCATCCTACACATTTCATTTTAGTGTAATATAATGAATGACTAGGGCCCCCCGGACCCCCCTCCCTGTTCCCCCCCAGCCTACTTGCTACCCCGGGCAAATGCCACTAATTTTTTTACTCACCCTTCACAGAAGATTCAGGCGTCTGAGTTCACGGCAGCATCTTTATGCATTGACAGCGTTTCGGCGCATGCACAGTTGCAACAAATTCCCAGGTTCGGACACCTGTGTATGTACTGAAACTCACGGGAATCGTAGAAGAGCCAAAAGAAAACATGAAGATTACAGAAGAAGATGGCTGCCATGGATTCCAATGCCTGAATTTGCCACGAGGGGTGAGTAAAAAGTTAGGGGCATTTGCCTGGGCTAACAAGCAGGCTGGGGGGAGTGAAGAGGGGGGGTCTATGGGGGGGGGAGGGGCGAGGGTTTTTTAAAAGTATGGGTTTTGTTCTCCTTTAAATATGCTAAGTAACAGTATGCTGAGAGATATGTAATGATTCTGCCTGATCTGAATCAACTTAAAGAATGTGAAGGTATTGGATCTTTGTATCGATGCGTGAATTGAACAGCAATGAATACGTTTTATAATCTTGAATTTATTGACCTCTTGTTTGGTTACCTGAGGGTAGTGTATATGAAGAAATAAGATAAAAAGGGATCCTCCACCGTTAAACCAGATTTTATTTCCTTACTCTGCAAATCAATATGGGCACCAGGTCAGCTTTGAAGTGTCAACAAGAGTTCTTTATTATCCCCGGGCACAGAAAATTACAGCTGCATTATTATTTAAACTGTAGGTTTTTTGTCTATTTCTTAAACTCTTTCTAATTTTCTGAATTTTTCTGATCAATATGTAATTCTGCTATAAATAAAATGTACATTTTTTTAAGACAGGATTTTCAAAGTAGTATGTTCCACTTTCACATATTCTAATGCTGAATATATATATATATATATATATATATATACCTAAACATAATATATGCTTGTTTGTACTTGCATTCTGTATAAGCACTTATTTACACTTTATATAAAATGCAGACCAATAACTAGACATTAACATACCTTTTAACATCTGAAAAGATGTAACAGACTTCTGGTCCACATTGAGAAAGGACATAATGTGGACTAAAAATGACAGATACAATCTAATGAATTTGCTCCCCTGCCTGAGACATCTGGGAAAAGTGGTTCCCAACAGCTGCAGGACTAGGGTAACATCCCCATATAACATGTACAGTAGGAACATTTAAATATTGACACCAAATAAAGCTCTGATGCTTTATTTAGAAGCAATCACAGAAGCAGGATATTTTTTGAGTAACTTGTACATTTACCTGAAAACGTAGCAAGAGGTCTAATAAATACTTTATAATCCACTGCTGGCTCATCAAATGTCAAAAGTCGTGTTCTTTGTCATATTGCTCTTTTAGCTGAGTAGAATCCCTGTCTCTTTCTTGTGTCCTCCTTTCTGGGTATTAGTGTTCCAGATGCCCTTTCCATTCTGTCTTCCACCTATTTATCTTGTTAGCTCTTTAGACATGTCCGACAGCATGCAAGGATGCTATGCTTTGTTAGTACAGTAACCTCAGTGATATATAATAGCAATGCCATCAACTTTTGTGATATACGATGGAGGAGAATCTGCTCAAAAACATTATAATGAGTGATGAGACCTAATACTACCCAGAATGTCGTTACTGCTCAGGCAATCTAATGATAGATTCCATTTTCACCAGATTTCATTAGCTGGGAGTGTATCTGTAGGGCAAGGTTTCAGGCTAAACTTTGAAAGTAAAGTTTGTATTGTACCACAAGAGAGATCAATACTGTGTAACAATTCCAGACAAATGTTAAGCCATTGGGAATTGCAGGGAATTAATGACCTCTCTGGAGACCAGGATGCACACAGCAACAGTTGGTGGGAAATCTCTGTAGCACCTTTACACCCTGGAGCTACTGATGCTAAACTGTTCTAAAGCTTATCTGCAGGGTCTTCAGGTAAGCTGAAGAGCTCAGGGTTAACATTGGTCACAACAAGTTACTTATACAAATAATATAAAGAGTAAATAAACTAGTAAGTGTTTATACTAAAAAAGAATATAAAAAAAAGCATGAGGGTTCATGTATTATTGGGAGCAGTGTGTTTTTGTTTGTCATGTTTTTTGTAATTTGCCAGTGGCATAACTAGAAATAACTGGGCCCCACAGCAAATTTGATAATCCAAAACATTTGGGGTTTTTCGTTCAATAATCCAAATAATTTGAGTTTTTCAGGCGACAATGTGAAAAAGTTCCACGATTCACATGCTTTTATCAAGACTTCGAGATTGAAAATTAAGGCAATTTGTTGTTGGGAGTTAGAACGAATTTGTTGCTTTAGTTAGAAGACCCCATTAAGTGATAATGCACACACAAGGGGCAGATGTACTAAATTCACATGAAGGATTCGAAGTTTGATCAAATTTTCAAAAACATTCAAATTTTTTTTTGAAGACCACTTCGACCAGTGAATTTTGTAAATTAGATCAAATCAAATGATTCTAGTGATGGGCGAATCTCACCCATTTCGCTTCGCCGAAAAATTAGTGAATTTCCAGAGAAATTTTCGAATTGGCGTTTTCGGCACGCGTCGCGTCATTTTCAATGCGTCGCGTCAAAAACGCGCGACTCGTTTTTTGGGTGAATTTTTCGGTGGCGAATTTTTGCTGGTGTTTCGCGTATCGCAGGAATTCGCCCCCGGCGAATAAATTCGCACATCTATAAATGATTCCAATAAAATTTCATTCGAATATTCGATTGTCAAAGTACTTCCCCTTTAAATTTTTATTCGACCACCTAGTTCACCAGATCAAAGCTACCGAATTGGGTTTCATTATTTTTGATTGAATAAAAAAAAAATCGTTCGAATCGATCGATTCTAACGATTTATAGATCGATCAAATTTTTTTATATTCGATCATTCAACCAATCGAATTGCGGTGAAATCCTTCGAATTCGATAGTCGAATTAGAAGGATTTTACTTCCCTACCTATTCACATGGTTGAATTTCAAATTTTTTTCAATTAGAAATTCGACCAATAGTAAATCTGCCCCTATATCTTTTTCCAAGTTCTCTCTACCCACTGTTTAGACTTTGTCTTTTCCATTTTGAGCAATCTTAGGCTAATGGCCCACAACATCAACCTGTCATTGACTTTAATGCTAACCCTCACACTACATAGAGGCAGATTTAACTATGGAAATGGGCATTAACATGATTATGAACTCTACTATAGGTGCTTCATCGGTGAAAAGCCAATGCTTACATCCCAGCAGAACTAATTTGCCAGCCTGTCCTGTTTAGTGATGGGCGAATCTCCCGAGATTCGCTTCGCCGAACTTTTCGCGAATTTCTAGAGAAATTCGCGAAACGACGAAAAATTCGCGAAACGAGTCGCGGGACGATTTTGTCGCGTGTCGCGTCAATTTTGTCGCGCGTCTGTCGCGCGTCACGCGTCGCGTCGTTTTCGGCGCGCGTCGCGTCGTTTTCGGCGCGTCGCGTCAAAAACAACGCGCGACTGACGCGTGACTCGTTTTCAGCGAATTTTCGCCAAGCGAAATTTCTCTGGTGATTCGCAAATTTATTCGCCAGCGGCGAATCGCGGGAATTCGCCGCGAATTCGACCTAGGCGAATAAATTCGCCCATCACTAGTCCTGTTTTATTCAAACTGTATTACTCTGCAGAACTATTATATACATATGAAATGCTAACTTCTCTGTAAAGTGATGTTGAATATGTTGAATATATAAACATTAAATAAAGAAATAGACTAACCCTTCTACTATTTTAAACTTTGTTATCTCTTTCTTTCAAATTTCTTAGACTTTGCCCAGTGTTTCACCCTATACCTGTATACAACTTTGTTCCAAACAGTTACAATCCCTTTACTTGATCACAAGTGAATAGTGATGGGCGAAACTCCCGCGTTTCGCTTGGCCAAATTGGCTAAAAATTAGTGAAACGAGTCGCGCGTCGTTTTTGACGCACGTCGCGTCAAACGCGGCGCGTCGTTTTCGGCGCGGCGCGTCAAAAACTACACGCGACTCGTTTTTGGAGGCGAATTTTTCAGCACGAATTTTTAAAAGCCGTTTCGCGAATTTATTCGCCAGCGGCGAATCGCGGGAATAAATTCGCCCATCACTACAAGTGAATACCAGCCAATAGCACAGATGACAAAAAGGACCCTGTGATATCTGAGACCGGGATTTGAATCTCAGTGTCCAGAATTGCATGTGGCACCATGCATAAAGGTCTGCAAAAACCTTTTTGAGTAACTCCAAAACTATAGAATCTTTTAATCATTCTACAATTTGATCAACATTGTGTCATAAACTGTAAATAAGAAGTATGTTCTTAGTTTACTCATTTTATATAGTGTTTTACTAGCAGCATGCTTTATGATACACATGAGGATACATTTTATATTACTTGACATGCTGTTGGTCAGATTTAAAGAACGATTCACCAAATCGAAATATTTTGTAGACTTGTATGTAGGTTGAATCTAAAGAGATACATTGTAGTTAATGATGAGCAAAACTGACCTGTTTTTCTTCCCTGAAAAAAAAATTTAACTGAAAGTCTGTATTTGACTAAAATAATTATCTCATCCCAAATTGCAGTATAAGATCAGCAAATCAAACTTCCAATAGGGTAGGATAGGGTAAAGTAGTAAAATAAAAACACCATGCCACACCACTTCTTTATATATTAGACCCTAGGAAGATGTTCCTGCTTTAATTGATTTGTTAGTTCTATGGTAAAGAGGAATATTCTTTTAAAAGAACACAACCCTTCCATGACATTGTTGCTGGACAGCATCATAGCATTTAAATCATGATGAAAAATGTCACCCACAGGAGCATTCTAAAAGTGACCTTTTACAAGTCCTCCAGGGCCAGAGCCCAAATGATGCAATATTGGCAAGAAAATGCTATTTGCAATATTTTGAATCACTGGCTGACAAAATATTGCAAATGATGATTCTCACTGGAGGGTTTGTTTTCATCTGTAATTAAAGGAAAACTATGCCCCTGAAAAATGTCTCTATAAAAGTATAACGCATAAAACATCTGTAGGGGACTGGTAAATTAGTCTCTCAGTATTATTTAGCAGGCAGTTCCCTAGTATTGTAGACACCTAACTTAATGCAAGTTCTCTTTTTTGCACCCACAATTCTTCCTGTTACAGTTAAAGCTGCAGTATTTCAGATCAGTAGCGATGGGCGAATCTGGGGGATTTTGTCTAATTATTTTTTAATTTCATGAGAAATTATTGAAATGACAAAAAAATGTTTAAAAAAAATGAATGTCCACGTTCTAAATGAGACGCCGGTGAATTTTTGCCAGGCAAATTTTTCCAGTCGTTTCATGAATTTATTTGCCAGTGGCGAATTGCGGGAATTCATCGCAAATTCGTGCCAGGCAAATAAATTCACCCATCACTACAGATCAGATGATCTCTGAGGCAGCACGGAGAAAATCATAAAAGGGGGCTCAAGGGAAAAGATCTAAAAAAGCAATATATATTGCAGTTTGGTAGGATACTTTAATATGCTACTTAATATGGTATAAACTATTTATTGCTTAGCTTTTCATTTTGGGGGTATAGTTTTTCTTTAATTTTGGGGTGCCTACTTTGGATAGTGAGGGGCCAAAAATGAGTCTTTGCAAAGTTTTCAATCCATTTTCATGGTGCAATATGATGTAAACACTGCCAGGAATACTACAAGGGTTTAAAGGATGTATGCACCTATAAAGCATGTTCTTGAACCTTGTTCTTGAAGCTTGTAGTAGAATGCTCAACACCTTCCAAACTTGAAAATTTTTTAAAATACTGTTCTTTGTTTTAAAGGAATAAGTAACAGCTGTGTTGACAATGATTTGTTTATTGCAATTTCTATCCGTGGTGAGCTTTTTACTCTTCAATAAGCTCAATAAATACACAAGCAAAAAAGACAAAAACACATAAGTTTGTGATCTAGCAATGGATAAATGTGCAACATTAAAATAAATAAATTGCATCAGTTCAGCTTCAAATAACAGATTACAAACAGATGACATTCTCAGCAGGAAGGCAGCTCAGATGGATATTTTGCCAACTAATGGTTTTTCTTCTGTAAAATTAGGCCTTGTTCCCTCATTGTCAATTCTATTTTACTATACAATTAAAATCTTTGGAATACAAATCCTGCTTTTCCTCCAGCCAGTCCCTGGTGGGATTCGGACGGTTTGGGATCACTTATTTGGTTATGGCTCTGCATATAAAGGGTTGTGCCAGATAGTAAAGTCTCTCAGACAGAATAGTAATTATGAATACTGAATGCAAACAATAATGAGCTTAGAATAATGGAGGGGAGCCATGTGAGTTATAAGACAGTGATTCAGCCCAAGGAGCTGGTTTGATTTGGACTCCTAATAACAAAATTGCTCCTGTGTGGTCTGAGTTTAATACAAAATTCTGATTTTGTATTTCCGTCTGATTTCAATCAGCTATCTCATTGTGCTTATTAGAGATGAGCTATCTGAACTGATCTGACAATGGTGCAAATCCACCCTGCCTGTGAATGAGCCTTAATGTTTCTTAAAACTTTCATTCTGCAGAAAACCTGCTACAAAATGGCTATACCTGCACTAGCGATAAAAGTTAGTATGTGTGTGCTCTATCTTTCTATCCATCCATCTATTTAGCTATCTGTCCTTCTGTACGTCAGTCTGTCTGTCTACCCACATATCTTTTTGGTGCAGTGTTTAAATATTACATTTAATTTCTTTGTATTTTTAAATGATCCTTTAACCTGGGACAAACAGTCATTCCCTTGCTACAAATATGGCATGAGCTAAACCAGCTGAATCATTGACATCCTTGCATTGTCTTCTCTCTAGGGAGAAAGTTTAAAAGAACTCTAGAAGAAATTACTTAAAATCCTTGCATTGTCTTCTCTCTATGGAGAAACTTTTGAAGAACTCTAGAAGAAATTACTTAATATCCTTGCATTGCCTACTGTCCAGGGAGACACTTTTGATGAACTTAAGAAGAAAGTATTTTATATCCTTGCATTGACTTCACTCTCCAGGGATAAACTTTAGAAGAACTCTAGAAGAAAGTAATTACTATGCTTTCACTGTTGTCTCTCTAGGTAGAAACTTTAGAAGAAATCTAGAAGAAAATAATTAAAATCCTTGCATTGTCTTCTGTCTAGGGAGCAACTTTAGAAGAAATAAAAAAAAGTAGTCAATATCTTTTTATTGTCTTCTCTCTAGGGAGAAACTTTAGAATAACTATTAAATAGTTAATATCCTTTCATTGTCTTTTACCTAAGGAGAAACTTTAGAAGAACTCTTTAAGAAAGTACTGGCCATTTGAGAAAGCTTTTATTTTGGAGTAGGGTAAAATCACATAGTGACTTGCAAAGTGGAGAAAAGTATGCAGCTCACATCTACACCATGTATGGCGAGCGTCAAAAAAATTAGTGGCCCATAGACTTCAATGCATTTGTCAAATTTTAAAATTTTTCATCCATCACTTAACATAATAATTCCTTTTAGTGGTAACACTGTTGCTTAACTACACATGACCAAAATGTTGCTGGACTACAAATGCCAATGTACTCCAGCATATTATGGAAGGTCAAAGGATACTTCTACTAAAGCATTAAATAACATTTTTCTGCATCACTGTATCTGCCTTGCTAATGTTTGATTAAAATGTAATATTTACAAGCCATACCTGCCCAATAGTCACCCTATGTTAGATTACAGCAAGGATTTTTACTAGATAATCCGTAGTAAAGACACTAATATCCAATAGGAAATTAATGTCTCCAACTGCTTTAAAAATGTTTCTGGCACTCAGTAACCATGAACAGACTGATCAGATAGGAATCCTTCTGGATTCTCCTGTTTGATCTTTGATAACTCATCTCTTATCTGGCTGCTTGCATGACTAGGCTTTTGGGAAGTAGTTTCTTATTCTATTACATAGCATATTTGGGTCAGGATATTGCACTTTGATTGTGCTGCCCAGTGCCATAATTATCCTAAACCCAGTTGAAAGTACTAATGAGAGTATAAACTTTGAGATTATAATGTTTTTACTTTTTTATGCTTGCACCCTGAAATGGACCTCAAAGATCTAAGTGTACCCCATGAATACAATTCCTGCATTACATAGTGCTGTATTCATGAATTATGGGCAAGCTGGGGTGGGTGCAGACTGCAATTTAGCCCTGTACCTTATTCCCGATGAATGGCCAGCAACGCAGTCTACACTTAGCTGTAACTTTCCAATCCGCCTGTATGAGAGGAGCACAGCCAGATCCTGGGCACTTTTTGAATGAGCACTAAGATGTGAGATTTTGCACCTCTTAATGCTATAGCATTTTTATCCAGGGTCATCTTAAACCACCCCTTAAATCTCCTCTAGGTTAAAATTTGCTCATCTGCTGCATATGTATTTTTTCTTGTGGCAACTTTTTTTCTCAGCAACAATTTTAATTTGGCAACTTTTTTGTTGCATTTTTAATGGTGTATTTTTGTCACAGTTTCACAAAAAAATTCACAGATGGTGGAGTACAGAATTTCGGTGTAAATCCATGCCTATCAAAAAAATTCACCCATACCCAAAATGCTTTATTTTTTCCCTAATTTGAGCTGATATTTTACTATTTTGTCTTATTGATTAGAGATATGCATTCTCTTCATCTTTTTTACTGATTTGTAACTAGAATTTAGCCCCATGATCTTTTAAGTGTTCTCTATTGTTAATCTGCACACATCAATCTGAGCCTTCTATTCTCCAAGGCTTCTAGAAGCTGCTGGGTCAGCTTACTCTATTCTTACAGCCTTAATTCAAGTTTTGTGGACACTTTAACCATTATTAAACAATTTTATAACTATTCAAAGAAAATCAAAAGCATTTTACAATATAACATGGACTGTTCTACAATTCTTAAGTCAAGGCCAAACATCTACAGCTCAGAATATAATGCACAGTACAAGAAGAATATAATCAATAATACACATAATATGCAGCCTTGAAAGATGCAGGATTAGATAATTTAAGTACTCAAGCAATAACTATATATAGACAAATACAAGAAGTCCTCTGCACTCAACCTATTATCACTATATTTAGGACATTGAGATATTTTGTACCTTAAGCTACTAAAAATTGCCTTACCCTTTAAACAAAACAGGGAGTGTTTGTCCACCACTTGAAGTGAGACGCCAGCGAGAACCATACACATATGAACTGTCTGATAGACGCATATGGAATGCAAGCCGTCTTCCTCCTGCTAGATATGACTTTGGAGAAGCTCCATTTGATGAAGGACATTTTCCTACTCCTGGTAGGCCTGAAGAAAGTGAACCTAAACCAAATCTGCAGTCTACAGGAGCTTCTGCAAAAAGACCCACAATATCAATAGCAATTTTTTCCCATGCTGTATCAGGGAATGGCACTGGCATAAGTGTTGGTGTATGTGTGATAGCTGTTTTGTCATGAATGAATGTCAGTCACCACATCGGCATCCACTTCTGGCCACCACTATAGTTCTCATAATCTTTGTTTTGTACATACAATTCCTTGATGACTCTCATGTGCCAGTTGTATGAGCTTCTCTCGCAAGGTCTCTGGTAACAGTGAACTCCACGGACAACATTGCCATCTACTAAAGACAGTTCATGTCTAATCCTGTAGTAAGGTTGAAGATCAGGGCTGCATTTCTTATCATTCTTCTTTGTAAGATGTCCCATAGTTTTACTTGGATTGGACATGTGAGGCAACTGTAGATGATAGTAAATCACTCAGTGCTACAACTTCTATGTCCTCATCCAGTGTATCAGAAGCTGCAGGTAAAGGTAAACGTGACAAACAATCAGCAGTAACATTTTTGAACCCTGGCTTGTATTGCAATTTGTAGTTGAAATTCAGTAGCCTTGCTGACCATCTAGCTATACACATTACAGCTCTGCCTAGTCCCTTTGTTGTAAGCAGTGTAGTTAAAAGGCTGTGATCAGTGCATAACGTAAATTCTCTACCCCATAGATGGGTTCTCCATTTTTCTGTTGCCCAAACTCATGCTAGAGCTTCTTTTTCAATAGTTAAATACTCTCTGTAAGTGTTCTGGATGTAAATGCAACAGTTTTCTCTGCATGATCAGCATGGATCTGTGTGAGAACTGCACCAACACCATAGTCTGAAGTATTTTTCTGAAGCATTTGCAGTAACCATAGTGGGTAGTGCAGGATCAAATAAAGCTAGTGTTGTACTGTTCATAATTAACTGTTTCACTATTTCAAAGCTATGTTGAGCCGACTCTGACCAAACCAAACTTGAAGTTCCACGTAGTAGTGCTCTAAGTGGCTCCACAACTGAAGCATAGTTGGGAATAAATTTAGAATACCATGAAGTAAGAAAGCTCATAAGGTCTGGAAATCAGATGTAGTAGGTGCTTGTGTAAAAGTGATGACATGGTCAGGATCAGGCAGTAATCCATTTTGTGAGATTATATGACCAAGAAATGACAGCTGAGTTTGTCTGAAGTGGCATTTGGAAAGCTTCAGTTTCAGTCCTGCAGAATCAATGCATTTTAGAACCTTTTCTAGGTACTTATAATGAAGATCTGTATGGGCAAATTCACTAAAGCATGAAGCGTCTAACGCTAGCGCTAATTCGCCAGCATTAAGTCATTTCGTAACTTCGCAAATTCACTAACACCGGCTCTGGCTTAGTGAATTTCCCCCATAGTTGGAGCGTAGACAATGATATCATCCAAGTAGCATTGTACACCAGGTATGTCATGGAGTATAGAAGACATCAACAACTCTGAAGCCAGTCCATAAGGTACACGCTTGAACCAAAACAAACCATCATGGGTGATAAATGCAGTGAGGTCTCTGCTTTACTCATGCTGTGAGGTTACTGCTTTCCTCATGCAGTAATACTTGATGATAAGAACTCTGAAGATCCAGGGTGGAAAAGAATTTTGCTCCTCAGAGTTCTGAAAATATTTTTTCTATGTGTGTCAAGGGATGATTATTCATAACAACTGCTTTATTAGGTTCACTGAGATCAACACACAATCAAATACCTCCAGTTTTCTTCATTATTACAACAATTGGTGAAACCCATTTGGAGGATTCTGATTTTTCAATCACATCTTGCTCTACCAGTTTCTTTAGTTCCTGTGATACAGTCTCCCTTATAGAGTAGGGCAATCGCCTCAATTTCAAGTTCTTCGCACAGCCCAGTAAAGTATTGCTTTGTGGTGAAATTTTAGACACAGGATGTGTGGCAGGCACTGGTGCTTTAGTAATGAGACCATCCACTAATTGTAGGTTTCATGCAGCAGAGATCCCTTCCAAGTATAGCAGTACCCTTATTCCCTATGTAAAAGTTATATTTTGCAGTATTTGATTCAAATTGTACAGTCACTGGTAAGCAACCAAGCACAGGAATTGGATCCTTTAAGTAACTGGCCAGGCTCAGGGCAGGTGCAACAAGCATATTGTTATTTCAAGAAAATATCCTTTGGTAGCATAGAAACAGCTGATATCAAG
>CM044448.1:97102683-97129509 GCA_024363595.1 Xenopus borealis | reverse complement strand
GTCTCTTAGCATTTCATATGCTAGATTCCCAAACTCACATGTAACAACCAGCTCTCTCAAAGCTGTTACAAAATGTTCTGTGGATTCGCCATTATGCTGTCCACGTTGGCAGAATTTCTATCTTTCAGCAACCACATTTACTCTTGGCACACAAAAGTACTTTATAGCAGTAACAGCAGTTTCATAAGTCTCATAATGTTAATATATAGAATATATGCTGTCCCTCTGCTCCCAGGCAGTGAATAAGTAAAGCACACTTTCTAGCAGCCGAAATCTCCCCTTGGTCAGGAGCAATAATGTAATTATCAAATATACAGATCCAAGCAGTAAAAGGTATGGTAAGCTCACCAGGGTTTGGAAGAAAAGGTGCAGGCTGCTGCAGAGGTATTATTAGCAGGCTCATGCAGCCATTACACAACAGTAACCTAAACTCTAAAGCTCTAAACAGTATAGTAAGTATGCACAGCATAAGTCTTGAGCACATTGACATCTACAGTCCATTTGTATAAACACCACACTGACTATAGCTGGAAAGGGTGGGAGCTACAACATGGAGCTGGCCATTGCTCCTGTATAAACTATAACAAACAAGGGGAAGTTGTGCTTACCACTCATTTTGAAACCATTAAGCAGGGGTGCAATGAGGCATTGACCACAAAATACATATAGACAATACAAGAGGTCCTCTGCACTCATACCATTATCAATATATTTAGGACATTGAGACATGTTGTGCCTTAAGCTACTAAAATGCCTTACCCTTTAAATAAAACAGGGACTGTCCATTTATTCAATATATTTAAGCTGGCCAAATATGTAAAAGTCATCCCTGGTATGGCCAGTCCTACTCTTAACTTGCATCTCTTATATTGCTTCAGTATAACCCCTTCACAATATTTGGAGAGAGAAAAAAATGTCAAAATGCCAACTGATGCTAATTAGAGATGGGCGAATCTGGGGCGTTTCACTTCGAAATGGTGAAAAATTTGCAGAATATGTCAAAATCAGAAAATTCACAAAAAATTTGTGAAATTTTACAGTTTTCACGAAAAATTTGTGAAATTTGAACTACTTCACTATAAATTCGTGAATTTCAAGCAATTTCACTATAAATTAGTGAATTTTGAACTATTTGACAAAATAAGTGAAATTCAAACGTTTTCACTATAAATTCATGAATTTCGAACATTTTCACTATAAATTTGTGAATTTCGAACGTTTTCACTATAAATTCGTAAATTTTTAATGTTTTCATGAAAAATTCGTGAATTTTAAATGTTTTCACAAAAAATATGTGAAAATCGGAAATTGATCGCAAATTTATTCGCCGGAGGCAAATCGTAGGAATTCACCACGAATCACTAATGCTAATGCATTAGATATGGAAAAAAAATTAAGAAAAAACACCCATTAACTCCAATGCCTTTGGCACGAGAAAAAAATGCAAGAACAAACACCCATTGGCTTCAATGACTTTGATGAAGTTTTTGCAGATATTTTGCCATTTCACAATTGTTTTCCTCAGTTTGGCAAACTTTTCAGTGAAATGGGGCAGTTTTGCTAATCACTATGCACTGCTGATCATCAGGCACCCACTACAAGCACTAGAAGACAGTGGCAGGCAATTAAAATGCCATGTGTCATGGCACATAACAGAATGCATAGGCAAAAAGTATTTGCAGATGACACAAAACATCTGCATCATGTCCCTTTCTCCCCATCTAATTGTTCCCCATTCTTTTGAACAAAACCTTTAAAAAAAACTTCAATACAAATATGAAACTTCCAGCACTTTTACTAAAAAAGGCTAGTTTACAAAATATAGGACCATCTGGCAAAGCATTTACAATGGAACATGAAGTGGTCATGACCTCCAGCCTTTACCTGTTATTATCTATTTCATTACAAGGAGTGTAACTTTTTGATATTTTGTCAGACACAAGCACATTTCCTACTGTTTCCTCACTCATGCTAATGAAATGTCTTTAAAGAATTCTAATTGTTCCGTCAAAGTGACAATTATAAAACGAATCATTTTGAAGACAATAGAAGATGCGAATAATAGTACCCCAACTTTTCTTTTTATGTAATTAAAGGCTTTATTGAGTTGGAGGCTACGGAATCGGACTCTATCAAGTTAATTAAGGAACAGTCGTATAAAGCTAATAAAGAACATGAAAAACTTGAAGGATTTTAAGACAGTTCTTATCCTAAGAAACACACAGTAAGAATTGTTTTAATTGAAACTGGTATTTCATGTAACATTCTTGAGCAAAAATAATTTCATACTTGTACTGAAATAACTAGAAATTCAAGTTTTTATATTTGCTCCAAATTCTACAGAATAAAAATGACTGTAAAGGCATTCTTTTCAAGGGTGGTTTACATGGGTATGAGAACATTTTGTAAATGTAAGAATAATGGTAAAAAAAAAACCTTCATAGATTGGGGAAAATTACTCTGACTGTAGAGATTGATTGCAAAGCGGAAGAAGGTGAGAGACAATAATATCTGGCTCCGATTTACATGATTTACCATTGGGTAATATGCTATATTTGTTAATGAGCATCAAGGGAAGTATCTTATGCCTATAGGTTATTCTTTAAGGTTCTGTTCAATAAGATCATAATTTAGACTGTGCATGTGGAGAACTATGGTCCAACATTACATGGCAAGGACAGCTTTCAACACTTTCCCATCATTCAAAACCAGATGCAAGGATTCACACCTTACAATAATGGGCACACATATAGTAAGCAAAGTATATACTGGAAAAATATGGGTCATTCCTTCCTACTTTTTGCACTTTTGCCCTTGCTCTCCTTCAGTTCTTCCACCATTAATTTCTGATTCATAGAAAAGATTAGTCATTCAGGCTACCTTTGCCTTTAGAATCGGTTGTACCCAGTTGCATTTTGTTATATGATAAAATATATCTTGTTCTTCTTCTGTATTGATGGTGATTGTTCATTGATACTGATGTTGAATTTAATATTTATGTGCAAACTTGTGAGTTATTGACATGTTTGCAAAGTGAATGGCCAGCAATTTAAAACAAGACATTGTATCTCCTGCATGTTAATTATAAACAGCAGCAAATTGTAATGTATATATTTCTGTTAACCATATTGATTTTTCCTTTTGCCAATAGGTGACAATATTTTAATAGGTATGGCAAATAGAAACCTCTTTGAATTTTAAGAGCAATATATTATTTTTTGGAAAACTGGAAATTCTCCCATCTGGTTTGAGAACAGGAGAGTGAAGTGTGGTGATCCATCAGCTTCAGGTGGTACAGAGCATAAATGTTCCATTCATACTGTATATGCTCATCAATACCAGGCAAATGGTTTTGATGGAACCCTTTCCCCAAGTACAATGCTGCAAAGGTGTTTACTCAAATAGCTTGTGCACCATCTTTGTAGAGAATATACAAGTACAAGCATTTGAGCAGGTGCTCACAGTCTAAGGAGCAAAAACATCAGCATTCAATCCAAATATAATTTTTACCAGGATTCAGACTTTTTTGTGTCACAACTGAATTACAGTTTCCAAAACTCAACTCAAAAATATTTTAAAAAATTTAGCAGTTGTAGACAGATGCAATCTAATAGACCTCTATTGGAAAGCACTTTTATAGACCTATTTTCAACTGTGTAAACCACACAAGGATAATATATAGATCATTTTGACAGAGGAAAGAAAAAGAGTATTTTTCAGCAGAATATGTGTCAGTGTATTGATTTACCAATATCTGTTTTTTGTAAAATAAACAAATGCAGATAACGCTTACAATGGTTTTTGCACATCTTTACCCCATTGCTTCCAAGTTTAATTCCTCCATGTTTTATACAAACTTTATACTAACTTTACTAGCTAGTAAACTTGAAAACCCACAAATGTATTTTTCCCAATAAACATTTGCAAACTGTTTTAGCAGATTACAAACCGCTAAAATAAAAATACATTTCATAATGTCTAAGAAGGTTTTCATTCATCCAGATCATAATATGCAATATTTAGTAGTAGTGATGGGCGAATCTCCCGAGATTCGCTTCGCCGAAAAATTTCGCGAATTTCCAGAGAAATTCACGAATTGGCGAAAAATTAGCGAAACGAGTCGCGGGACGCTTTTGACGCGTGTCACGTCAACTTTGGCGCGTCAATTCCGACGCGTGTCGCATCGTTTCCGGCGCGCGTCGCGTAGTTTTCGGCGCGTCGCGTCAAAAACGACTCGTTTTTCTGGCGAATTTTCGCAAAGTGAAATTTCGCTGATGATTCGCAAATTTATTCGCCAGCGGCGAATCGTGGGAATTCGCCACGAATTCGCCCCTGCCGAATAAATTCGCCCATCACTATTTAGTAGAAATAACTTATTTCAAATAAGTAAAAATGAGTGATCTTGAAAATGTTTCACCACTTATCGAAGTGGCTTCTTCAGTTCAACATCAAAATGTTTTACTGTGCTAAATATTGTGAAATTGTACGGTAAATATTTTACTCTTGTTTATCTATATTCTTGGCTAGGGATGCTATGTTTCTCCAAAAATGCCCGTTGACAGTAATATAATTTTTTGCCATTTTGGAAATTTTTTTGCCAAGTGAAATGAGTTTTATTCGGCCATCACTATACCTGACATTTAAAGGACCAGTATTTCAGATAATATCAAGTGGCCTATTTTTTCTCCTGCCAACAACAAATTTGCCTGACTCAGGCTACCTTTGCCTTTAGAATCAGTTGAAACCAACACGAAATAAAAATCTCTGACACTACTTCTATATAGATAATTAATATCTCACAATTTACAACGTGAGACTAAAATCGTGAAATCGTGGTCCACAGAACGCATTGTTAATGCTGCCTCAGATTTGATCATCAGTCAACAGGATATCCCCAAATATAAGCATAAAAGAAATGGCTTTAAAGGTTTTGCACAGACAGTACCTCACTCTGATCAAAAAAGTATTTTTTCCTGACACCTGATGCCTCTCCACCATGTTTTTTGGATGTCCCACTTCTAGTACCTTCATTTAAATATGGTGGGACTGTATTTAGGTGCAAACATTTTAGCTAGACTTATTTGCATTAGCAAAAACTGTTTTAAAAATGGACTTTAATTTGGACCTACTAAACATTTTACTAGTGTCCCTTATAAAAGCTTATTTGGAAACTCAGAACACTCTTTTCCAGGCAGCTGGTTAAAACATGTAATACCACTCCACAAAAACTAGACTACTTTTACAATATGCTGAGGATGTGATAAATCCTTGAAGATAAATTAGACATTCACATTTCAGTTTGGGACCTGTGGACACCCTATTGAAAGTTAAATAAGTTATTACAATAGTAACATTTATTTTAGCTAGAAGTCCTGGTTTTTAATGAAGTGTGTTTGTCATCAGCTCTGCTGTGTTTAGCCATCTTTGATCAGCTTCTATGTAAAGTTACATCTATTCTATTGCAATTAAAGGAACATAATCTACATTCACAAACCAAGTCCAACCAGAAACCTGCTTCATTTTCAAGTGTAACCTTTGTTCATTGTATATAAATACATTTAGTAAACTTGCCTTTTCTGATTTTATTGTTTCTTTAAATTAATGTAAAAATTTACATATTTACAATGTTTTTCTATTGTTCAACTGTAAAATGTGTTCATTCTATATCTATACATATATATATATATATATATATATATATCAATTTAGTAGACTTGCTTTTTTCTGATTTTATTGTTTCTTTACGCTAATGTAAAATTATTTACATATTTATAATGTTTTCACATTATTTTTATCACTAAGAAATGTTTGGTAGTGAAGGGCAAATCTGGGGTGTTTTATTTTGGACACCGGCGTACATTGCCGGCATCCATTTTTTTTTTCACCTGGCAAAATTTTCCTGGCATTTCGCAAATTTATTAGTGGGAATTCGCCTTGAATTTTCCCCGGGCGAATAAATTCGCCCATCACTACTGTTTGGTGATGCATCTAGAAGTAACACTGCATAAATGAAAAATACAGTATATCACTACTTACATATAATGCCTACCATTGCTAGGGTTAAATGTTTGCTGTTCTCCACTGTTTGTAGGTTACAAAGTACAAGACATTTGTTTGCTATAAACCCGTTGCTGAGGAAACATCTGATGCTAAGTTAAGACCCCCTAAGAGAAATGTAAGGAGGAAATAGGCTATTGTGCTTCTGAATAGGTGAGTTAGAGAATAGACCATGCTGACATGTTGATGGAAACTTTTTTTAAAGGTGATGCTGTTTTCATTTGAAAAATATTTATGGCATACCGGGAGCAGCATGCAACATGGCAGGCCATTGTTAAGGGCTTTGTATGGCAAGTAGACATGCATCGGCACTAACCTTATTTCAGTGCTCTTTCTGCTTTGTTAAACCTTAATCCATTTTTGCATTGAAAACTATGAATTATTTATTGAGTTTTGTTTTAAATAACATGCAACCACAGGATGAACTTGAAGTAAAGGGAGAAGGCTACTGTGGAGGAAAAGTTTTAAGAAAACCCTTTTTTTTAATACAATGAAATTAGCTTTTAGCAAATGCCTTTCACCTTTAGTTTAATTAAAGTTTACATTAATTGGGTTATTTATCAAAATCCAAATTTTTCTGATTTCATTTAAAAAAGTCCAACAAAACTAGAATCCACCATCTGACATTTATTATTAAAAAAGCTCCATTTAATCGGATCAGGGAAAAACTTGATAAAATTGACCAAAAACCAGAGTCTGTTTAAATTGATTTTTGCCAATCAAAGAACAAAATAGTCTGATTTTCTGGCTAATTCCAGCTCAGACCACAGAAATAAATAGAATAGGGATCTCTCCCATTGACTTATACACAACCTTGGCAGGTCTGAGATGGTGGATTTTTGAGTTTTTTTATGCGGGTATAATAAATCTTTTTCCCCCTCTAAAATCTTAAGTGATTAGTAAAAAAACTCAATTTTTTTCAAGTTTTTAGCATTTGGACTTTAATACATATCCCAATTAATTTTCTATTTCACAATATACTGTATGTTATTGCAATTGTTTTAAGACTGTACTTCTGCTTTTTATAACCAGCTTGAATACTGCTTCCCAATATTTGTTTTGCTTGTCCTGACCCGGCCTGACTCTAATCACTGACTGTGCATTATAAAATACCTTTGTTTGCTCATCAAACTAATATATTTGCATAGCTTAAAATGAATTGATTTTAGAAAATATTCAAGAAATATTTTATTACCTTCCAACACAGCACTAAAGAAGTGTTGTATAACTATTTGGGCAGCATCCTTGATTAGTCTGCAGTTTATTTTACCTGCCAATAATATAGCCACAACTGCTGGCTGGACATTTCTTTAGAAGATGGATGAATTCTCTTTTAATCAATCCCATGTGGCTGATTAGAGCAGTAGGCTTAAAATAATATATGCAAATATTAATTCATAAACCAGCAGTTAGAATAGATGGAAATGATGTATTATTCTCCCATTCTTTTCCTGGATTTTAAATATATTTTTAAAGATTCTCATATAGATCTTTCAAATATTGTAATAATTGTCTAATTAACACAGGCTTGAGAAGACAGCACTGTTAAAGGTACAGTGAAAGTGAAGCACTGCAAACACTGCAGTGCATATAAAATTAATTACAAAGTAAAAACCATAACATTATAAATTTAGAATATACATTTTTTTTAAAATAACAACAGAGGTTATCAGTCAAGGAAAGTACCTAGCGACAACAAACAAGGACGGTGATGAAGATTTTGTAATGCATAAAACAGAATCATGGTATGGAAAAGAAAAAAGAAACAAAGCAAAAGAAATTAAACAGTTACTAAAGCAGATTGGATTTAGAAAAAGCAAATGTTAATCTTTTCTGCAAGAATTGCTGCAATGGGATTACATTCGTTATATTTACTTTCAAATATATCTTGAATAATTCCTTCATTTAAAGCTCAATTAAGCTTTTCTTATCATTTTGAGTATTGTCTTCCCTGTAGAGTAAGGTATCCTTCTTGATTTTTTCTAACATTGTTCATTTATTATTATATAATTCAGGGTAAAGAAGAAAAAAGTGGAATCATAAACAATTAAGCATTACCTATCTACTGTACACATGTGATCTGTGCTTTCCAGCTGATGAATTTCACATTACTAATGTTGTGGAATTCAGGTGCCTAAGACCACTTGAGTTGAAAGACAAGTTTATTTGAAACAAGCTCTGTGGATTCTGACCTCACAAAGAGCCAGAACCCAAACAAAGAAATCACAGAATTTTAAATACTTGGGTACTTACTGTACGTACAGGTGTTAAGGGAGTTGCTGCTGGGAGACCATAGAGATATCTCTTCCCAGCACAGAAAAACAAAGAAATGCTCTTGCTGCCAACTGGTACTCGGGTATCAGGGTACTTGTGACCATGGTGTCACAAACGCTGCCCAGAGCCTTTCCGGGAGCTCCGGGCGGCGCGTCCATCCTAAGCTGACCATAGCTGCCACGTGGTTGCGGTGCCGGCCGTGAAGTTGTTGCGCCGCGTCAAACGCATTCCGGTGCCAAATTCAAAATAAAAGGACGGTGAAGATGCGGGTTCGATGCCCAAGTATAGCTCAACTTGTATTGTGTTCCTGGGTATTCCGATATTCCTGCTTGTTCCTGTTATTGATCCCTGGCCTGATTCCTGACTGTGATTCTGTGCTGCCTGCCTTTTTGGAACTTTGCCTGAACTTTGACCATTATCTTGAATTAACCCCAAACTGTACTCTGCCTTGGACTCTTGGAAGGGCTTCCTCCTCGATCCTGACTACCTCCCTGTGGGAGCCGCTGGCCCCCCTGACACATGGCTAGCTTGAGAGCAGAATCCATTTAAGTCAGGGGGCTGATGAGGGAATCTGCATACACAGAATGTTATTCTCTATCAGAAGTCTATTTCACTGGTCATTCATTGACCCTATGGGGCAAATTCACTAACCAGTTTAGTTTTGCCTTCGCTGGCTTCGCTAGCTTTCTGCGCACTTCGGCCAGCGTAGTTTCACCAGCGCTACGCAAATTCACTAAAATTAGAATTTGCACTCAGGGAGGCGAAAAGTAGCAAAGTTGTGCTACCATTACATCACCAGGCAAAGGGCAACTACGCTAGCGATGCTAGCATAAAGTCTAGTGCACAAGGTAACGTTCAGTAAAATGGGCGTAGTTACATCCCTACATCAGTGTGCAACTTCGCCTGGCGTAAGGGTTTATCAAAATCTGAATAAATCTGAGTATTTAAATAAAGAAAGTCTGACCAAACTAAAATCCACAGCTGGACCTTATTTTATATTAAAAAAGCACAATTTAATAGGATCGGGGACAAATCTTATGAAATCAAGTGAAAATTCCAAACTGTATGTTTTTTCTGATTTTTTTTCCCTGATAGCTCGATTTTTTTGGATTTTTCTGGAAAAGTCCAAACATTTCTTTTTGCCTGAAAAGCCCAAAATAGACAGATTTTCCGGGTTAATATCAGTGCAGACCACAGAAATGTACATTCCTTGCAGGTCTGAGATGCCATATTTTTTCCACTAAAATGTTTTCTAGTTTTTTGCATTTTATTCTATAGATATGAAGTTAATCAAGAGAAGCCACAAACTTTTCTGTTCAGTATGCTTTATGTTTTGTGGCTTTCCTCTTTTATCAGCAATATATGCTGTGGGTTAGCAGGACTTTACTTAATACTCTCTTAGCTACAATCCTGAGCAAAAGAACTTATCCCTAGGTTTTATTGCAAAGTGATTTTTATTGTTGGATATTTTGATGGGATAGCAAAGAGTTAATGCCAATAATGCCAATGATTCTGACAGATGTGAAGATGCCCTCACTATGTAGAATAAGTGAAAGAGGTTATGGGCATATACTGTATAATGACACAATGCAGGATTCAAACATAACTCAAGCTGTGTTCATACTTTTTATTGAGTGTCTTTTAGAAGTATTTAAATGTGATTTATAGAAAGCAATTACTGAAAGGGTAAAAAAACTGTGATGCTTCAATAGACAAAAAATATCCAAAAAAATCTTTGGATCAGTCTAAGATGCTTTGGGAACCAGTGGAGGGGCCTAAGATTTCAAATAAATCACCGTGTAGAAATAAAAAGAAGTTGCTGCAGTGATACAGTGACATCCAAAAATGTATATCCTATATTATTCAACCATACTCTACAATGATACCTTTCATGACAAATGGAAATTTTACTTAGATATACATCATAAAACATCATTTTGCATCACTATTATATTCTCCCTGTCACATCCATAGATGCCTGTAACTATGTTAATCTGGAAACTCATCAATTGTTTACTAATGTCATGAATAACATGATGTCCTTCATCATCCAACTAAAAAAAACAAAAAAAAAAACACCATGCATGCTTTCTAAAGCTAAGTATCAAAGTCATGGTTGATAACTCTAACCTCTACTTAATACTCTGTTAGCTACAGTACAATCCCGGGCAAGACAAATGGTTCTACACATTCACAGATTCAGATCATTTTCTATAAGTTGAACCGCAAGTTTTAAAGTTCCTGTTAGAGTACAGGGAATCATTATGTTCAAATCACAAACCTAGTGCAAGCAGTGATAATGAGTTATGAACAATGAATGTCTTTTTGCCACGTAGTGCTGCTTTTGCTCAAAGGCATAAGAAGAAAGGAGATCATTATGCAGAAGGGACTGAACTAGAAGGCAGAGTGAATCCCCAGAGTGAAGGAGAAAAGAGTTGGATAAAACAATATATGCTCTGTGTTATTAAATAAGAAGAAGTGTGCTAGTTCTCAGAAAAAAATTGCACAATTGTTACAGTATATTCATCCCCAACTCAATTGAGTTTTGTCATGGACAATGCAGACATACACTACTGCAAACATATTTTATTATTTTGCATTATAACTAATTACAGAGAAGCTTGTTTTCTGATCTATAAAATTAGATGTAGCATAAATGGGTGTAATTGTAAAATAATTGACATTGGGAAATTGTATCAATAATTACAGATGCAGCCAATTGGATTTGTGTGTTAAATGCGTCATGACTCGGGACTAATTGAAGAAACTGTGTTATCTAAAGTCATCTTAACTCATTTAATGCATTTAACCTTTTCATTAGCATACCAAAGCACCGTTGTTCACAATGATGAACACTTTAATTAGATGGGATGCTGTGACACAATTTGCTGTGTTAAATGAGACTAGTGTGAAGTTTGAGTTTAGTTATTCTGTGTCAAATACACAATCCAAAGTGACTTCATCTGTATAAGAAAACTTACAACATAAATGTACTGGCAATACAGTCGCTTGATAACCCAACCATCAGATGTATGAGCACTTAGCTAACAAACCTGGATAAAGTTTTTCAAACTTTACCTCATCATTGAGGTCTATGATACAGGGAAAGAAAATAAATGAATTGAAATTGTATTGACTACAGTCTACATTTTTGTTATAAAGATCTTGAGCCGAATCTCTCTCCTCTTGCTAAGTCTGTAGATGAGGCTAGCATAGCTCACAGCCTTAACACTATTATTTAACAAGGAAATGGCATTTGTATTTCTACATATACATAAAATATAAAGTAAATTAATGTACAAAGGAAAACTTTATATTGGAAATATTTTGAAAAAATATTGTTATTTCTTTTGTAGCAACTTTGTCATTTGAGATAGCATTTGTGGATTTCTTTCTTGGACTGGCTTCTCTCTACTGTTGTCCAGAAAAGAATTTCACTTTGATAAAAAAGAATTCCTGTAAAAAAGAATGAACTTGGAAAAAATCTGCTGAAATGCATTGGAGGGAATAGGAAGCATATACTGTATATTTCCCTACCTTGTTAGAGAATCTCATTTCCACTATGCCACAACTAGTGATGGGCGAATCTCCCCCGTTTTGCCGAAAAATGAGCGAATTTCCAGCGAAATTTGTGAATTGGCGAAAAAATTCGCGAAATGAAATGAGTCGCGCTTTTGACGCGCATCGCGTTGTTTTCGTCTCGTTGAGTCATTTTCGGCGCGCGTCGTTTTTTTGGCGAATTTTCACTGGCGTTTCGCGAATTTATTCGCCAGTGGCGAATCGCAGGAATTCGCCGCGAATTCGCCTCTGGCGAATAAATTCACCCATCACTACCCACAACTGTTCCTCACAGAAAAAATAGCAGCACAGTAATATATAAAATAGAAATATACATGAAAATAAATAACATATATAAACAGCAACTGAAAATAATATTTTGACCAACAATGAAGTGGCAATGTAAATAATATTTTATAACAACAACATCAATAATCTACACCCTAACATGCTCAGAGTGAGCATGAAATCAGAAGAGGGGAAACAGTAAACTGAAGCCAACAGCTTCTACTTGCACTTACTCAAATATCAAGCGTCAGCACACACCTACTGTAACCATTACAGATCCCTTGCTCAATTATCCAGGAGGTGACTTTTCATTCAGTAGTTAATATTTATAATAACAGAATGCTACAACTTTAAATCCTCTTCTGTCTGTCTATCTATCAATCTAGGAAAACTTGTAAAGAGGCTTGCACAAGCCTGGAACGCACAAAATTGTGAAGCCACAGTCAGGTTGTAAAAGGTTAAAAAGCTTACATTTATTTCCAAAATTTAAGAACCATTCGCCTGACGCGTTTCGTGTCCGAAAGGCACTAAGGGGCCAATTTACTAAATTCACATAAATTCAATTGAATTCCGATCGTAGGATTAATTGGATGGGTCTAATATGCAAATTAGGCTTATTCGATCATCGAATAGCGAACGATCGAATGATCGAATATTCATTTGATCATTTGATCAGCGAAGAATTTAATTTTTAAAAGTTATACGATTGATTACTTCACCAGATTGGACCTACCGAATTGTAATAGAAATCTATGGGAGCCCTCCCATAGGCTTCTGAGGCTAAGTCCTGATCGAATAGGATTTGTACGATCGAAGTCTTCGAATGATCGAATAATTCATTCGAAAGATCGAATGATCGTTATTCGATCGTTATAAGATCGAATAAAAGGGTAGCGTAAAACTATTCGATTAGCATTCGAAAATCGAATGCTAATCGAATATCGAGGATAAACAATTTTTTTTAGGGAATAATAGTAAATCTACCCCTAAGTCATAGGCACAACATTATACATTACAATCATACTATTTAAAAGAAAAATAGCCAATGGAAGACAAGTAGGTGGTGCTAAAGAATCTATCATTTAAAGGGAAACCTACAAATTAGAAAAAGTCCTTCAAATACACTTCCAAGGCTTACATATTACATAGGTAACTTAATTGGAAAGATTAAACACATCATAGTTGTCATGTACAAGTACAATATGTAAACAAAGGGGGAAACAAGAGAAAGGACACTGGCTATTATGTGAGCAATAAGAGGAACAGGAGAAAGGGCACTGACCATTAAGTATAACAAGAGACATCAAAGTCAAAATTTAGACCAAAAGGCTGTCTAGTGCCTAAGTAAAAAATCCACTTTGTTTCTATTTTTAGCAACTCAGAATTAATGTTTCCACCACTTATATTAGGAACTACTCTATCTATACCTTTTAGGAATGAGGAAGTCCTGTTGTTACATTCTTCAAAATGTCCGTGACTCTTTATTAATAATGTTGAGAATATGTTTTCTAATTCGTTCTTTTAAATGACGGCTTGTTTGACCCACATACTATTTTTTACATTTTTCACAGGTAAGAAGATAGATCACATTTTTTGTATTGCAGTTGATATAATGTTTAATATCATAATTTTTGGTTGTGGTAGTTGAAGTAAAATTATTAGTTACAGATATATATTTGCACGTGATGCACTTATTGGAACTACATTTATAGCAGCCTCTTGTTTGCAACCAAGTTTGACGGGAGTTATTGGTCCGTATCAGGCTAGGAGATAATATATTACCAAGTGTCTGGGTCTTTCTAGGTACAAAACTGTACCATTTAGCTAAGATAGTTTTCAAGATGGCTAATTTTTTATTCACAATATTTTTAATTTTTTGAAATTGAGGACTATATCTAGCAATATATTTGTTATTTACCTTCTCTGTTCTGCATGATCTTGCATGGTGGTTGAACTATTGTGCAAAACAAAGTATCATGGCACAACTTGCCATATTGTGCATTTCCATGATATGTGTGATAACAATCAATTTAAATTAAATAACATGGTGGGACATGGTGAGAGAAATGTATAGATAAAATTTGTTCCATCTATTTAAAAAAGCCTTTAAATAAAAAATACTCCAGAATGCAAATCAGCAAGAGAGCTAAGGCAGTTATGGATGTCAAGCATTAGATTTGGTATTACACAGACAGATTAGATCTGAAAAGGATGAGCTCATTTGGTAGGTTCTGATTCCCATCATGGGACCCTCACACAGATGGGGGTTATACATGTACTTAGCTAACTTTAATACCCTAGTCGTATAGCAAGCCATCCTATTCATCACTGAGAGAGTTGCAAGGTCAATGATGTACTGATGCAGCCACTTGGATTTGTGTGTTAAATGGGTCATGACTCAGGGTTAATTGAAGAAACTGTGTTATCTAAAGTTATCTTAACTCATTTAATGCATTTAGCCTTTTCATTAGCATACCAAAGCACCATTGTTTTCAATGAGTTGGCTGTCCCAGCTAACTTGAAAGCCTTAAAAGCATGTATTTTCTTTCCCACCTCAACACCAACACTTCTATTGCACCAAAAAGGTTTTGTTTTGCAACAACGTTCCTTGCTTACAAGTGGAATATAAGGACATGTATATTTATTAAGCAGCATTTTAAAGACTTCCCATTTTTTTGTTCAATGTTTAACCCTGTGAAAAGCATTTCCCACTAAATATGTTGCAGAGATGCCCTTATACTGTCAAGTTTGCACACCTGAAATTCAATGTTTTAGTTACTCCCTTATTGAGTTGCCTCTGCAACAGAATCTCAAAGAAGACTGTGTTATGATCACTATTTCCTAAATGCTCACCCACACAAATGCTAGAGATGAGTTCAGTATTATTAGTTATTACAAGATCCAAAAGAGAGTTATTCGTAGTAGGTTCTTGAACGAGCTGGGATAAAAAGTTGTCATTTAGCATATTTACAAACCTACTATGTTTATCTGTCTTGGCAACCCCATTACCTCAGTGTAAGGGTTCCTGTAAATCGCTGCCAGCCTCAAAGTTGACGCGTCAGAATTGCTGCGTCTTGACGTCATCACGCCGGTGTCCGTTTTGGCGCCAATTAGGGCCTATTTAAGGAAGCTCTGGACTCTGACTGGTGCCCGATTATAGGTTCTCGTTCTCGGTTCCTGGGTGCGCCTGTTATTTCTTCTGCTACTGATCGTGTATGACCCTGCTTGGTTCCTGGACTTTCGACTCTTCGCTGCCTGCATTTGACCATTGCCTGGATTTCGACTACTCCTTGCTTCCTGATCCTTGTCTGCACCTTGTACCTCGGACTGGTCTACGGACTGTTGTTTCCGCCTTGGTCCGCTACTTCACCAGAGCCTTTGGCCCTTACACCCAGTCAATGTCTGGATGATTGAAGTCACCCATAATAATAAACTGACCTAGTTGTAAAGCCACTTCTATTTGTAAAAGTAGCTGGGCTTCATACTCATCTCTTATATGATGTGGTTTATAGCATACACCAATGAAAATTTGTAACCTTATGCCCACCCTCACCATTGCCCGTAATGGTTATTTCTTTAGTGCATGGCTTTAATTCAGCCTTTACATACAAACACACTCCTCCCCCCTTTCTAATCCCTCTGTCCCTCCTAAAAAGGGTGTAATCATTTAAATTCACAGTCCAGTCACATGTTTCATCCAACCATGTCTCAGTGATACCAATTATATCATAATTTTTAGAGCCTGCAATTAATTCTCCAATTAGTCTCCAATTTTATCTGACAAACTTTGTGCATTTGCCATCATACAGAGGAAGTTACAACTTTTACTTTTTAAATGTACATTACTTTGAGGGGAATTTATGTTAGTATAATATAAGTTAGTATTAGTCCTTTTTCCTTGTAACTTTGTCTTAGGTATGTTAATCATAACCATTTGTTTCATCCCCACAGATCCTACTGGGTTATAAGTCCCTAGCAGGCCTAGAAGCTAGCAGGATACATGGACAATTAGACTAGGAATGTGGCAAACTATTGGTAGTGGGGGATATTTCCAAACAGATTTCGCTCATCACTGCCATAGCAATAGCAGAATATGTCCCTACATTTCCAGTAATTTGTCCTAAAACAATATCCTCATTTGTAGACCCCTGCACAGGGAACAATTCAGAAATAAACTAAAAGGCACAATAATGTTTGCATTTCAGCATCTACAATCTGGTTAAAAAAACAAAGCATGTACAAGTGTATACAATTTCGAAGACAAGATAATCTCCCCCACATTTTTTGTCCACATACAGTATCAATGACCAACCTGCTAGAATGCAGTGTTCATTTGAACATACAAATTACGTTGATATTTTATCTTTTTTTTTTGGAGAAGAAAATAAATATTTAATCTCATGCAATTCTCTCTGACCTTCTTTTATTTCGGAAAGAGCCAAGAGGAGTGACAATCTGTTGTGGCCTTTACAAGGGCTGTCAGATCAGGTTGCTGCTAATTGACCAACATGATTTTAATTCTCAGCTCTGATAGCATCTTGACATTAATTATACTTGCACTGGGGGCAACTGATAGCACAACAAAACATTTGCCACTGGAATATCTCATTATTTCCTTTTTTTGACACACAGAGTCAATATTTTATATATTTAGCATATCCCCAGCAGCGTCAAAGCTACAGTACAGAAAATAACTCATACCTAAATTTGCTATTATAATACTGTTTTTTTCAACCCATGCATAATCCTCCAACAGAAATGAACCATTTCAGAGCAGTGCATACATAGCTGTAATCCTATAAGTACATTTTAATGAAATAACTTCATAGAAAACTATCACTAGATTCTGTAACATATACCCAAATTGACTACACATAAAAGAGAATAAAATATTATTTAAAGAAAGTGAAATTAACTTTTCAAAGTGAAATAATAGTCAGAGGCCCAATTAAAGTTATGAGAGCTGAAAGAGGGAAAACAGTGTTCTAGAAAATAAAATATTAGGCATAAAAAACTATAGCCAAGTATTCTTAATTCTTATCTCTTGTTGGAGACACTCACTTGTGATGGGTAAGTTTTGTATAAAGGGACACATTGAATCCCCCTCTGTCCCCTATAAACATAACTTAAGGCAGGTATAGGACCTGTGATCCTTAATGCTAGTGACCTTTGGTTTTCAAGATAAATGATCTTTCCATAATTTGGATCTTTATACCTAAAAGGAGTTATTGAGCAAAATCTGAAATTTTATTTTCTGAAAACCTCTCCAGCCAAATCCGTACTTACCTCCCATCTATGTATCAATGCATTTTCACTTAATATAGGACTTGATAGCATTGTGAAAAAATCTGAATGGTATGCATTTTTCAGATTTGTGGCTGAAAACTGTAACTTTTTAGGATGTGACACCCAAAACCTGCTTTTTTCAGATTTGACTCTGAAAGCCAGAAAAAGTATTTGGATTATCAAAGAAACCCAGCACAGATTAGGATATCTTCTGACTTCTATATGAACTTGGCAGGTCTAAGTACTTTTGTATTCTAACGTTAACACCATGAGGGTTTAATAAATCTCAAAAAAAATTGTTTTTTTCCAAGATTTATTTTGCCTTCAAAAGGCTGACCAGTAAAAAAATCTAAGTCTTCTAAATATCATTTAAGAATTCCATAAACCCAGTAGGCTTGTTTTGCCTCCATTAAGATTCTTAGTTGTAATCAAGTACAAGGTTCTGTTTTATTATAGAGAAATATTTAATTATTTTAATGAATTAATAATTAAATTGCAGTCTATGGGAGATAGTCTTTCCAATACTTTGGTGTTTTCTCAATAATGTGTTCCAGATAACAGATCCCATAACTGTGATATAAAGGTAATATACAAATGTCAGTAAGCATTCTTACAAAACCACAGAGACCTGACATGATAACGATGACCAACTAACCCCCAACATACCCTTTACTGTTTGCACAGTTGTAACCCATGGAGGGTAGCATCTCTGATAGGATATGTTGTCACCTGAAATTCTCTTGTGAAGTACTTCATCCTGTTTGTTTTGTGTTATTGAGATAACTTTCCACAAGATTCTGAATTGGTTTCATAAAAAAAAAATTCAGTTATGCTGAGGCCCTTGTCTCAGAGTCTTGTTCTATAAATGGTTCAGGCAAATAAAATTACCAACATTCTTTCTTTTAGTTGATCCTTTTTAGGACTCAAATTGTGCAGTGACATGAACAGTTTGTCTCACATGAGATAATGTGATCAGAGAGTTACACATTCTGCCTCCTGCTTCCAACAGTTCCCCTAACTTGCTTGTCATGGCATGGTAAACAAGGCTGACCTTCACCCACTGATACTGTGAGCTACACACTACACCAGATTTTTTTTTATCCAGAGCGAGAGTTGCAGAGTACAGCCAGACCCTAGACAGATGTGCTCTAAAGTGTGTCTACTAAAGGACACAATACCATGCTGTGTAAAGTTCTTGCCCTTCTGTTTGGGGTCTTCATAAATAAACCCTAGAATCCCTTACACACAAGTTACTTGCACCAGAGGAAGGACCCATGTGGTCTGAAAAATGCAGTGCTTCAATAAAAACTATTTTTATTCACACTAGAAGGCTCTCCAGTCTTCCTTCATTATAGATAATACTGTTGTGGAGATGGCTACTCTACTAAACTGTTTTTGAGGATCTGTTGGGAAATAATCAAAAATATTATTTAAAAGTGTTGATTTAAGAACCCATCTCTAATATTACCCACTAATGCTGCTAAAATGAATTCAAAAACAAAAAAAACCTGGCGTTTGGTAGAAATTATATTACAGCTTCATGTGTGTAACACATGGCTGAACCAAGTAGTAATGAGAGTTGTACTGTATATCCCCCCCCCTTTAAATTGTGTAACATTAAAGTTGAATTGGCTCAACAATAAAATTAGGCTAGAAATGCTACAGTGTGCACAGTGCTTGCACTTTCACTAGTGATGAGCGAATCTGTCCTTTTTGCTTCGCAAAACTGTGAAAAATGTTTTGTTGCAGAAATTTTTGTGGTGGATTTTAGCTGCATTATCGCAAAAACATTAGCAGATGCGAAATTCTGAAAAAATTTGCTCATCACTAACTTTCACATGCATCACTTTGTAGGCATAATTTCTGGCGCTCAGTGTCAAAGTGATGTCTACATGTGATTTTTAGGTGCAAGTACACTGATCCTATTGATGCAGCCTACCTTTCAGGTAAGAGATGGCTGCAGCATCAAAAGGCACACTCATGAACACTTATGCACAATTTGGAACAGGAGGCTGAACAAACAAAATTATTATACAAAAAGTAGCCTAACATGATCCAGTTCTGAAGACAACTTGGAAGAGGCATATCAGTGCTGTTATAAGGTAGATGAACATCTATGTTGTTACAGTCAGTTTATTATATAAAATACTGCATTTCTTGCCATATACTTTTTTTGACTTTTGTTCTCATTTAAGTTTGGAAACTCAGGCAACATCTAATTGTCTATATGTGACTCAAATGTCCTTCCTCTTTACACCCCCTCCCTCAAGCTATGTATCCCTTAAACTTCTTAAAGGGATTCTTTCTTGATTTTTATGGGGCAATTTTTATTTCTAAATTACTGTACACTTGTTACTTTTACAATTAATTTAATTTACCATGTAAAATTTCTTTCCTAAACCAACAAGCGTATTTATTTTTAGTTGTAATATTGGTGTGTAGGTAGCCATTGCAGGTAATTTTGCCTGTTCAAGTGCTTCCAGAAAGAGACAGGGCTGCATTGTGGAACTGCTTTCTGACAGGCTATTGCTTCTCCTACTCAATTTAACTGAAGGAGTCACAGTGTATCATGGATTTGGATTTTACTATTGAGTGCTGATCTACCAGGGAGCTGTTATCTGGTTACCTTCCCATTGTTCTACTGATGGCCTGCTGGGGGGAAGGGAGCGGGTTATATAACTCCAACTTGCAGTGCAGCAGTAAAAAGTGACTGAAGTTTATCAGAGTCACATGTTACATGACAAGTCACATGACTGGGGACACCTGGGAAACTGACAGTATGTCTTGCCCCATGTCAGACTTCAGTGCTGGAGCAGCACTATAAACTGATGGATTTTGAAAAAAATATGTTTTCCTCTGATAGTATCCCTTTAACAATAAGGTTGTTATACCTTACACTTGACATAACAAGAAATTTAGATTTTTTTTTTTATAAAAGCTTCAACATTTTTTGCTTAGGTGCAGCATGTCCTGAACATATAATTTTACCTTAAACAGCAGTGAAAGAAAGGTCAACCTTGGACTATGAAACACTCAGTGTACAATGTGTAAATGTAACTCTGTAAAATGGCATTGAGGCACCAACCCCACAGCAAAAGGAACTGAGCGATGCACCTTTTCTTACCCTTAATAAACATTTCATTACCTATGGTTCAGCCGATTTCACAAGTTACTGCCTGTAACCCGTTTTGTCATTTTCAGAAGCAATTACCAGAGAATGTTTAAAATATTTATTTTCTGCATAATTTGTCAGATGTGTAATGCCCAAAGCCAAGCAATTATAGAGCCTATGTGAGCTTTAATTGTTTTTCCTTATTATAAAACCGGCTAAGAATTCAAAATCAGCTAAATGCTAAGCAAGCAATGTTGATTTCCTTGCAACAGAAATAATGACCTAAATTTTAAATTTGAGCATTACTCACTTGTCTGTTTTTATCCTCCATCCCAGTTACTTATTTAAACATACAGTTTATCTCCTTTAATGGCATGCTTGCTGGTTATGGCACATGGGTCGATTCTTGGTTCTGTTTTTTACTCATCCAAACATTTTTCATTAAACCTTCCCCAGAGACTTCACTGAGGATCATCAAACCTTCCAAAATTGACTCCCAGAGACTTGAATAAGGATAATTTAACAGGACAAGCATTAGCACTTATCAACATTGTAAAATACAGCAGTACTATAAGAGCTGTCCCTTTATTTCTACTAGGGGCATGGCTACAAATACAAATACTGTAATATGCCCAAAGTACTGTAAGTACTAATAAGTTCAGTTTATTAAGTTAAATATTCTGTCCCCATAAAATACATATCTGATGTGTTTTATATATTATATTATTCCTGGAGAAGTATGACCCTTTTAGTAGGACGTAGAGTTTTCTTAGACAGGTATAACGTAACTGATGCATAAAACCCAGGTGTTAGTTATGGGTGAACCTGACCTGTTTTGCTTGTAAGAGCTTGCTAGGGCTGTCTTTGGAACTACTACATGGAAGTTAGTGAAGTTCAGGTGGGCACACAAGGGCAAATTGTAGCTGCTGATTCAGCTCTCCAGTCCTGTCTGTTCTGTTCTCCAGTCCTGATGTAGATTCTGCCTTCTCTCCTACACTATCCTATTCCAGTCTTCTCTAAACCCTTGTGTCCCCTCACTCGCACCAGCAATTACTCTATTCCAAGAGCCCGGGCTCAGTAATGTATGCACATACACACACACAACTTTGGTGGGTGCCCTCATTTGTGCATGAGAAGGGGGCCGCAAGGTCAGCCGGGTTATCTAGGGAGCCTGGCTGACTTGGCCTGGTGCTGCTCTAGGCCATAGTGCTCCAATAGTAACTAATGCTCAAGCAATGACTGGGAGGAGGACTGGGGTATAAATAGGGCAGAGTCACCCAACCAATAAAGTTGCTGGGAAGGGATAGTAAATGCCAGGTGAAAGATAGTGAGCAAACCTGTGAGTTGCTCACATGCCCCAGTGGAAAGGATAGAGAAACAGAAATCCAATGGTTTGAGGATAGGGAGACAGAAGTCCAATGGTTTGTGGCTTGAATCCCAGCAGAACCTTACAGTGTGCAAGAAAATCTCCTGAGTCCCTTCCCAGATTCCCTAGTGAAGGCCAGGTTAAACATAGTAAGCAAGTCTGCAAGTTGCTCACCTGGCCCAGTGGAAAGAATAGTGAGATGAAAATCCAATGGTTTGAGGATAGAGAGACAGAAATCCATCGGTTTGTGGCTTGAATCGCAGCAGGACCGTACAATGTGCAAGAAAATTCCCTGAGTCCCTTCCCAGAGTCACCCAACCAATAAGCCTGGGAGTTGCTCGCCAGGCCTAGTGGAAAAGTTTGAGAGTCAGAAATCCAACGGTTTGTGGCTTGAATCCCAGCAGAGCCTTACAGTGAGCAAGAAATTTCCCTGAGTCCCTAAAGTGTAGGAGTCATTATTAAATGTAACTGTTATTTACTGTTTTTATCCAATCAAGTTTTTATATTCAAATTTTTTCAAAATTAGCAAAAAACTTCTGATAAATACTGTAAGCCTTCCATACTGAATAGTTAAATGTTCTGGGGTACATTGCTAAAATGAGAGTTGATTGTACGGAGCAGTCAGTAGGTTTAAGTTTAAAATCTTCTTTTACTGAATAACATTAAAATCATAAATCATAAGCGTCTGATACTTACCCCACACTTGACGCTTTTTCGTGGCGTCTCACTACTTCATCAGAAGCATCTGAGGAAGTGGCGAGACGCCATGGAACGCGTCAAGTGTGGGGTAAATGTCACGCTTATGATTTTAATGTTATTCAATAAAAGAAGATTTTAAGCTTAAACCTACTGACTGCTCTGTACAATCAACTCAAGCTTCGTATGAATCAGCCCTGACCGGTGGCCAAGATACGTGTTAGCACCAGTGCGGGTTCACAAGTGAGAGTGTGTGCTCCCTTTGGACTTTATTGCATATACATTGCTAAAATGAGCATCATGGCAGAATTCCCGTCATTTGCCGTTGGCGAATAAATTAGCGAAATGGCAGCAAAAAACCCCCCAAAAAACAGATGCGCGTCGTTTCACTGGAGATTCGCAAATTTTTAGGCAAAACGGGATAGATTCATCCATCACTACTTACATCCCCCAGTTACATTACACAAAAAGGTGTTATAGATTACCACTATCATGGTTAACTGAAGTTAAGAACCCTTTTGTAGAAATATATGGCTTCAAACAAGCACTATGGCAGTTTAATGCGGCCCATATATGATAATATTCCAAACAATTGGAAATGCTTTTGCAAATGCTACAATTTTTGTATTTTCTATGTCAAGTCAACAAGTTGCAGAGTCCCAGTCAGCCATGACATCACTTGGTGTGAGCAACTGAGAGAAGAGTTTGTGGTGTTTCTGCAAGGTGCCTGTAGGTGTCACACTGTACTTTCTATACTGCTTAAAAGGGTTAGAGTTCAAGTTACTGTTGAAGTGTAATGGCTCCATGAACCTGCTAATAGAGTACAGTTATACTCTGCTCATCTTCGGCTACCAAAGCACATATCTTGGGTAGTCGAGTCTTGGTTGGAGAAGAGCTGAATACAGGTATGGTATCCCATATCCAGAAACCTATTATAAAGAAAGTGGAATTGGGGGAAGACCAATGCCCACATTTCCATTTTAATTAAATAATTGTTTTTAAATAATTTTCTTTTGTAATAATATAAAAGAACCTTGTTCTTAATTATAACTAAGCTGCATGAATGCATATTGGGGACAAACAAATCCTATTTGATTTAAAATTATATAATTATATTATATATTATTATTAGTTATATTATAGTTAGTCATGCTTTTAAAGGGGCGAAAAATAAGGGGGAAATCCATGCAGATTTGGTCCAAGTAATTTTTTTGGAAAATTGTGAACACTTTTCAATTGTTGATAAATAACCCTCTGAAACTAAAACTTACCATTTTTTTAAGAAATAAGGTTCTTAGAAAAACACATATATTTGTAGAAATGATTTTGTATTTGTAGAAAACATTTGATTTTGGGGGTTTACTTAAGAAAATTCAAATTTATCTAACAATTTTTGGAAATCCACTCTGGACCAATTTGCATGGACTTTCCCCCATTAAAATCATAAAATATTCCCAAAACATTCTTGTGTGGGAAAAGTCATGATGAGATCATACAAAAAAAATCTACTTTTTGGACTTGACACCTGAATACTGTGACTTTTTCTGAGGTGGCGTACTTTTTTATTCAGACTTTAATAAATCACGAAAAAAATTAATTTTCTTATTGTTTTCCCCGTTTAAAAGCCTGACTAGAAAAAATCTTTAATAAATAACCCCCTAAATGTTATAGATTTATTGTATAATATCATTCATATTTCATTGAAGGGCAGTGATGATGGACTATAAGCAAGGAATTCTCTATAGATGTTTCCTTTTTTTCTGTATTATATTGCGGTTTGCAATTTCATTGAAAGGAATTGAGAATTCAAAGCACGCGGCAGCAATAATTTGACATAATTATGAATCTGCCCAGAGTTAAATTCTCCCTCCTCTCTAAACTGAACTGTAATACCTTTTGTGATATTTTGCTCAAATTCTTCAGAGTAAAATGTGAATGGATTAAAAAAAAAATAAAACCTCACCAGGGTCACTGGTTTTGGAATCGGAAAGCTCCGTGGAAAGTTCACACCTTTGTCAAAAGTTTTGCAGCAGTGACCTTCTAAAGTGTAATTTCGACAATATTTCAATTTTTATTCTCTCATAATAGAAATATTTCAAGTGCTAAATGAGTGTGGGTTATTAAACGTTGCAGAAGAATTGCTGTAGGCATCAATCAAGCTAACAGGAATAGAGGTTTCATAGAGTCCAATGAGAAACACTTTCCAGTATTATTTGAAAACCTTTGGCATTTGAGTATAAAAGCAAATGTAATCCACTAGGAAATATCGCAGATAGCTTCAAGGAAGGGCTGGATGCCTCATTTCCCTGTGATATACTGTAAGACTATTACATGTACAGTATATATACATATAATACAGTGACTGCTTCAATCATCCATGGCTCTGTAGGCAGAGCAGTACATTTGTCATTTATTGCAGGCGGGTGGTTTCTTTTTTTTAGTTTTAATAAAATGGCAGACACTTTTACATTTCCCTCCCCTCTTGTAGGCAGCATTTCCAAACACAATGGGCACTACGAACTAGGTGCAAATTCTATTTTTTGTTTCTTTTTGAATAAATCCCATAGTCTATTATGCTGCCATAGGAAACAATAAGACATATTTCTAATAGAATTGAGCAAAATGTTGTATTTATTTTTAAGCATAATTCCTTACCTCTCTCCATTGCATACTCTAAGCCTAGTAGACACAATTAATATTTTCAACTGAGCCACCTTTCCAAAACAAAAATATTGACGTAAAAACTAGCTCTGCTTTATGCAACTATATACTCCATACTCTGCTAGCAAATCATATTACCATTAATCCAACACAATTGGATTGTTTTGCAATAATGATAATAATGATTAATTATATCTTAGTTGGGATAAATTACAAGATACTGTTTTATTATTACAGAGACAAAGGAAATTAAAAAAAATGTATTTGAAATTAAAAATATGAATGATTTCATTATAATGGAGTCTATGGGGTATATTTATATTTTTCACCCATTGATAAATAGGCCTTTCAAAATCCCATAGAAATGAATGGAGAGTGGTGGAATTTCCCTCTAGTGGCGGAACTTCACTCTTTGATAAATTTACCCCTATGTGAGATAGCCTTTCCATAAGTCAGAGCATTCTGAATTTGACTTTTGAGTTAAGGGATCCGATATGTGTTTTGATTTCAGGAACTGCCATATACCATATCATAGCAATGTACCTAGTATAACTGAACCAACATGCAGGGTTCTGACTTGACAGTACTGACTGTATCTTAGATCGATCTGTCCAGTTGCTTTGGATAAATGTAGACCAGATTACACAGATCCTATCCCTCTGTTCCAGACTACATAACAACACAATGCTTTGAGGGAAGTTTCATGTATAATGATTGTCATAAAGCTGTACTGTGTCCATCAATGAAGAATAAAATTTTCAGCAAGACTCCCCTCAAATATCCATGGTCAAATAGACTAACTAAGGCACAGCAGTTCAATAATTTTCCACAAAGTGGTATCCCTTATGCATAATATTTTACTATTGTGATGTCATACAAAAGTTTATTAGGAACTTCATAGGCTGTTGATACCTACTTTCTTTTTATGTCTTCAAACTGGAAGCCAACATTAAACGCTTACAGGGCTAGAATAACTTTTTATCAATAAGAGCATTATTATATTCTAGGTTGAGAATGTAATGGAGCTGGCCCAAGTCAGTTTGGTGCCCCAGACAACCAGCTGGCCCTAGGGATGTGCCTCTTCTGCCTATCCCTAGTTGTGTAAAGCAAACATCTACAAGAATCTTCTAATCTTATCTGCTCTATGAAATGAGAAGGTGGCATCCTGTCCATTCTATTTTCTCATGGGCTGTTAGAGTTAATAAAATGTGTTACATCCCTGTGCTAGGATTACATAAAGCCCAATCTAAGTTATGAAAGCTTTAATATCAAACAAGACAGGCTTGTGTTGACACTGTGTGGGATGTGTATCAAGCTGCCCAGTAATTGTGCACTGATACATTGACACTTCACAAGAATGTACTGTTCAGCTATTTGCAGGGATATGAAACTTGCTAATCATCTTTCACACATTTAACACCCAAGCCCATAGGGTAATGCTTCTGTTAAAACCAATAAACTCTCTCAGCTGAGCTAAATGGGAAAACAGTGGGAATTAGTCACAAACTTTGATTTATCCAGATCCCAG
>CM044448.1:97062609-97076982 GCA_024363595.1 Xenopus borealis | reverse complement strand
ACGGGCAAAGAAAAGTATACCAGTGCCCCTTTAAATATTTTGAATTTGGCGCCGTTGCGCGCTGATGTAATTACGCCAGCACGCATGCGCCTTTAAACTACAGGAGTGCGCGCCGCGCGCACACTATAGAAGCCAGCGAGAATGGAGCGGCGCCGATGAAAGAGGCGGGCGTCCACGCCGAGGGGGCGGCAGGCGTCCCTGCCGACCCCCCACTAGACCACCAGGGTGAGTCGTTACAACAACCAAACAATGCTCCAAATGTTATCAAATGTATCACAATGCAAATCTAAGACACATTCCAACATTTTCTCACATCTTTTGTGAAACAGTAGGGAATAATGGGCCAGATTCAATACCAATAGAGAACAATACCTATAATGGGGAAATTTATGATTAATCTCCTAATAAAGTTCCATTTTTTCCATAGAGGTTTTCATGAGATAAACAGGGAGATAAGTGTTTGAATTGCATCTGGATCTATAGGAACATCTGGAATTGAGTTAGAAGCTTTTATCATTAATCTGTCCCAGAAACTGATAAATATGGGTTTTTTTGCAACGTTTGGTAACCTTTACAACCAAGCTGCTTCCATTTTGTACCACTGCATAATAGAATAAAAAACATTAAAAATGTGTTTTCCTTTGACAATACAAAGAAAGGAGATGAGGAAACAATTCCACACTAGATGAAGCCACACACTTGTGCAGTGCTGAATTCTGCATTAGGGGCCAAAGGTGTTGTTTATTTATGCAAGTGTAGCTTGCAAAGTGCAACATGCAATCCACCAGAACATAATTCCAGTGTAATTGTGCCCACAAGAGGATGTTGCACTTGATGCTGCTAATGTGTCAAAGCATGTGCAACTGTGCTTGGTTTTGACGTAAAGGATATACAAATGTGCTGGGTGAGGTTTGTTTTTAGAACATTTTGCATCAAAATGACCCCTTGTTGTTATTCTATTCGACATGGCCCACCCTGGAGCTTCTTTCTTGCTCGAGGCATTGGTAGCTCCAGAGTTCCCCTGCATCAATAGGTGCACAAGTATTGGTAAGTGCAAGAGTATATTTGAACCTTTAAGGAATGGTATCAGTTTGCACAATGAGTTGTAAAGAGCAAAGAAACTTGTCAGTGCTACATGGCCTCCTGAAATAACCTGATCCTAAGGTGGTGGAAATATTTTCCTATAAGTCATTTTCTAGCTCTGGTCAGAACTTGTTGCTTAACTTTTTAAGTAACAAGTGGAATAGTCAATTATTCATATGAAAATATTGTATAAGCTGCAACAGAAAAAATAATCTGTTCCCGGGATCATGGTCATATGTAAAGTAATTATATTATATGAATTTTATAACAAATCACAGTGGAAACTAATTTCAGGAATTTCCTCCTCAAAGCATTGATCCGCCAATGGCCAATTACTACCTTTTACCACGGGCTTAAACTTTCACAGAAATTGATATTCAAATTCAAGTGAAATAACTCTTTCCTTTCATTTTTATATTTTCACCGTCTGATATAATAATAATGATAATCCTTTTGCACTTAGTTCAAATTTAGTTTAGCACTCCATAATGCTTGTACAAAGCTAGTTGTGTTAGTGGGACAAAAATAGACCTTTTCTTTTGAGCTACTGTACACCTAATAATGTCTGTGATCACAGCACCTACAAAGCAATGTGAAATATATGATCAAATGCAAAATTTAAGTTTGTAGCTAAAAATGAATTTCTGTTATGGCCAATGTCTAGAAAATAAATTATGGGTGGAAATTCATTCAAGTTCAAGCATAAATGCCATTATAAATCACTTGAGCTACAATGAACTCAGACCACACCACTTAAGTTTAATTTATTCAGCAAAAATCTAGGTTAGTTTTCCATGGAGCAAAATGCTTAGAAAAGCGAAAGAAAGCTTGTAAATGCCATTAATGTGTCTACATAAATTTTTGTCTTTGCAATTAATCTAATGGAAAACTACAGAAATTTTATTCTGAATTATTTTCCCATAATTGTGCTTTCCCTTAGCTTCTGTGAACATGAATCTGACTCTGCCTGTGGTTTTGGGTCTTCACAAGAGTCCTTTGTTAGATTCCTCTAATTTATAGCTTGAGTGTTCAAGTTTCTCTTCTACCCTTAGGGATAGACATCAGAATTCTTTGAGTGGTTTAAAGTTCAATTTTAAGATTATAAGGTACAGAGAGTTGGACTGTGGCTGGCTGACTAGTCAAAAGAAGGAGTATGATCTTGTAACTTGTGAAACTTTATTACACATGTATTCTATATTACTTGACCTCTTTATAGCCCACAGCATGCACGTGTTTTGCCTGCTACATTTTGATGTAAATCCATGGCAGGTAATAGATACTTTGATCATCAAATAAACCCCATGTGTCATTTCCTTTAAACGCATTCTATTTTGTTTTACATCCTATCCAGAAATGCTTTAAAGGGACCTATAAAAAGGTAAAATTATGTTTTTAGCACTCAAGTTCATTTTTGAGTAACGCAGTACTTCATTAGCTTTAGCACCCACTGAGTGACTCTGCCTAGAGGTCCACTGTTTGTTATCCACAAAAATCTCCAAATCTTTGTCAGTTAGTGATCCCCCAAATACACTACTGTTTAATGTATACCTCTTGTATCTGTCATTAGGTTTGGAATGCCTACTTTGGAGAGCTGTAACAAAGATATTAAAGGTTTATATAGCAAAATCTGAATTTATCTAATTTTCTGAAATATATTTTGACCAAACTTGCACAGGTTATTTCCCCTTATTTATCTATATATTTTCCCAAAAATTGTCCATTGCACAGGCAATGTGACTTTTGATGTTAAAGGGACCTCCTCTCCCAATAATCCTTCCCCTTCTCTCTTTGTGGTGCCTAAATACAGTTCCCATACTTCCTCTGAACTGCCAGTAACAATAGGCCCACCAGGTTGCCACTAACCTAGATCCTACAAGTAGTGATGAGCGAATCTACCCCATTTCGCCAAAAAATTTGCGAATTTCCATTGAAATTTGCGAATGGTTGAAAAAAATTTGCGAAACGAGTAGCAGCACGTTTTTGACATGTGTCGCTTTCGATGCGCATCGCGTCATTTTCGTTGCGTCAAAAAAGACGCGCAACTCGTTTTTTTGCTGGCATTTCGTGAATCGCGGGAATTCGCCCATCACTACCTACAAGCTCTCCTCCCTATCTGGTACACAACTGTCTCAGAGCAGTACCTCAAATCTAAACTCCCTCATCAGGATATAGGCTGTCCTTGCTCGTAAGCCCTATCTAACTCTCACTCATTGAGCAAGCTATTAACATCAACTACCTACCCCATCCCAAGCTATATATTCCTAGCTAAGATCAGGTAACCACCTGGTCTGGCTCAGTATTGTCTGCCTCTGCTGTTGAAAGTGTTAGAAATTTGAGGCATCTGCTCACAAGAGCTTACAATCTAATAGTGGTGGTTAACATATGTAATATAAGAGTGTAAAGGGCATTGTTCATATGATGTTTAATTTTAATTTAACTTTATTCAGAAATAACAACAATCAATATACTGAAACATCGATGCCATACAGTGATGGCTTATCATAACTGACATGGAGATTGCATTGAGTGTATTTATATTATCCAGTAACTTTAAAAAGTAAAACATTATAATGCAAATCAATTTAATCAAATATTCCCTAATTCACATGATCCGGCAATACAATACCTGTCTCTTAGGGGGAAATGAAGGAGTGTTGACACAGAAGGCTTGATGTACTGTATGTGAGAGATAAATCTGCTATGAACAAGACATGTATTTCTGACTGCATCAGGCTTTAAATCTGTTTCCTACAATAAAAGTCAGATGGAAAAATCCAGATGAAACTGTTCTGTTAGGCAGGTAGATACTGTGAATCCTCCTTAAGATCTGAGCAGAGCTGACAGCCAGTGCTGGAATGCCTTGTACTGCATACTAAAAAGTCATATCAATTAATGGGGCGCCTAATAATAATTTTGTGCCACTTACAGTCTCACACAGCTGTAAGAAAGGAGAAGTCATGGAAATAGTGCTGCCTCTGTGGGATTCAAATCAAAACAGTAGACTGTATTTTCAGTCCATAGCTAAGTATCAGTATTATATATATGCACAATTTTCAGCACTAAGCGTTATCTTCACAGGAGGGTTACTCCATTTACTGCAGGCATTGCTTCTGCTTAGCTGCTCATATTACAGCTCTGTGTAGCCTCTGTCTTATATTACATAAAGACTACCTACAAAATAATGCATGTTATTCATTTCCATCTATCTAGCTGTTATCTTCTATTTATAGAGTATTGTATATCTATCATCTATCTATATATCCATCCATCGATCAATCCATTATCTATCTATCTATCTATCTATCAACAATCATCTATTTATAGCGTAGTATCTATTTGTCTATCTACAGTATCTATTTATACATCAGTCATCTATATCTATCATTCATTTACCATAACTTTTAGAGTATCTATCTATCTATCTATATCAATCATCTATTTATAGAGTATCTATCTATCTATATCAATCTATCATCTATTTATAGAGTATCTATCTATCATCTATCGATCTACCTATCATTTATTTATAAAACAGTGTCCGTCCGTCTGTTCGTCCGTCTATCTATCATCTATCTATCAATCAGCTATCATCTATCAATCAGCTATCATCTCTGTATAGAGTATCTACCATTTATTTATTTATAGAGTAATATCTATCTATCTATCTATCTATATATTTATCAATTATCTATCCTTCTATCTATTATCTATTCATAGAGTTGTGTCTAGTAGTGCCCTTTAACATCCTTTGACTGCAACACTTCACCAACTTAAAGCTGCCAAATTGGCATTTTAGCCTGTGGGGGACCTCATAGAACATTCCAAGAATTCAAAGGATTTTGCACATCATTTGATTTGAACAATGCAATCGAATGATTCAAATGATTTTTATTCAATCGAAAGTGGACCTATTTGAAATAGGTACATTTTCTATTGAAAACGCCCTTTAAAAAAAACTTTTAAAGTTTTTTCATTTCGAAAATTCGGCCCTTAGTAAATCTGCCCCTTACTGTAATGCAGACAATGGTATTCTCAGACAGTCTTCAATTAACCGTCATTTATTGTTGTTTTTTTTTTTTATTTAATTTCTTCTGCTGCTTGCCATTTTGGAATTGAAATTGCTATGGGGTCGCTAGGGACCCACTGGTCGTAGAAAATAGTCGATGGATTGAATGACAATATGAAAGATAAAAAGGAAAGAGCTCTTAGCACCTGCAGAATTATGGTCTGTAGAGAAGGGTAAAGTACAATGTATTATTCTAATACATGTAAAGAAATCTTTAAATGTCAGGCAGAAGCAGCTTTCTTCATGTATATAAAAAAAGTCAGCTCATTTAGTTTGGCCTGGAGACTGGCAGTCCCAGAAGAACCATCGCTGCATTTTTACCATTGGAAATAAGAAGCTGAAAATAGCAGCAAGGGAAAAGAGAATAACTGAAAGAAATAGGTGTTTGAATAAGTGTTGTGTGTGTACATAATACAGTGCAGGGCACACAGGAACCCTAGCCCCACCTGTAAGGCAATTCCATCAAATATTAATTTACATTTTCACCATGGCAACAGGCATAATGTCCCTATTAGATTAAAAAAAAATCAGAAAAATGACAACTAAAGACTGGTTGCAGGTTTAGCAGACATTGTTTGTTGAATGTTCTTGACAGGCACTGGTAATTAGACTGTAAGCTCTTGACGGAAGTAGATTTTATATTCTGTAAGCATTGCTTGTTGCAGGAGACATTACAATTAGTGTATGAATCTATTGGTGAGGTGTGAGCAGATAAATAATGGTATTGATCTGAAGGATTCTTCAGGTTAACAGCAGCTCAATGTAATTTTTTTCTCAGACATATGGCTATGATTTCTCTTTAATTGCTATTCATCTTCATTAATGGCCTGTTAACACCAGGCAACTTCTGCTCATTATTCCAAGGGTTTAAAGAATATTTAAGATATTCCATGACTCTTACCCAGTCATCCCATTGGCATCCAGAGTAATTAACATATTCTTATGAATGATCTGAAGGTCTGTACGTTCCATGGCCACACACGTCAAATAGAAAAGTCACCGTCTGGTGCAGAATATTTTGTGGGGTTGTGAGCGGAGGGGGGTTGGCCAGGGTGCAAAATAAATTAAGATACTGTACTAACATAATGTTTACTATTTTTTAATCCCACTGGCTTGTTTCCCAATTCAAAACGTGCAGGGGGACAGGCTGGTAAAACAAATGCAGATTTGGTTGTGAAAGCACTGAAAATCCATACTGCTTATTCTGCCTTTAGTCCTTACAGATACTGTATCCTGAGTTGGACCCTCTGTTTATAACTGTTTAAAAAAAACTTTCACTTTCTCTCTGTGGTTTAGACACTTGCTTGTCAGATTTCTCAAAGCAACATTCTACTGACCTTTTAGATTCTCTTATTAGTCACTGAAAACCAAAAGCTTCAGATAATGGAATAAGCGGATGCATCACAAAATATAGACTTCCTGCAGAAACTTTCCTTTCCAGGCATATGAGAGTGACTTGTCGGATTCCGTGGGGCATACATATTCATACCCTATGGGGCCTGCAATGTGAAACTAAGAAAATTGTTGACGTTTCAAAATAGTGTGAATTTTTCCAGTTTCACTTATCTTTAAAACTTTGACAGAAATGTTTTATACTCTTTGACAAGAGTATGTCTCTTTGTTTTTCTTGTCCTATTTATATAAAGAACTTTCCTTTTTGACATAACTATGCCTTTATTTTACTTCACCAGCTCATAACTCCAGACGGAATGATGCTTTAAAAACTACTTATCAACAAAGTACTCAAGAAATATATATTTGATGATACAATTATAGATCAGTGCAACAGCCTATTAAAATACAAATAACATAACCTAGTGCAATATTGTTACTATTTAGTGCAGTCACCAAAGTGTTACAGCACTTATCTGTGTGTCTTAAATCATAAAAAGTCTATGCACAGATTTTTATGTGTGTTCTATCGTGATTTCTACAAGGAGCTATCTCCAAAATAAAATTATAGTGCAGGTCATGGAGGTGAACCTTTGTAATACAAAGAGATGTGTTCTGCCCGCATCTCCCTCTTCCGTGTGTTCCACCTGTATATCCAATCATTGCTGAGACCGCAATTGATGTCACACCTCTGAGGTTCACATCCATGACCTGCACTATTAGACTGGATTGTATGATATGCACTCAGAGGTGTGATTTATAAAAAGGAATACCCTGGAGATGACATTGATATGCTGTTTTGAAATCAGGAATCTTGTAAATTGCCAATGCCACCAGAGAGTGGAGACGCCACATGCTGAATTTTACTGATTGAAGAAAACATCATTGCACCTTATTTTTAATTTATTTTACCTTTTGAAGAAAGCACTATAGGCACAACAAGCACCTTGTTTGACTTAATTGTAATTTTATTTGGAGATATCTCTTTGTAGAAATCACAGTAGAACACACAAGAAAAATCTGTGTGTAAACTTTCTATGATTCAAGACACAACACAGATTACTGCTGTGACACTTTGGTGACTGCACTCAATATTAAAATATTGCACTAGATTCTCTTTGTAAAAATCACTATAGAACACACAAGAAAAATCTGTGTGTAGACATTTTGTGGTTCAAGACACACAGATTAGTGCTGCAACAGTTTGGTGATTGCAATGAATATTAAAATATTGCACTAGGTTCTGTTATTTGTTTTTTTCCATAGCCTGTGGGCTGATCTATAATTGTATCTAGAGCAGATGTAGTAGTGTTGGGCAGCAGAAGCAATCTCTGGATCCAGCAGATTTAATAAATTAAGAATTATAAGTATTTTGCAATACCACAAAGAGAGCATACATCAAGAAAGGCATGTACACAAGGTAGGACTACCCTGCTGTGCCACCATTCATTTCCAAAGGTTTGAAGTTTTGTGCCTCAATGAAGCTGTCATATAATTCATGATTCGTCACTCACCCTAACATATCAACCTATCCAAGTGCTGACCAATGTTTAAACCCAATCTGCCAAGGGTCAACAAAATAGACAAGATGCAACTGTCCTTGAAGTACAATGGAGACATTGACAACAAAAAGATTGTTGGAGTTGTACTCACCACTAACTAAAAACTATTAAGCAGGGGTGCAATGGGGCTGTGACCACAAATTTCAGATAGACAAATACAAGAGGACATTAAGTCATTTTGCATCCAAAGCTACTAAAAAAGGGAAGGAATTTTTTTGTTAGCTTTTGGTACAAAATTTCTCATTGTCCCTAATATATTGTTGATAGTTGGGTGCAGAGGACCTCTTGTATAGTGGACCCATTCTCGTGTGCTTAGAAGGACCAGGCAACCAGTGTATATCGCAGACATAGGAATTGACTTTTATGCATGTCTTGCATAAAGAGCTACTGTATTTAGATTTACTTTTACAAATGAGTTGCCAAAGCTAAGCTTTCTTGCTATCTTTCCACCACACACAAAACATCATTACCAATAGAACCAGCCTTCTTCCCTTTCACTGATGTTCCATAATGCTTCTCCTTAACTTCTCTTCTGATGAGTGAAACCTTACTTACATATATATACAAATGCAAAAAGAACCGCACTCACAGGTCTTCTGATGGTGAAAAAACTTGCTGTTTATTGATGCAACGTTTCGGCTTTCAAACTCGAGCCGTCGTCAGCTTCCTGACGACGGCTCGAGTTTGAAAGCCGAAACGTTGCATCAATAAACAGCAAGTTTTTTCACCATCAGAAGACCTGTGAGTGCGGTTCCTTTTGCATTTGTATACTTTTGTTATGACCAGCACCCAGGCTGTAACTTTATGGAGATAGAGTGCACCATTTTGTACGATATATATATATATATATTCAACTGCAAAAACCAAATTATTTTTCTGACTTAATGTAGTTTAATTTAATTAGTATCAAGACACACTGTATCGATCAGAAACAAATATTAGTATAAACATTAGAATTTAGTATAAACATTAGAATTTGTAGTAGCTATACAAACGTGATATGAAACTATGCTCTATATAGGTCTGTAGAATGGCTAGTTCCTGAACACCTGATGCTACTGAACTATTACAACTAAGAAGTAGCATTATCTCCAGCTCTACCAGCCATTTTGGGTAGATAAAGAGAAGTAAGCCCTGGTATAAAAGAACATTTGTTCAGCTGATCTGTTCTATTACTGAATAAATCGTAAAGACATTGAACTCTGTTTTTCTTTAATATTGCTGCTAATCAGATACAGCAAATATGCACAGTCAGTCAACAAAACCTTTTATTGCGAGAATCACATTCTCCTTTCTAATACGGCTCTAGAAATGTCCTTAAACATGTGCAGTAACTGGAATTCATTTTTATAATATGTACTGAAATCATAGCTTCAATATTAACATTAAACAAAACATAGTGTAAATAGTTATTTCATGTGTTTAGAGAGGCATTTCCTATTAGAAACACTGCAACATATTTTAGCCATCTGCAAATATTCATATTATATTAGACTAATGGTGTTAAAAATACATCACACCAAACAACTAATGCCTAACACCATCTGTATTTATTTAATATACTTTCAAATAAGTCCAATTATCTAGTAATAAGGCTTAAGCTCATTTTAACTGATCTTTCCCAGAAACGGATGTCTCTCCCTCTGGAAGACTGTTTGCCATCAAGAGTGAACGAACACTCTTGGCTTTGAAAGTCTATATGTTAATAATCTGTACATCTATGGGATCTACAGTATCAACTATAAATTCTTTGTCCGAAAATATATGGGACTGACACTTACCATAGAGGAGACAAAAAATTCCAGATCCAAGTATCCGTATACAAGAGAAAAAGGTTCATCATCTATCTGGGTATTCATCATTGAGGTTTTAAGGACAGCAGGATTTTTACCATCATACAATATACTGTCAAATCCCTCATACATTCCAACATGAGATCTAACAAGAATGAAACTGGTTGTCTCCAAGTCTGGTTTTATGATTCATAGGCTGCATCTGTGCTCAGTCCCAGACTGGCAATCTGTGGGTTCTGGCAAATGCAAGAGGGGCTGCTATAAGATGCAATAGAAAGTCAGTATTTAGTGGGCTGGTGGGGGCTGTTTGGGCCTCTGTGTGGGCTGATTGGGCCTCTGTGTATCTGAAATGGCAGGGCCTATTTTAATTCTCAGTCCAAACCTGTCTGTGCTATTAAACTAGTAGTTTATGATGTATGGTGTATGGTTGGAATAAATGACTTGTAGAGACTGTAAAGCTTAATTGCCAGTTGATCCACTCCACCTTGGACGTGGAAACAAAACTCTTCAAAGCAAACTTGATAGTGTGGATGACATCACTGGACCAAAGATTTTTTTTTGGGGGGGGGGGGTCCTGGAAAGTTTGCTTTGATGAGCATTTCTGATAAATGCATGCATTTAAAAACCCCTTTTTTTTGGTTTTCACAGGATGGGGCTTCTAAACTGTTGGTGCAGGAGAGGATGTAGTGGAGTTCAGTTCACGTTGGGAAGAAAATAACTTCTTGCAAGAGTGACGTTCACTAGTGATGGGCAAATCTAGGCAGATTCGCTTCGCCAAAAAATTGGCGAATTTTTTGTGAAATTTGCGAATTGACTAAAAATTTGCAAACGACGTCACGGGTTGCGTTGTTTCCAACACGCGTCTCGTCATTTTCGGCACGTGTCTCGTTTTTTCAGGCGAATTTTTGCCAGGCAAATTTTGGCGGGTGTTTCACGAATTTATTTGCTGGTGGCGAATCACGGGAATTTGCCCATCCCTGATGTTCACAACTCCATTTTCTTCTAGTTGTAGTATTATGGTCAGAGGTAGGAGGTGTTACCCACTTTACCCTCCCGTTAATGATGCCTTATGTTATATAAAGGATTTCACTGCAAACATTCCAACCTTAAGCACCTTTTGGTCTTCTCTATCAAGCTTATTGTCTTTTGATCTCCAGGGGAAATGAAAATACTATCTGGAAATAAGTTCCATGTTGACTCTAAATAACTGTACTAATGTTGGCATTACGCTGGATCAGGAAAGCACATGTTGATGCAAATTATTAAGGAACAGGTATGGGATCTCTTATCTAGAAAGCTCCGAATTATGGAAAGGCTGTATCCCATAGACTCAATTTTATTTACAGTAATTTCTCTGCAATTATAAAACAGTACCTTGTAATAATCCTAACCATGAAATAATTAATTTTTATTAAAGGAAAAACAATCCTGCTGTGTTTAATTGATTTTTAAATCTTATTTTAGTAGACTGAAGGTATAAAAATCCAAATTATGTAAAGATGCATTATCCCATACACTCCAGGTCCTGAGTATTCTGGATAATGGGTCCTATACCTGCTCTTGAATCCAAACACTGAATCAGATGCAAACACTGTTCTGAACAAACACTTTGACTCAACCCTCACTTTGAAAATGCTAGATGTCATCATGATTACGCTCTGTTTTTATGCATTAGATGCAATTCTGTCTAGTGCAACTTGGAGCACACTTAGAGAAAATAAATAGCATTTTGCACATAGCATATGAAAGCAATTTCTTATATCCCCATGATCTGAATTATTTAGCGTCACAATGTGAAAAGTGCAATTTTGGACGGAATTCACCGTATGTTCTCCCCTGCACCTATAGGTGCACCGGTGGGCATTTTGGAACAGGAGATGGCAACCAAACTGTGTATATGTATACAGTGGTGTGAGGAACTAAAGTACCTTTATTAATGCAATCAATTTGCAAAAAGACTATCTTTTATCCCATGAGCGCAACTGTAGTCACAGGTCTACATAAACCCTATATTGTTTGTACCTGTAATGCAAATCCTCAAATAAACATAAAAAATCAATAATAGTTTGTAGTGAGCGACTGTAGTTCCCTTCTCAACTATGACACATTATTTGTGATTTTTAATGGGGCAGAGAAAACAACATTAGCAAGATTAAGGCAGAGAACCAAGAAGAATAATGGTGCAAAGAAAATTATGGAGAAGATGAACCAGAAAGTACATTGTTTTTTTTGAGACAGCACAGACAGGGAAATGGAACTGATGAAGATAAGTTAACGTTAGAAGATATGAAACATGCATAACCCGTCAGATGAAAGGAGACACAAAGACATAAGAATCAAAAGATAATATTGGAGCAGCAGAAATACAGATAAAGTGAAAGTATTAGAGATCATTCTGAATGTACGGAGAGGCTCTGTCTGAATCACACAGACTCATGTCACAGAACAGAGCAGAAGAGAAGAAGAAGTTTGGAAGGCCAATTTAGGAAATGTAAATGGGAAGAATGATTTGAGCGCATTTTAAATGTTTTGACATTGTTCAGCTCACAGGAGGGGTTTAATGGGCTTTGACATAGCTGTTTTCTATGTAAATGCAGTTTACAGACAGAGCTGTTTTTTATTGTAAAAAACATCTGTTTATGCAAATAGGTCCCTGCATTCTGTTGCTGAAAATAGGAGGGTTTATTCTTGTTTTCCCTATAACATCTGAAATACAATATTTTTTATTTTAATTTTATTCAGCCCTTAAAATTAATCAGATCTTCAAAACACAGTGTTGACAGCATTCGTGGGCCAACTTCCATATTTTAACATTCACAATTACTTCTGGTTCAGCGTAGCTACCGCCTGGCAGGTTCCTCTGCGACAAAATTAGCCCAGTGTTTCGAATTGTTTTGGCAAACTCTGCTTTATAAATAATGATCAGAAAGATTTGATATTGTAAGGCGCAGAGTAGGGAGTCTATCTAATGTGCTAATCATAATTAGAAATGTGAAACAGGTAGTATCTCTGCCAAGGAAAAGAGAATATTCTTCCTACTAAATGAGACAGGGACAATTGAATTGATGAAGGACTGATCTTAGAAAAACAATTCAAAAAACATTTTTACTATTTAAAGCACACATGAAGAAAATAATGTGAAAATCTGTGTATCAGTAGGAAAACTGAATGAAGTTAGAACTTCAAAAATGATGATGACTGTATTTAAATAGGGGTGTTGATCATTTGTAATACAGAGAAAGATAAGCTAAAGTTTGAAAAATAAATCTAAAGATGCACTATATCTACTTACCACTAATTAAACAATACATACTGTAGGTATAGCAGCAACTGCTAAGCCCCTTACAAGAAAAACATTTAAAGGATAACTAAAACCTAAAAATCAGTATGGCTACAAATGCCATACTTTATATACTACAGGAAGGTTAAAAAACCCTCAAATTCGACCATCGAATTTAAAGGGAATTAAAATCCTTCAAATTCGAATATCAAATTCGAAGGATTTTACCGCAATTTGATCGATCAAACAATCAAATATTACATTTTCGAAGATCAAATTTTTTTATTCAATCAAAAATAGTTGAAAACAATTACGTAGGTTTAATCTGGCGAACTAGGCAGTCGAATAAAAAATTTTCATTCAAAAATATTAGAAAATTTGAATTTGAATATTTTTTAAACTTTGATCGAATTTTGAATCCTTCATGTAAATTTGATAAATCTGCCCCTTAGTGTCAGGGGCCCGAAGGCTCTGTAGAATTTGTGGACCAAGGAGGAAACACAGTCCAATAAAGTTTGAGGTATCCGACAAGGGTGTAGAAGAAGAAGAATGGTCAAATCCAGGTAAAAGAGTTGATGAAGGCAGAAGAGGTTCAGAAACCGTAATTCAATAATAGCAATAAGTAGAGAGCACCCAGGAACACATGAAGTAGAACCTATATTTGGGCAATGTCTGCAATGTCTAGACTCCTTAAATAGGCCTCCTTTGGCGCCAAAAACGAGCGTGATGATGTCATGAAGCTGGCGTCCTGACACTGTCGTCCATTCGGATGCTGGCATCCATTCTGATGCTGACAACATGACGCTGACATCACATTGTTGCGCACGTTTTATGAATGTGCCACGTGGGAAGACAGGGCACTGTCATCTTGAGCAAGTGAATAGTAAGCCTTCCTTACATTTAGTGATCCAGTCTAATAGCTTCAGCATCTCTATCATAGTAATGATCCAGGACTTTAATGTTTTTGCATCTTGAATTCTGATTGCGACACTGACATGCTCAGTAGGCTCTGAGCAGCTGTTTAGAAGCTAAGCTTAGGGGTCGTTGTATATCATCAAGCAGAAATTGAACTTTTCCTGTCATATACAGTAAGCTGATACTACAGGGCTGAGTATTAAACTGTGATGCTAGTTGTGCTGCTTTCAGAGCTGCCCTGTACAAATAATAAGAATTATTTACTAACCAGTCATATTGTAA
>CM044448.1:96956454-96987105 GCA_024363595.1 Xenopus borealis | reverse complement strand
TCACGCTTCACAAATTAGAAGGTAAAATGAAAACCTGGCAGGCAAATCAGAAGTAAACGGTAGTTAATTTCCAATCTCCACAATACTTGGCAGCATAAATTCATAGCAGCACGGAAACGATAGGCTTAATTATTGGTGGGGCCAGCAATATATTATGGGGTGTAACGTTCACACGCTTAGCCAGAGAAACTCAAAGGAAAGTTCCTGTATATCACAGGAACTAGCAAATAACTCCCCAAAATACTGCATTGAAAATAAATAAAAGCTGTATAATTATCTAAAGCTGGCCACAGAAATGCAGATTTTAGGATTGCATCCGATGAACGATCAGACGTTGCAATATTCCTTATTAACCAGATAAAATAAAGTAGTAAAACAACAAATCAGATGATGTTCTGACTGCGACCACAATTTTAGGCTACAGAAAATTTCTAACCTGCCCAATTGACTTAACAACTGAACAATATGGTATGAAAAATATTGGGGCAATCCACACATGGTTCGAAAATTGTAACAATCTTCGATTTGTACTTTTATCTTTGCATCTATGGCCAACTTAACATGTTTGGTTTTTCACTGGTTCTGATGCTTAATACATGCTTCAAAAGTCAGTTTTTTTTAAATAAACTATTGCAGGAAGTGTAAAATAAAATCAGATCAGATCCCACCATTATCTGCATAGCATTGGCACAGAATAGTTAGTATTGTTGTCTTTGCAACATTGGTTCCATATTTCTGATTCCACTGTAATGTAATGAAGGAAAAATTGATTATCTCTGTATGTAATATAACATCAAGATGCCTGGCACAGTGCTGATAACCTAAAATCTCATTGGCCAAGTTTTTTGTTGAATATTCTTGTATCTATAATCATGTTTTTCAGCAACTTCTATAGAAAACTAGGAGGGCACTGTGGGATGCCTTTATGGTCATGCTTACAACCCCTTTAAATAATGACAACTACAGGGGACATTCAGGGAATGGTTTGGCGCTACCTTTAGTATTTTGACTTGTTCAACTGTGATTACTGGTTAAAGGAACAGTTCAGTGAAGAAAAATAATAAAAACTGGGTAACTAGATAGGCTATGCAAAAAACGTTTCTAATATAGTAAGGTGGACATAGACGCACAGATAATATCGTACGAAAAAATTTTTTGTACAATATTCAGTGTGTGTATGATGGGAAATGAGCCAACTGATATCATCAGAAGATATTGGTCGGCTGGTTGATCGGGCAGGACAGAAAATTTTGATCGGCTGCCTTTGAAGGCACCCTTAACATCGGCCATTGTTAGTGCTGAATCGTCAGATACAGGTAGAATTCTATTGTTTCTACCAGCATATTTGACGATTCAGCTCTATTCATGTGTGTTGAAACGAACAATCTTTCTTGGAAAGATCTTTTCCGAGAAAGATTGTAATTGTTACGTCTGTTAGTTAGCCAAACATTTAATATACAGTATAAAGGCTGGAGTGACCAGATGTCTAACAGAACACTACTTACTGTATTTCGGCTCTCTAACTCTGAGTTAAAGAGGGTGACATGGGAAATAACTGTTCAGTGAGTTTGCAATTGCTCCTTAGCATGCAGGTCAGATTCAAAAGCAACAGTTATGACCCAGTTATGATCAGTGGAAATCAAGAGAGTTGGGAAGCAGTTCTCTGGTTATTATGTTACACATCCAGTCACTAGACTTTATACATTACATGTTTGGCTAACTAACTGAATTGATTTTTTTCATAGCCTATTTACCCAATTGCTAGACTGAACAATTCCTTTAAAAGCAGATCAGAAATCATAACAAGAGGGCAGAGAAGTGATCTGGATAGAAAGATACTGTAATTCAATTGCCTCAAATTATGTACAAAAGATTCATGACTCATGATGTACAGTAGCAAAATGATTCAGAATTTGTAGCAAAAAAGAGTGATTTGCAACACGTATACCCCCACACACAAAAAAAATAAAATAATCCAGACATTTAATTTGGAAATTCGGTAAAAAATCGAATTGTGACCAGCGAAAAGGGATTCAAAAATCAATTTGGTCACTTTCTGCCTTGCATATTTTTAATACAAAAAACACCTGCTGGTCTGTTCATGTCACCCTACAGTAATAAAAATATACCTTCATTTAAATTAGAGACATGCAAAGAAACTAATTTAAAACATTTATTTGTGTAATTCATATTTATATATCCAAACAAAGCTTTATAGCATAACACACCACAATGCAGTGTCTCCCCCCAGTCTGCCTACCTCATGTCGCACTATTGGGCACTTCATCAGAGGAGCCCCGGGGGAGACATTACATTGTGGTATGTTATGCTAAAAAACTTTGTTTCGATGTATCAGTGTGAATTTTATTATGGATGAATTGCACCAATAAATGTTAGAAGTGAGATACTGTGCATGTCTCTAATTTATATGCACATTTCTCACTATAAGACAGCATACAACCCAAAATATACCTTTAGGAAAGGAAAACAGAAGTCTTCTGGTTTTGCTCTGCTTAGGAAAGAGACAGAGGCTTCTCATCTCTTTTCTGAGCAAAGCAACATGATGACAAATCTATTATAATGACAGCTAACTTAAAAAGCTCTGAAATTGAAAAAAATATAAATATATAAATGAATAAATATATAAATCAATGTAAATTGCAAAAGTGATTAGAAAAGCACCCCAATACGTTTACTTATCCTTAAAAGTATTATTGACTGTATACTGCACCTTTAAAATGTAAATAGAAAGTAAACAAAATCACTCATAGCAGGGTCAACCTTTAAATTGATACTTCCAAATTATTACAGTTCAAATATTACATGTAGTCCTTGTACAGTATCTATTTGTAAAACTTCTTTTTCAATTATTATTTTTAAAGGATCGTTTAACTAGGGCTAAATAGATCAGTTCAAAGAACATTTTTCAAGATCACCAAACTCTCGCTTTATACAAAAGTATCTCTTTGTTATTTACAAGGGCCTGGACTGATAACTTATTCACTGAAAGGATAAATAGGCTGCAGCTTAAAGATGTAGCTTAGTTGGCCTTGGGAATAGCCAGCTGCACAGGGGAACATATTGACAAGCAATAAAGCAATAAAGACAAGTCCATGACAATATTGACCCTGAAGGTAGCTTCTTATCACTAAAAAAAGGATGAATTCTCACTGTCAGGCAACTAAATTATTATAGGGGAGCAGTTTGCACTATGACAAGTAGTTTGCTATGCTTTATGACTTAGAAACTTTCTGTCTCAGGAAAAAAAGTGATACAGCAGGTAAAAGAGAAGACAAAGGGCACATGGCTTTGCATTTTTGGAAAGCAAATGAATCCGACTCAGACGCTAAGCTTTGATCACCAATAAATATATAGTTCACTTGTAATTAATGTTCACTCGCTTGTATTACCAAATTTCAGGCTGTGTAGAGGTATATAAACCAGAATAAGGATACTAAAAAACAAGAAAAAGTTGTAAAACCCCACACTACCTTACTAGATTTAATTAAGATCTAATTATGTAAATGCTCAGTGCTATTATAATCATATGCTTAGTTCTCAATCAATTTAGCACCAACATACAATTAATGATATTTCAATCAATTGAGCTTAGAACAACACTGCCAGTTTCTTCGCGACAACTCCACCTCTATACTATTTTCTAATTTCTAACTTTTATTACTGAATTGCTGACATTTTATTTTTAATTGTTTGATACCATGAACTCGCTTTAAAATTATAATTACAGCTCTAGCACCTTATTTAATTCATATAAGAACCATGAACTTTTAGATTATTCATCAATTGTGTGTTGATAAATTTCATTGAAAGTCACAGCACCTAATTTATGGCACTTAAGCACTTTAATAATTTAAATTATTTGTATAAAACACAATCGAAAAGCTCAGTTGATTGAAATAACATTAATTCTATGTTGGTGCTAAATTGATTGAGAACTAAGCATACGATTATAATAGCACTGAACACTTACATAATACGATCTCAATTTAATCTAGTAAAGTAGTGTGGGGTTTTACTGCTTTTTCTTTTTTTTTTTTTTTAAGTATCATACTCTAAGCTTGTCACTGTGTCATGACAATTCACAGGGTGTCAAATGGGTATTTCAATTTGTTTCCTTTTTGTACTTTTTTGGAGCATGTGTGCCAAAGACATGTTTCTTTTTAAGCAAAGAAAATGGAATGACAGACACTCTGTCTTGTGGGATCTGTGAGTGCCTGCTATTAATTTTTGTTTGGTATGATACCTCCACCTTGAGCTGTAGGTCTGGGGCATGTGCATCCAGACCCCACTCACAGTACTAACTGGCAAGATATTTTACTAACTTGGCTGTGGAACAATATTTTTTTTATGATGACATGTTTCTATTAAAGCCATTTCTATTAAAGACACATTGTTCTTGTTGCACAGGCGGGGATTGTATCTACTTCAGTAAGCATGGAATTATATATACACCATTTATATGCATAGTTATATACAGTAGTTACATTGAGTTGAAAAAAGACAAAGTCCAAGTTCAACCTCTCCAGATGAAAACCCAGCATCCACACATACACACCCCTCCATGCTACCTTCACATAAATTATATATACCCAAATATATACTAACTATAGAGTTTAGTATCACAATATTCCTTGATATTATGTCTGTCCAAAAAATCATCCAGGACACTCTTCAAGGCATTAATAGAATCAGCCATTACAACATCACCCAGCAGTACATTCCACAACCTCACTGTCCTCACTGTGAAGAACCACCTACGCTGCTTCAAATGAAAGTCCCTTTCTTCTAGTCTGAAGGGAGCTTTGCCTGGAGCCCAACTTAAAGTTGACCTGGATCATGCAATTTTTTTGCCAAAGGTAGCATGCCAAGCATATAGAGGGGTCCAAAATGGACCTTGTAGTTGTGAACAATATGAGACCACATTGCTCAGTGCTTATTAGATGTTTTGCTGCACTAAGTAGTTACTCATGCCCACCAATTTCTCAGTTTCACTAAGCAGTGTCAAAGCTGCTGCTGGAACTATTATAGGAGATATTATATGACATACAATATATGTGTGCCTTCTTAGTAAAACAAATTGCTTTCTGACAGTCTTGCAGCTCTTTTATCTCTTATTCTTTCCAGATTAATATAGTCCTAATCTCAGATATTTCTAAAAGTTTTACAGATGTATAGTGGATATGTGTCCCATTATAAATATGTTAGCCAGCTGATACATTGGGCTTTAAGTGTGCTAGCAATGCAACTGGTGCATTTAGGGGCACTTAGTATACAGTATTATTCTTATACAGTATGTTACAGTTCAGCAGGATGATGGAAAGGATAAAACAGTCTCCAACTGTTTAAATTGGGTATCTTTTCCATGGTTGCAAAACTTTATATGAGAACTAAACCCTGAAAGCGAACATGGCTAAAAAATGCCAAATTTTATATGTATGCTGAACTTGTTGCAGCCACCTAAAATTTCAGCTTCTCAATCACAGCAATGATCCAGGACTCAGGGGTCACCATCTTGGAAAGTGCAACACTCACCTGCTCTGTGGGCTCTTAGCAGTTGTTGAAAAGCTAAGATTAGGAGTTGTTGCAAATTATCAAGCAGTGAGGTTGGCCTTTAACATAAGATGATTATATTAAAGTATAATATAAGATGATCAGCCACATATCAGCTTCAGATGCTTTGTTTTTGAGCTGCCAAATACCAATAATTTAAATCATGTACTAATCAGCCTCATATTGTGACATTTATACTATATATTGGGAGTCAGTCCCTAAGCTCAGTAAGTGACAGGTGGACAGAACAGGATCACTTACAGGATGACTGTATATGTTTCACACACATGGACTTTGCTTAAATGCCATATATTATTTTAGGGGCCACCATTACTTAATCAGTCCCACTGTTATTGGTTTTTGTATTTATGCCCCTAAAAATGAGTACATCTCATACCTTAAAGGAATTATGTCCTCACTTAATCACCCCTTTTATAAATGATTTTCTATGTATGCATTCACATAATTTAAGGCCCCCCCCAGGCAGCAGTGTAGCAGTTTTAAATAAAGGTCCTTGTTTCCAGAAAATAAAGTCAATCCAATTAACTATAAGGTTTGCAAATAACCACTACACACATTAATATGCCATCTACATCAGATGTTCTTCTTTTGTTTTTCCCTTCATAGGTTTTATAATTATGCGTTTTTTAAAGACAGTGCCATTCTTGTGTTTGAGTAGCTTTGTATAAGACCATTAGGAAATGAAAATACTATGACAATGGAAATGATATTACAAAAAAGAACTGCACATCAATTATTTAATTTTCAGATTGCTGTGCTATAGTATACACAGTATATATTCAATGGTAGCATGTCAACGCCTCTCCCATACATGCTCCTTTATAGTAATGAGCCAAACTGTCCTGTTTCCTTTTGTCAAATACTTTGCACAACCACAATGCATTTTTTTAATCAAAATGCATTGAAGTTAAAGGAACAGTAACACCAAAAATTGAAAGTGTTTCAAAGTAAAGAAAATATCATGTAGTGTTGCCCTGCACTGTTAAAACTGATATGTTTGCTTCAGAAACACTACTATAGTTCATATAAACAAGCTGCTAAGTAGCAATGGCAGAAATTGAAAAACGGCTATATGGCACAGGATAAGAAATGGATAACAGATAACATTATATTTATGCTTATCTGCTATCTGCTGTGTAACTTGAGCCTTTTCTCCTTTGACTAGTTGCCCCCATGGCTACACAACAGCTTATTTATATAAACAATAGTAGTGCTTCTGAAGCAAATACTTTAGTTTTACCAGTGCAGGGCAACACTTCATTATATTTTTATTACTTTAAAACTATTTCTTTTTTAATGTTACTTGTCCTTTTATGGGTGTTTTTTCTGTGCTAAATACATTGTAGTCTGGTGTTTTTTCTTGGCAGATTTCATGCATGCTTCTTATTAGTGAAAATATTCACACTGGAATTTTGCCATTTTTTTATGAACAAAATTGATAATGCTGAAATGTAGGATTTCACCGTGAATACATGCCTGCTGAAAATTGGACTCATTACTACTCCTGGACCCAAATACAAATGCAAAACACTAAGGGGCAGATTTACTAATGGTCAAATTTTGAAATGAAAAAACGTTGAAATTCGACCATCATTTTGGGGGGAGGGTCATTTTCGATCGAATATGGATGTTTTAGTTTGACAAAATTGTTCAAATCATTTGAATCGATCACCAAAATCCTTCGATTTCTCAGAAATCTGCCGAATAGTTGGTTAAAGGATTTTTGAAGGGCCAGTACTTTGAAATTCGAAAATTTGAATATTCAAATTTTTTCAATTCGAATCAATTTTGGGCTGTTTGATAGTCAAAGTAGCCCAAAATTACTTTGAAATTCAAATTTTATTCAAATTTGCACTTCAATTCTTAGTAATCAGCCCCTAAGGGACATCAAATGGCATAAAACAGATTTAAAAATATACAATGCCAAAAAAAGTCTCCATTAAATTATACATTTGAGGGCAAAGATCATCAGAGATCCCATGTATTGAATCTACTACTGTAACTGGGACACACAAAGCCATGATTTATATCAGGAGTGCCAAAGCACTTGGTCTAACATTATGCCTAGTTGCTTCAAAGAACTGACTGAAGCATTGATGACACTTAGAAACCTACTTGAAAGTCAACAAAACACTAAGGGGCAAATTTACTATTAAATTTACTAAGGGGCCGATTTACAAGATTCACGTGAAGGATTCGAAGTTCGAACGAATTCGATTGAATTTCGAACGTAGGATTTATTAGTTTGGTTGAATATGCAAATTTTGGCATATTAGATCATCGAATAGGGAATGGTCGAATGATCGAATACATTCTAATAGAGTCGAATGAATGAATATTCAATCATTTGATCATTCGACCAGCGAAGGATTTTATTTTTAAAGTTTATTCGATTGCCTACTTCGGCAGATTGGACCTACCGAATTGCAATAGAAGCCTATGGGAGCACTCCCATAGGCTACTAAGGCTAAGTCCTGATCGAATAGGATTCGTACGATCGAATTCTTCGATCATACAAATCGTATGAATCATTTAAATGATCGAATGATTTATTTGTTCAGTCGAATGATTTATTTGACTGATCGAATTAATTTGTATTTGATCGTCGAATGATCGAATATCAAATAAAAGGTAGCCTAGAACTATTCGATTAATATTCAAAAATCGAATGCTAATCGAATATCGAATATAAACTAATTTTTTTGGGGGACAAATTTATGAAGGACTGAAGTGAATATTTGAATTTGCCCAAAATGTGAAAATTTTAATTTCTAAATGTATTTCAGTTGGTCTTTTTTACTTCAAATTTTGAATGTTGTGCACTTCGAAATTTGACCCTTGATAAATCTGCCCCTTAGCTTTAGAGATTTCTGTAAGATCTCATTGTACAGCTACTATAAGGAAGCGACTATCTGTCCAAAATCCAGTCTTGGGGTTCTCCCTTAATATCTAGAACAGGTAGAAAGGATAAAAAAGACTGAAAACTGCCTTCATTTTCTGCTAGTCTGTCTAAATAGGAAGATATGTTTCTCTTGTCAATTTCTTTTTCATTGTCCCTACATGAATACTCTCATATCCTCCTCATCATCTGACTCCTCGGTTCCTCTAGTAAAAGTAGCTGTACAGTGTGCACATTTCACTATGTTTTCTATCACCTCCACTGACTTGACATGTAACAGTTTATTGAAAGTACTGTTGCTCAAGCTTTCTCTAAATATTTCAGCTATTTCAATTGTTTCTTAGGTAACCAGGACATTTCAATCCCCTGTGAAATTTTTTTGTTTAATGTAAGTTAATGTTGTCATAAATATATACATAAATATATACAGTACAAAAGCCTGTCAATAAAATTATCCTAGCTCTTGTTACTTAAAAAGATCTTTAATTGCAAAGTGTGTGATGCACTAGAGCCAGACCATCACCATTGGGAAGAGATAATCTGTCAACAACAAATATGGGAAAATGGGCTGTAGGGACCCACACCATTAACAATCCCTATGGCTTTAAATACCCTATTCTTTATATTCCTCAGTTGTTAGGCAGAAACCCATGTATCTAAGTTAATTCATCTACATATTCATGTTATTGTTTGTTAGAAGTAGTGACCACTTCCTGTCACACTGTAACATGGTTATTGGAAAGAAGTGGCACTTCTTGTTTGGCTTTCATCAGCTGTCCCGTGTGAATGTGTCAGGGGATCCTTTTATCAAAGAGAGCCAAGTAAAGAGTTGTGCCCTAGAAGGACAACCCTTCTAGTGAATGTCGGGGGACAGGGCCCCCTGAACTGATTGCAGTATAAAAACACAAATGCAATTATTTTCAAAAAACTTTAAATATCTTAATGAAACAAATTGTCAGCTTATATCTGCTAAGTACATGTATAAATCTATGGCAGGTAAATTCAAAATTCAAGCTATTTTAAAATGTAACTTTTTAAAAAAGATTTTGTAGAATAAAGATAAATAAACAAACAATAGAATTTGATTTTAGTGTTTGGATTTAGATTTTTGCATTTTGTAAATATAATGACAATGACAAGGACAAACTGAGTTTTGGCTTTGTTTGATTTTTTTTGATGATTTAAAAATTGAAAATTATAATGCCAGTTGTGGGTGAAAAGTTTCTATACAAAATCAGTGTGAAATGTTTGTTATTAAATAAAAATGAAACTTTGTAGAGGTTTTTGACATTGAATTAATACTTTCATTCAACATTCTGTCTGTCTTTCCATTTTATTATCATAATTGGATTGCCTCAGCCTAGATAAATTGGCTTTTGGTGAGGCTGCTAACAAGTTGTTTCAATGCAAGTGACATGTAAGGTATTTCTTTTTGAAGTTAGACCCTTAAGCTAAGCCCAATCATTCATCTGGATCTCTGGATCTCCCACTGTAACATCAGCCATAGCAAATAAGGGATTTGGAAGCCCTGGATAAATTCAAATTAAAAGCACATTCCTAGATAAAACAAAACCTTCTGAGATGCAGACAGTGACTCAAAGGAATATACTCAAAATCTCAGGAAAAAAAGAGATTTCTACAAAACAAATTATTCATAACAAAATATAACATTTGTTTATTCTAGGTTCATGACTCCAGGTATGCTTGATGAAAAATATTTTAAGAATATTTCTTCTGTTGTTTTAACAGAAGACTAGTCTTAATGAAAAACATTTTAAAGAACGTTTCTTCTGTGGCTTAAAATCAGCTCAAATCAACTGTTGGAAAATAATGTTTTGGTTAGTTAAGAAGACTGAAGGATTCAGTTGAATAAACTTTTTTCAGGAGACTATTCATGAGGTAAGTAATTGGACTGGTTGCTTAGTCCCCCCCCCCCTCCACTGTTTATACTATATTTAATTGTTTTGCAAGGTACATATGGAGGTCATCACGTTACAGCTCAACAAGCCATTAGGCTACAAATGCTGCACCTATGGTTTTGGTGTTCTGTAACAGCCCAATGCCAACACACAATTTAGTAGTGACGATCAATGCTTCTGATTGCCCAGAAACTCCTTATCTTCTGCTCTGCAATGCTGTCAGTTACCTGAGTTGACCAGTTAACAATATAGGTTTGATATAAAATTAACGATACAAGGCTGACTAGTTATTGTAGCAATACTGTAGGCATTTAAAATTAGCTTTCATGACAATATCCTCTGCTAATATTTAAATTTTTCTGAAGATCCATTAGGCCAGGGACACAATGTTTCTATTGGCATACTTTCATGTTTCCAAAACAAAATGTGTTCCATTTGTGAACTACCAGGCTGATGTTGTGTCTAATAATGCATCTGCAGACACAGAGTGAAAGAGACTGGCCTTAGTTTAGCATCTTCAATACAGCCCAGAGAACAATGAGCATGTGCAGTGCCACTGGCAGTCAGTATATCAGAAGATGGGAAGCTGCTGTGGATACCACAAAGACATAGATTACTGCTGTTATAGGGACAAGCAAACTATGTTTACCTTCTAGAGTTTTGCAGTAAGATTCATATTTTCATAAGTGGCAAATATTTCCACAGTAGATTTCATTATGAATTGTGAGGGAATTATTTACTAAATTTGGAATGGTAAGCTGAATTCAAATTTATTTTGGTCAAAACTAAAAAATTCAAATTTAAAACCACAAACTCAAATTTGAATTTGACAGTGAGATTTATCACACCAAGGGGCAGATTCACTAAGATCCGAAAATTCCGACAATTCGCCAGCGTAGGCTTCGCTAGCGTTCGCAGCACTTCGCCAGGCGAATTTTCGCCAGCGCTAAGCAAATCCACTAAAGTGCGTATTTACACTCAGGTCCGCGAATGGTAGCGTAGTTGCGCTAGTGTTACTTCGTTAGGCAGAGCGCTGTTACGCTAGCTAAGCCTAATGTGCATACGGCAGCCACTACATTCCACTACACATTGCCCTATATGTGCCCCCTGTATAGCTGAGTTGCCATATTTTAGGAAATGTAGGGGGGAAGAAGGGTAACCCCCCCCAAAAAATTATCGATCTTTTTCAGACTATCACCCTCCTATGCTAAAATACGCCGGCGTTTTTTTTTGGGACAGAAAAAAATTTACATTTTTTTTAACCTCCTATCTATTGTATTGAACTTCACCTGGTCTGACCAGGAGAAGTAACATCTAGCGTAAGTGCTAACGTTGAGGAAAATGTTCATCTTAGTGAATTTGCGAAGTTATGATCCTTCGTCAGTGCGCAACTTCGCCTGGCGTAAGGGTGCGAAGTTGTGCAAGTCTATCTACTTTGCTAGTGAAAATTCGCCAGAGTCCGTGTTAGTGAATTTGTGAAATTGCGAAATGACGTCACGCTGGAGAATTGGCGCTAGCGTTAGACGCTTCGCGTTTTAGGGAATCTGCCTCCAAGACCCTGGAAACAGTTCTGATTTGACTATTCTCCACCTAAAACCTGTTTGCAGCCTGGGCACAATTATCTCTATATTTTTCAATTTGAGTTTTTCAAGTTGTTTTTTTTTTTTTTTTAAATTTGAAAAAAAATTCAAAATGATGAGTAGAAATCATTCCTGGTAATGATTGTTACATTTCAGGGTTGCAAATAAAATGCCATTGAGACTTACCAGGCACATTTTGCCACTCCAAAAATAAAGTAGACAACAATAGTAATCTGTTTTCAAGCTTTCACTGGCTCGAGAAAAATGTATTTAATGGTACTTATAAATAATGTTTCAACTACGGTGATAAATAATGCAGTTCCTAAAAATCAATTTTTCTTATGAATCAGGATGATCCTTTAAACAGAATGTAAATGTATAACACAGACAAGACACAGAGAGGAGGCAAATTCCATGTCGGCATCTCCTATGCACATGACACTTTGATTAATGACCAATTCCTAAATTAAGAGTCTGAAAGGAAACTTGTAGAGCTACAAGTGCCTCCCATGCTACTGCCTAAAAAGCAGTGCTGTAATGAATCATAAGAGTCTGATCAATACCATAAGTAATAGAATGGTTTGTGTTTGCTGTTGCAATAGCTCTTGAAATACCACAAGGAGCAATGAGGCAGGACTTTCCTGGACAACTGTGTTAGCTGTTAATTTTCCAAGTACCAAGCTCCTGGAGCTGCACAAATAAAGATGATCGATTCAAGGTCAGTAAAGCAGCTAGTTTGCTCCAATTATTGGTTTTATACACAACTAAAGTGCTCCACGTTTGTTCTGTTTAAAATATTATTTCAAGTCTATCTATCCTTCCCTCGATCATCTACCTACCTACTACATTTTACAATACAAAAATATATATTGAACTATGTTTAACATGAAAAATTATGAAAATAATTCCCAATGGCAAGAACCTAATCCCTGGTCCATATTATATCATTCAATTTTTTTCTCATTAGGGATGCACTCACTCTGGGATTATTTGCAGCATTCAGCTAAATTCTTATTGCTAGACACACTTGTACATCATTTCCTTTCAGATGACACAAATCCAGTCACAAAAAAGATGAAGAAGAAGTAGAAGAAGAAGATGCAGTAGTTTGCGCAATGACATTTTTCACACTAAAAAAGATTGAGCAGTTAATCCTGCAGTTTGGCCTGTTCTTGTGAAAACCCCTACAAGTTTGGATTCCTTTCAAGCATCTATGACTTCTCGGCCAGAAGGTAAACAGCACCTTTTTCTTTTTTGTCAAGATCCTGTTGCAAGGATGCCACATCCTGGATTGAATTAACTGAGTTGGATAAATGTGTGTCATCTGCAAATACTGATACATTACTACGCCACTAAGTCATTCATGAATAATAATGTACTATTAACAACCACTCTCTATACCCGATCCTGTAGCCAGTTTCCTATCTATGCGCAAATGACTTCATTAAGCCCAACAGACCTCAGTTTAGAAAGCAGTCATTTGTGGGGCACAGTATCAAAAGCTTTGGCAAAATCCAAATAGATCACATCACATCCAAATAGATCCCCCCTACAGTCAAGCATCTCACTTACCTCATCATAAAAAGCAATCAAATTTGCCTGACATGACCTATCCTTCATCAAGCCATGCTGATTGCTGCTCATAATTCCATTCACTACGACAAAATTTTGTATGTGGTCCCTTAACAAGCCTCCAAATAATTTTCCTACCACAGATGTCAAATTTACTGGCCTATAATTGCCAGGCCAAGATTGGAATCCCTTTTTAAATATTGGAAGGACATCAGCTTTTCTCAAATCCATAGGCACTATACCAGATAAAAGCGAATCTGAGAAAATCAGAAATAGGGACTGGTCTAAAACTGAACTAAGCTCTCTTAGAACCCATGGTTGTATACCATCAGGCCCTGGAGACTTGTTTACATTAATTTTTATTAAAACCTTTTGAATCATATCCTGAGTCAGCCACTGACTAAATTTAGCTGAGCCATCAGTGCAGCTATGAAGTGAGCGTGGGATCTCAGACTCCTCTACTGTAGCTGATTTAGCACATTTGCATTTGCCTCTGTTACAACCATACTGGTACCATAATTTAATGGAGCAACACTCTCAACTTGCATCTTTTTACTATTGATATATTCAAAAACCTTTTTAGGGTTAGTTTTCTCCTCACCACAACTAACTCTTCATTTCCTTTCTTTGCTTTCTGGATTGCTGATTTACAACATTTATTATAATGTTTATATTCATTAAATGCACCTTATGTCCCAACAGACTTGTAGTTTTTAAATGCCTTTCTCTTCTTTACTATTAACTTCATTACTTCTGTATTAAGTCACATATGATGATTCTTAGAGCTTCTATATTTACCCCTTAATGGAATAAATTGAGAACAGTAATGATTTAATATCATTTTAAATGACAACCATTTCTGTTCTGTGTTTTTAGCTGCAAACTTAATGCCCCAATCAAAGCTCTGAAGGGCAGCCCTCAAGTCACTAAAATTCATGGTTTTTGTTGCCCCATTATATATTTGTTTTTTGCACCAGATATTGAATTATATAACATTATAGTCACTATTTCCAAGGGGTTCAATGACTTGCACATTTGCTATAAATTCACTAGATCCAGAATAGCATTTTTTCTGGTAGGTTCCTCAACAACCTGTGCCATAAAATTGTCATGCAACAAGTTTAAAATTTTGTTAACATTAACCAGAGCCAGGCCGGTTGCGACGCCAGCTTAGCGCTCCTGCTCATGCACAAACATGCGCTCTCGCGTGCTTGTGCGAACGTGCTCACATGAGTAGGAGTGAAAAGGATAAGCAGTAGAAGCACAGAGAGACGGCCAGAGAGGGGACCGTATTGGGGGTAGATGACAGAATAAGTACGTGCCTGGCGCCCCCAGCTTTGCACCCTAGGCACATGCCTAATCTGCCTACCCCTTGGCCCGGGCCTGCCATTAACTGATCTGGCAGTACCATTGCTCCAGTCAATATCTGGGTTATTAAAATCCCCCCTTATCAATACTTTACCCAACCTAGCATCGTTTTCTCTTTGCATCAGGAGCTTAGCCTGGTCCTCCTCACTTACATTAGGGGGCTATATCATACCCTACAATTAATTTGCTGGACTCTTTACAATTGGTGACTTCTGCCCCCTCATTTTTGCTGGCTTTTCGCTAATTTATTCACCTGCAGCCAATTGCGGGAATTCGCCGCAAATTAGCTGCAGACGAATAAATTCGCCCATCACAAATCAGGAGTGATAAATCATTGTTTAAATGTTTGTTACTTTAATAAGTCAGCTGTACTAACACTGACCATATGGCCAATGAACAGAAAACAGAGCATACACTGTGCAAGAAAGCATCTTTGTAACATCATCAGTTTTACAGATTGCAGGCCCTACAAAATTTGGAAGAACTTTTACTGAGAAATATACAGTAGCTTTTAGAATATACTCCTAGACTACAAGTTCTAGCCTGCTTTATCTTCCTCAATAAAAATATTCTCAGAGTTTGAAATATTAGGATGGAGCACACTGTTATTAAATTTGCTCCATTGTAGCAACCATTTAGACATGTTCTATTACTATGGTAGAATCATCAAAAGATGATTGTTGAATGCTACAGGCCTCCAGTCTCATGCTACAAATGGTACATACAATCCTCAAGCTATTCTAAAATGACTAGTTCTCCATCTTTAGAGAACTACAGATGGAACAAGGGCAAGTTTGTAAGAGGGAAAACTGTTTTGTATTAGGTTATTCCTACACAGAGCATTAGATGACATATCTTGCAATTTTGTATAACTGGCACTTCAAAAGACCAATCTTCCAGGAGGCTCAGTCAAATCATCAAGTAAACTTTATTGCAGTGCCAAAGAATACAGCTTAACACGTTTCATATCACTTGGATACTTAATCATATGCTTATGATTAAGTATCCAAGTGATACGAAACGCGTTAAAGTGGACCTGTCACCCAGACACAAAAATCTGTATAATAAAAGTCCTTTTCAAATTAAACATGAAATCCAATTTAAAATTTTTATTAAAGCAGTCATAGCTGTTTAAACTCATTTAAAAATCTCAGCTGTCAATCAAATATTGTCTGCCACTCCTCTATGCCTTAAGCATAGAGGCGGGGCAGATAATTACTTTCACTTTCCATTCAGCACTTCCTAGATGCCACTGCTCCCCACACATTCCCCCAGTTCTCTTAACCATTTAATTGTGTAGCCAGGACATGGACATAGACATCGGGTTCCCCATTCTGGTGCACAAACAAGATTTTGATAACAGGGTCCACAAAATGGCTCCTGCCTGCCTGCTATAATTATGAATTCCCAGACTGAAGAAAACAAGATCCAAATAATGTGTATAGTGTAATTAATGTTCATTTTCCTTGACTAATGTGATCAAATATGATTTTGAATATTATTGTGGGGTGACGGGTCCACTTTAAGCTGTATTCTTGGGCACTGCAATAAAGTTTACTTGATGATTTGACTGAGCCTCCTGGAAGATTGGTCTTTTGAAGTGCCTGCCTTTTTTTCTTCTAAACAGTTGTCTGCTTCCCAAGCTGAGGGTTCAGGACAGTGCACCTGGACCTCTCCATTTAACTGGTGAGTTCTACTACTTAAATTGAGCATATTATACTGATCTTCAAACTATAATCAACAGAAGTATTTGTATTGTACATCGATTTTGTATAACTATTACAATAAAATTATAAATGTTTCATATAAATACTCAGTAAAATCAATGTTTTGGTTTAATTATCTGTTTCTAACATTCCAGGTTATATTGGTGATATTGATATTTTGGTTTGACCACCTATTTGTAGACCTCCTGGATATATTAGTGGATGCTGTATATGTAGTTTCATAAGTTTCATAATTAAGCCACTGAGCATGATTTCATTTTTCAACTTCAGTAAATCTAATTGTAGTTTCACAGTTTCCTGCATTATGCTTGGCAATTCTTGATTAAACTGCCTCTAATATTCCTACAGAACTGTTCTTAAATTTTCAGAATACTAATGTTATTTCTCAGGGCAAGTTACGGTATCAGGCTCCCTAGGTATCCTTTGTCATGGAGAGTTATATTTATATTATTTGCCACTTCACTACAACCCAATCCCTGGCTGAAGTGGGTTTCTACGGTTCAAACATGGATATAGAGCTTCAGTAGACATTTGAAGATTTACAGATTTAGTTGCAGATTTCCTAAAAGATGTTCAGGTATGGAATCTGTTATCTGAAAACCCATTATCCAAAAAGTTCAAACTTACTGAATGGCCATCTCCCATAGAGTATAATTAATCCTTATTAAAGATCAGTGACAAGTGAATCTGTCCCGTTTCACTGAATAATTCACAAAAACTGTGAAACAATTTGCATAACGTAAAAAATTAGCAAAAAGCATGGAAATCAATGGGTGTCAAAATAATTATGACACTTTTTGACGTGACAATTTTTAAATGCTCGAATATTATGTCCAAGTCATGGGTATCCGAATAATTTTCATATATGACAACTTGTATGCCAATTTTGACGCATGACGAAATTTCAATGCAGTTTTGCGAAAACATTTGCTGATGTGAAATACACAAATTCACCACAAATCCATGACTGGCGAATTTATTCACCCATCAATATTAAAGACAAAACAATCATATTGGGTTTATTTTATGTTTAATTTTTTTGTTAGTAGGTATGAATATCCAAATCATGGGAAGACCCCTTATCCAGCATTCTGAATAACATATTCTATACCTGCACCTCTTAAATATGGCCCATTGTCAAGAAAGAAAAAAATTATAAGACAGAAAATTCCTCTACCTACGTATGTAAGGAACTTCAAACCAGGGATCTGTTGGGTTCCAAGCGCTGCTCTTCCTGTTTGAGCCACAGGAGGTGGTGTGGTGCTGGTCTGGCTTTATGATAACTATGGGTTTGCTATCTCCAGGCCAGCTGGTCGTAGTGCATGCCCCCAATCCAGTTGAGGGGAATTTCTGGTTACAGCACTATAATCCTGTTTCCCCAACCCCCTGTGCTGGATTATTAGCCTCAAACGCTGTTTCCAAGCCTGTGTCCTGTGAATCCTTGTATCATGTATCCTTGAATCCTTGTATCCTGTATCCAGTAACCTTGCCTTGTCCCTGATCCTTTTTGTACTTGATCTCCTGGTTCTGACCTTGGCCTGTATTTCGATTATTGCATGAACTTTGCCTGTCTTGACCTTTTTGCTCAAAATCTGACTCTGTTTGTCTGCCGCCTGCCGTTGAAATTCTGCCTGTTCCTGGACTTGGTTCTTGTTTATGTTTTTTTTATGTTCAAAATACCTTGTTATCCAGCATTTTTGCTCCTTCTGCAAAACCTTCCAGCAAGTCTTGACAACCTATTTATAAATCAAAAAGGGGGTTGATTTGCTATTTTAATTTATGTACTGGGGCTACATAGGGAAAATGCTAAGCTCAGCTTGAAAACTATCTAGGTTGAGATCTTGGTAAACGTATTTGCTGTTTTCATTTGTTTTGAGTAAAGGATAACCTTGACCAAGACCAAGTTGACGCGACGCGCGTCAAAAACGTGCCGCGACTCGTTTCGCGAATTTTTCGGCGAAGCAAAACTGGGTAGATTTGCCCATCACTACTTATAAGCAAGTTTGCATTAAATCTAAAGACCAACTAACAATTTCCAACTTGATATAATATGGCTATTACATGTAATGTATGTATATAGAGATACAAGACCTCCCCATCTTCATAAAGATAATTTATCCAGAAAAAACATTAAAGCAAAGAAACACTATAGCGTGTGATGTATTCATTGAATTTTTTATTAAAACCTTGACATTACTCAGATTAAAGCTTGTCATTTCATTTCACAGTACAGAAGCATGAGACTATTAAGAATAGAATATTTATAAAAACCCAGGTATTTGGAAAAAGTGGTGATACATTATAATTTCAAATGAAAAGCAAAGTGATAACATAAACAAAGATGTGTAATTTTTTTGGATGATGACACATTTGGCAGATTTACTAAATTCATGTGAAGGATTAAGTATTTTAAGTATATGAAATATTTGGTCGCATTGAATAGATTGAATGAATATACAGGTACAGTCACTTGGACTTGTAAGTTAAATGCGTCGTGACTCAGGGCTAATTGAAGAAACTGTGTTATCTAAAGTTATCTTAACTCATTTAATGAATTTAACCTTTTCATTAGCATACCAAAGCTCCATTGTTTTCAATGGTGAACTCTTTAATTGGATGGGATGCTGTGACACAATATTCTGTGCTAAGTGGGATAAATGAGATAGATGAGTTAAGTCACGACGCATTTAACTCACTATCCAAAGTGACTGCATCTGTATATTCGATCGCTTGACTATTCGCCGTCGAAGAACTTGCCCTTTAAATTTTTATTTGACAGCCTACTTCGCCAGATTGAACCTACCGAATTGCATTAGAAGCCTATGGGAGCCCCCCATAGTCTTTTTTTTAAAAGTTTTCTTATCGAATATTATTCGTACGATCGAATGCTGTGAATATTCGATTTGTACTAATTTTTTCGCAAAATCGCTGGATCATACGATTTTGCCGAATATTCAAAAAGCGCTCAAAACAGGCTAATATCTTATTTGATTTTGGTGAATATTTATTTGCCAATTATTCACCAGTCAAATTCGAGGGCTAACAGCCCTCGACAATTCGACCCTTAGTAAATCTGCCCCATACAGTTTCTAGAATTAAATTCATTGTCATTACCAATCTACTTCAAGGTCACACCTAACATACTAGAAGGGGTAAATTTATAAAGGGTCGAATAGTAAAGTCAAATTTATTTTGGTGTCAACACACATTCAAATTTTAATCCCCCAATTTGAATGTAAATTCATATCTGAAATTTATTACACATAAATAATACATATAAATATTTCTAAATCGAATATTCACCACCTAAAACCTTGCTGAAATCATATACAGTCAGTGGCAGAGGTCTATTGAACCATTTTTCAGAGGAAAATTTTGATTCAAGTTTTGTTTGTATTCAATTTGAATATGAAACAAATCGAAATCAAACACATCACCAAAAATAACATGGGTCAAAGCATAAGCAAATGACTTGTATATGTTTTATTTATACAACAAAAGGTTGTTGTATTTTTTTTTAGTAGTATCTTTTTTTGTTAATTCTTGGCCTTACTCTGCATGTAGTAAACTTGTCAATAACGGTAGTAGCGAATTGAAGCCTAAAACCAACATGCCTTGAGCCTGGCATATACAGTATTCAGTGGGATACTATAAAGAACCTCTGAATAATGCATTTTATATTTTACAGTTTTGTTTTCTTTTTAAAACGTATTTATCATATGGATGAAGTTGAAAATTTAGCAAGAGCTAACTGCATTGCATGTAAACATTTGGGCTGCATTAAGTTTTGGGTCAAGATTCTGTCAAGTCGGCAACGTTTCTTGCAGGATTTGAATTTGGCCAAACCTAAGGGGAAAATATATAAACACATGAGACAATTACAGATCTCTAAGAAAGTTCAAATTTAAATTTTCCAAACTCAAATATGAGACATCTGCTGATATGTCTACTTTGTAAGTGATGGTTACATGACCATTTTGCAAACCTCATTGTCCCTTCTCAACTTGTCTGTTAGAATTTTTAACATGGACTACTGCACCACAATTTCCACCACAGTTTCATAACATGGACTTCAGCACTGGCATATTATTAAATGTAAGCATAATATTTAATTGTAGCTGAAAATTTATATTAATTATATAGTTGATGTTTCTTCATTATTCATCAGCCCTGCAAGCTCTTCTTCTTTTCCTTTGAGATGATCTAAATGATTGGTGGTCCTCTCATGGGACTAAATCAGAAATCTCTGGCATTACCTCATGAAACCTTGCAAACTTGAAGTAATAATCATACTGTCAAGAATTTCCGAAAGTGGCCCTGCAGTAATCCTTCAAAATATGTCCCTTCTGCTGAATTCAAATTCCCAGGTCTATTGGTTTGGATTTAGCTCTATTCTGAAAAATCCCATCATTCTCTATTAAGTGGTATTGCAGCAAAGGGGGATAAAGTCCTGGAAAATGTTAAATTATGGGCTGCTAACTTGTGGAATGAATTTTTAAAGGATTGTCAGTTGCATATTTGTGTGATTCTAAATTGTACAGTTATTTTGGCACCAAACTGTTGATGAGCTCTTGCATCAATATAAGAGCTTTGTTCACCCAGAGTTTCAATAATTTATAAATTACCTTGTGCTGTTTTAATGCAAGAGAAACACAACTGAAGCAGGATTTGAAGGAATAAATGGAATGATTTACAGACAAGATAAAAGAAACTTAAAAAGAACCAAATGGTCTGAAGTCTTACAACTGAAAATTCTTGAACTAAAAAACACATGTGAGACATTTGCATATCTATCTATCTATCTATCTATCTATCAACTATCTATTGTCTATCTGTAAAAACAGGAATTTAAAATGCCTTTAAAGCATTTACAAGTTTACTTTGTCAACACTTTGGACACATATTACTGAAGTATATTTGTATTTAAAATTATCTCTAGGATTCTTGGGAGCAGTTAATGAATATGCATTTGTGAAGGCTCTTTTGAACACAATAGACAGTAGGGGGCTTTGTTTAGACAAACGATAAATGGTAGCTGAGAACAGCAGAGATGATAGCAAACTCATTGCAATAAACATTGGTTTTTCTGATTTACATTTAAGGATAGTAACAAAGATGTGCAAAAATAAAAACCTATATCCATTTATCCCAATGTATCTAATCTAGAAAAACAACCAAAATAGCTTTTCCTGTCAGATTTAGGCATCACACCTTGCCTTTCTATCACTAGTAGTGATGGGCGAATCGGCTGCTTTCACTTCACCGAAAAATTTTTGATGCAGGCGTCCGTTTTTTACACTAGCACCCATTGCTGGTGTCCATTTCTTCGATGTCCAAAAATGACTCGCGCATCAAAAATGAGGCGCCGGAGAATTTGCCACAAATTCGTCGCAGGTGAATAACATCACTAATCACTAGGCTTTTTATCCTAGAATAAGGCAATACATATAAAAATATGTCTCTTCCTTACCAGCTAATTTTGTTTGAATATCAGTATAGTAGCAACTTGCACTTAATATGCAAAGTTGGCTTATTCAACAGTTTTGAGCGAAATCAATTTTTTGGGGGTGACACCAGTGAACAGTTGTATTCCTATTTACCTGTAAATTGAGAGTTTATCTGCCACAATAATAACTCACTTTCATCAGGATATATATCTTATCTAGGGATCCTACTTCCTTAAGGTACTTCAAAGCAGTCTGAACTGTGTCTAATACAAAATAGCTGTCCCACAACTATAACTAACCTTAATCTATATCTGAATTTGTGGAAGCCATTTCTTAACTTATGCACTAAATTATCTAGATTTATGATTCTTTTTGTAAATTTGAGCAGATTTTTAAAGATTGAATCGGTAGCCCATCAACCAAGCTTCTGCCAGTAGTTTGTTGTGATATATATTATGAGGTCTAGATATATCATTATATGGTGTACTAGTTTGGTTGTTTTAATTTATTCAGGGGTGTAATTTGCAACAAATGGGGGGGGTCATGTAATAGCAGGTGTGAGATTTGCTGCAGTTCTAGTAATGCATGGCAACAAATCAGTAGGTAGTTACCGGTCTTTAATCTGAAAAAAGCAATTTCTTGTTTACTATGTGTTAGTAGACTCTTATTAAATTACCTCTAAAGGGTCTGATTACAGAACTGTGATCTGTCAGAGTAGACCATTGGTATATTGGAAAACACATTATCTCAATTATGCCATTAGTTGGTATAATTCTTATTAGCTTCTTTTGCTTTATGGCAATATTGTCTATATAAAATATCTAAGTAAGGGAAACTCACTGGCACACAGGATGTAAAGCAGCATTGTGAACCCTAGCAATTTTATTACTGCACTTTGCACCGCAGTAATACAATTGCAAGGGTTTGCCCTGCTGCTTTACATCCTGTGTGCCAGTGAGTTTCCCTTACATGTTTGTGAGGTGGCCGATTCCTCTTTCTCCAGATACCAGGGATATCCTGAATTGAAGTTGTGTGGTGTGCGGTTCCACTAGAACTACTTTATATACAGTAAGATATCTTTCATCACTCTGATTTTCTCTCCAGGCCACATTTTACACATATTTCCTTCTACCTTTTATATTCTTCAGTTATATTCAGCTTTCATCCCAAACCTCTCTTCCAATTAGAGGTTAATAAAACGTGTTGTTTGCCCTGATTGGTTTTAAAGACTCAGTACTGTATTATTCAGGATAGCTGAATTTAAATTAAACTTCTTGGTAGCAAACGTTTGCAGTTTCACATCAGGATAAAGTGAGGACATTGTTACTATGACTCCAGGGCCAAGAAAGTGTCAGGCCTGAGAACTGCAGTAATATCTGCAGAATTTAATTTGCAATTTGTCAACACTTTGGGGTTGAGGGAATATTGTATTGTGACAGATGCATTCATGAAATATAATATGGAAAGTGCATTTGTTCAGCCGCAGTTCATTTCCTTTGATGTTATTCAATAATTGTAGGCCATAGGTTCAACAACAAGGTCATAGAGCAAGAGATGCACATCAAGTGTTTGGCGAGATGTCTTTTATCTTGAAAATGGGCCAAACCCAGGTCTAGAATGCTGACTAAGTAAGAACACATTTTTGACCTGGAACTAATAAATAGTGGCACTTGTTTCTCAGCACCAAGCATTGGTTTTATTTGTAAAAGCCAAAATGCAAGTACAGGAAGGGTTTAGAGTTGCAAACTATGGGCCAGTAGGACCCAGTTACAAATTATAATGTTCAGTATACTACATATAGCCTCTGCCTGACTCTGGATGAAAAATCCACCACATATGCATATATGTTTGGACTCAGGGATTAAAAAAAATTATCAAATGCATTATTACTATCATACAGAAATAACTACCAGAAGAGTTATAGTGTGTCCCACCATCCATATGCCATATTGTAGTGGAAAGGAGAAAAAGAATAGTGAAATAATTCTAGGTGGAGAAAAATTCATGTAACTTTCAGAAAAATTAATTGTGCGTCATTTTTCATCAATTCATTTTCATCAATCTTGGTGTAACATAACTGTTTGTGATGTATTCATTGAAAAATAAATACATAAATATATCAAGTGCTTTCAGTTGATAAAGTGTCCTATATCATTATTTCTGAGCAAAATTCCTGTGTTATGCTGATATTAAAACTTAAAATTTAATGGATCCGTTAAACAATAGAACAATTTATGGGGTTAAAAACACTTGAACAAATTGAGTTGTATGGATCTGGTTTTGCGGGGTAATGCCAAATGGTACTCACAAAGTGTAAATCCCACCTAGATCACAAAATCCGACCATCAAAAAAAAAACCCTTACCTGAATAAACTTGCTATATAGTAGATATAGAGATAATGAGAAGGAGGTATAGATTCAAAGTTCTGAAAAATGCAACTGGTATTAAACAGACTTATATAGACACACCTGCTTTGGAAATGGTGCAGTTTCACTGATATGCCATAAAGTTGAATTCTAAGGGGGAAATTCACTAAAGCGTGACTTGTCTAATGCTAGCGCTAATTCACCAGCGTGAAGTCATTTCGCAACTTCGCAAATTCACTAACACCAACTCTGGCAAATTTTCGCTAGCGAAGTAGATAGACTTGCGCAACTTCACCTGGCGTAAGGGTGCGCAACTTCGCACCCTTACGCCAGGTGAAGTTGCGCATTGACGAAGTATCCCAATTACGCAAATTCATTAAGATGGCCATTTTCATGAACGTTACCACTTACGCTAGACTTTACTTCGCCAGGTCAGACCTGGCGAAGTTCAATACAATAGATAGGAGTTTCAAAAAAAAAAAATTGGAAACCCTGGCATGTTTTACAATTGTAGGGTGATAGTCTGAAAAAGATCGATTTTTTGGGGGGGGTTACCCTCCTTCCCCCCTACATTTCCTAACATATGGCAACTCAACTATACAGGGGGCACATGTTTAGGGCAATAGGACAACTTTATTTTATTTATTAAAGGTTTCCTGGGCTTGTGTAGTGTAATGTAGTGGCGAACTAACGGTAGCGCTACTTCTCTAACGTTCGCCGCCATGAGCGCAAGTTCGCATCTTAGTGAATTTGCGTAGTGCTGGTGAAAATTCGCCTGGCGAAGTGCGGCGAATGTTAGCGAAGCCAACGCTATCTAATTTTGGCAGCTTAGTGGATTTCCCCCTATAGCTCTTGTCCTGTCAGAGGCACCAAAGTGTGTGATCCTTATCACTTATCGTTATGGCAGATTGCTACATGTTGAATAATTTGATTTTTGTAGTTGTCTGCGCATTCCTTTTCCTCAAATTTTTTTCCTCATGGTCAATTATAATTCATTAGATGGTACGGAGTAAAAACGATATTTAAAATAATTTTCCTTATCACTTTTATCTCAATGTTCCTGGCTTGTGTATTCTGAATGATGAGACACTTAGGAGCAGATTTATCAAGGGTCAAATTGAAAATTCAAAGTAAAAAAAAAAACAAATTTCAAGCTTTTTTTGTGTACTTCGACTAGGGAATATTCCAAATTCGATTTGAATATTCGAATTATGAATTTTATAATGTACTGTCTCTTTAAAAATTCAACTTCTACCATTCGCCATCTAAAACCTGACAAATTGCTGTTTTAGCCTATGGGGGGCCTCCGAGATCCTATTTGGAGTCAATTGGTGAACTTTGAAAAATCGAACGTTCTTTTTGGAAAAATTCCAAATCGAATTCAATTGTATTCGCCAGTACTTCGATTCATACAATTTGAACAAAAACAGACCTATTCGATCAAAAACAGCCCTTTTCGACCAAAAAATAACTTTGATCTAATTTTGGTTGGTCTTTCTGAATTCAAATTTCTGAGTTTTTCAAATTTAAAATTTGACTCTTGATAAATCTGCCTCTTAGAGGTATGCCATGGGATATAAGAAAAACAAAGGCGTAATGCAAATAAACAAAAGCATATAATAATAAAGTCTATAATAAGTCCAGCCTGGAAAGCATTAATTAATGATTTTGATAAGGTCTTCTAATTATGCTTACTTTCTGTTGTAGCAACAGACTTATGACAAGATAACATTTCACCACCAGCATCTTTTTCCCAGTTGAGAAACACCCAAAACTACAGTTTCAAACACCCAAAACTACAGTTTCATGACTGATGTCATTCATATGAATGTACGATGTCTGTCACTGCTCGATTATTCATTTTCAACCCAAAAACTGGTAGTCACAAGTAGTGACAGGCATCTTCCATTCGGCATCTTCCATTCATATCAACAAGGGGCAGACAATAATATTGGGCATTTATCTGCCATGCTACATGTGCCATAATCCTTGTGATAGAAAAAAGTACAATGGAATTTATTCCATTGACACGTCTTTTTTTAATGTGTGCTGTTTGTAGTGTTTGTAGTGTTTAACAAAGTGTCATCACCAAGTGGCAGATCTATTCTCTTGAATGAAAGTAATGGGTGTTTTTTGGTGAAACCTGGTGAAAAATGTTGCTCATCACTAATGATTAAGACTAATGAATAGGAAGGGATGTTGCTCCAATGTATATGTCCTACAGTGTCCAAGAAAAATCAGTTTTTGCTTGAATGATAGAAATTCAAAATTTCTGAACATAGTACCTGGATTCTATTTAATAAACATTCATGCCAGGAACGTCCTTGCCGCCCAAACTGGATTACATCAATATACCAAATAACAGAACACAGTATTATGTTGATTAGATTTGAGTAACCTCATAAATTCCCATAGCTATTGCGCAGTGATGCCTTTATCTTTTGTTACTGCTGGGAATTAACTGACACTGAAAAACAGAGCCAGAGCAAATTTAAAATGATATAACAGTGCTGCATATCATTTGTTGTACAATGGAACAGCTTGCTAGAAAATGATGATTAAAGTGGAGCTTGAAAAGATGAAATCTGCTTCTTGAATGACTGACGGCCTCTCTTGCAGCTGCTCTCTTGAAGAACACTCTGAGAGTCTCTGTGAGATGGGACTCTGCAATCATTAAGACTGATTGGGAACTGTTCGTTCAGGACTGGGGCAGTCGAAATAGTTGCTTCTTTTTTCACAAGAGGTTACCAGAAATCTTTGTCTATTCAATTTTGCAGCTTGTTTCTTGTACCTATTTTTGCAGCAGATATTTAGAGGCTTCATTTCATTTACATATAGTGAATCTTTTTTTTTTTTTTAAAGAATAACTTGTTGAGAAAAAACTGTCATACACTAACAAGCTAAAGAAATTATGTTTCATATAAAAATGTTCTTGTCCATAAAAAAAGGAATGGCAAAGATTTATGGTCTTTTAGGAGAACTAAAGGAAATACAGAAAATTCCACACATGCTTAAATGTGAACAAAGACTTAAGAAAAACTTTACATTAAAGGAATGGCAAAAGGCTATCTCCAGAGCACAACAGTTCACTAGATGTGTTATGCATCAAGAGTGCTATTACAAAATCTTATATAACTGGTATATAACCCCTTCAAGATTATCAAAAATGTACCCGGGAGCTTTCGAATTCCTGTTGGAGATGCGACAAGGACATAGGAGATATGATCCATGTTTGGTGGACACATGAGAAAATACAGAGATTTTGGCTTTATGTGAGATCACATAAATAACACAACACAGCGATAACACAACAAAATATCCCACAGTCTCCGGAAGCTATGCTGCTGAATCTTTACGGTAAACTTCCAAATAAAAATTTAGAATTTCTGGTTTTCCAAATACTAAATGCTTGTAAACTTTTGATTGCTAGGAATTGGAAAAAACAAGAGAGAGGTACCTAGCATTACCCAAGTAGAAAGAGAAGTGACCAAAATCTAGAAAATGAAAAAGCAGTACCGAAGCTCACAAACTTTGGATATCTAAGGTCAATATCTACAGTAGTTTATATTAATTGTATGAATTGTAACTACCCTGAGAGACTTGCAGATATAATACAGGTTATACTACCTTTTCCTTTTTTCTTCTTCTTTGTTCAATTGTGTATATATTATTTTGGTTAACTCAGTGTGTATACTAGCACAGACTTAAACCAGTATATGCCAATATAATTTTTGTATTGTTAAAAACTAATAAACATTGTCAATGAAAAAAAAATGTTCTTGTAATGTAATACTTAAAGGAGCCATAAATATATATATTAAAAGTTGCCAAGACAAAAAAGTTTCTGAGACAAAAAAATTGCCTAAAGAATAGTGATGGGCGAAACGGCCGCGTTTCGCTTCGCCGAAAAATTCGCGAATTTCCGACATTTTCGGCACGCGTCGCGTCAAAAACGACGCGCGACTCGTTTTTGCGCGGCAAATTTTTTTGGGCAAATTTTTTTGCCAGTTTCGCGAATTTATTCGCCAGCGGCGAATCGCGGGAATTCGCCGCGAATTCGCCCATCACTACTAAAGAAATATGACCATTGACTTTAATGCATTCAGAGTGTGTAAAAATTGTCTCTCACGTAAAGTAAAGTTAAAAGTTTTTCCTGAGGACAGATTCACTCATCACTAGTTGTACTCCTAGATAGGAGGGAGGAACTTTAGGCAGGCAGGTCTACACTGACTTTTGTGTCCCGACTGACAAAGTGGCAGTAAGATTTGGGTATTTGAGACCACTAACATCTACAGCATGACAGCAAATAAGTGATAACCCTAATTATTTCCCTAACTGATGACCTTTCAGCTGAGACTTAAAGGAGACATTTTGTATGAAAAACAAGAATGTGTCAGTGCATTATACTTTTTTTTAAAAAAAAATAGAAGGATTTTGCTTAAAAAAATTATGGGAGGATGCCATAAAAGTCATAAAAAGAAAAACAACTGGCACAAATAAGAATACAAATTCACATTTCACAATGTAATATTCTTCTTTAAACTGTTACTGTTATTGTATTGTGAATTTTAATTGCACACTTTTAAGAAGTGATTGAAGGTATTGTACTCTTTTGGAGCAAACATAACTTTTTCAGTAAGAACTTTATTATATCCACAAGCTATACAATTTGCAAATTTTCTTCCATTGTTGGAAGAGCTCTCTAAACAGCTATATTAAATTCACACAAAGGAAAATGTGTTTGTGCCAAGGCATAACTTTTCGCATTGTAAATATTTTTTCCATTGCTGATAATTGTTAAATTTCCCCATTAGTGTTTCAAGCTGATTTATTGAATATTTATATAAAAACCCTACTAATCCCAACCATCTCTTCCACTTCCTGCTGGAACCTTTCCCTGGCTGTGCAAGGGAGCCGGCTACACTCAGCACATTGTACTGGGATAGGAATCAATCAGCAGCTAGGCTGACTTGATGGGTAACTGGATTTTATATTTGCTTGTGTGACTGCAGGCCTGTGATTGGCTGTCCCCATACTACTTCTGCTTCTGGCAGGGACACACCCACCCTTAATTTAAAACACAGACAGGGACCAGAGACAATCTACAGGGAGCTCCAATAAAGGGACAGTTTTTAAATATAATATTAACTTTTCAGGACCATATAGTATTCGTTATTTCCTACAATATTGTGGAGGGGGTTCACTTATCCTATATGTCTACTTTGAGAAGAATCTTAAGGACAATGAAAAAATTGTACAGGACAGAAGAAGCTATGCACGTCATCTCGGTGCGAATTTACTCGCCTGCAGTTAATTTGCAGCGCATACCTGCGATTTGCCGCAGGCAAATAAATTCATGAAACGCCAGAAAAATTTTGCTGGCGCCCATTGCAGGTGTCCAAAAAACGGACGCCAGGGTCCAAAAACCGATGCCAGTGTCTGTTTTCTTTGATGCCAGCAATGAGTGCCGGCGTCCTAAACGAGATGAATCAGTGTTTCGAAACTTTTTCAATGTTTTGCGAATTTCTACTAGAAATTCGAGAAATTTTGGCGAAGCAAAATGCCCTAGATTCACCCATCACTACTTGGAAAGCAAAGCTCTACAAAACCTGATCATAAAATTTACCTGTGTTAAGAAAAAAAAGAGTTAGGATTTCATTCCTTTAAAAGAAAAATCAACAAAACAAAAACCTTTTCTAAGTGAAAGAATTTGCTAGGAAACTACTTTTCTGTTAAACCTTCTCTCTTGAAGTATTGCTGAGCCTCACAACTCATCATAAAAGTTTCCCTTCATCTTAAATTTCTCTGCACACATTAATTAGTACGATTTTGAAAATATTTAGACAAGGTCTTCATTTTACTTTGTTTGCCTTCCACTATTAAAAACAATATTTCAGAGTAATGGCATCACAGCTGAACAAAATTTAAAGGAATGTCTTTGTCTTATATTGGAATGGCAGTCAAAAACTGCTGAACCAAAGCAATAGATGGGCATTATAATTCAGCTGAGGCCCCAGACACTCTCTTGCTTCTTGATAAAAGGGATCTGCCTGACAGTTTTACTATTATACTGTTTCTTATGGATTTTAAATAAAAAATAAATTAGCTACTTAAAAAAAAAAATAAACTTTGGGAAAGGCTGATGTAAGCAGAGCAGTTAGTAAGTGATTGCTATCTGCC
>CM044448.1:96942070-96952156 GCA_024363595.1 Xenopus borealis | reverse complement strand
AGCTCCTGGTCTTCCCTCCTAAAGTGAGTCCTTCTCTTCCTTTCACCATTAGTATTGATGGCATGATCTTAAGCCTGATAATTTGTCATGCTGTCTGTCTCCTTTTTCCATCATATTAATACTACTGCCAATACCTACTGCTCATTCCTAAGCAGTATTGCCAAGATATGCTCCTTTCTTTCATTTTGCTGCACATCCATGTCTGGGAAAAAAAATTGCTTATCACTAGTGTTGAATGAGATTATGATCCTGGGTACTAATTGCCCAGATGTAGGGACTAAGTGACTAGAGACTAGGCACTGAGCATTTTCCCAAAATGGCATTCTCTCCATTTAGCTGGCTGTATCTTTGATGATGTGTATGCTATTGTCCCTGCGGGGACTTATATTGGCCATTGGTACTTGTTATAAAATGGTGCCACTTCTTTTACTATAGTGTTACATGCACAAATAAAATATGAATAAAACACATTTTAATGAATTCGGTACTCAAAAATTGTTATAAATAAAGTTCTTATTGTCAGACTAAACTGACAAAACAACAAGGTTTAAATATCATTCTGCATGCACACATTTGAAGAATTTTGTTGAGTTTTGTCTGCTTACTTGAAAGTTTTTCTGTCTCCTCTGTAATGAATTCATACTTCTGCTGTACTTTGTTCCTGAATCGTTCAATACATTACCTCATCAGCTAATTCAATGAAAGGCCACCTGCCCTTGTACTTCTCAATTATTCTTACTTGACAATACAATGATATACTTGACAACTATCCCAGGATTTTCAGCAAGTTTTCTCCTAAGGGTTTAACTCAATGTAAAGTCTTCACTGGCAATGGGATGAATTTGTGTCTAAATGTGAAATGTAACAGGATCTCCTGTAAATTTTGTTCATTTTTTTTTTGTTTTTGCAATAAAAGGAATAAGAATGGCAATCGAGATGTAATACAGAGACAAAGGGAAAGGATTACCTCTGAAAATACAAAATAAAACCTGCAATGCAGTAAATGTAAAGTTTTATGGTTCGCTTTTGTTTCGTGATACTGGGCATCATGGATTTACAGTACATTTTATTTCATTAAAAATTGTATTTGTAACTTCTTGCTAATGAAAATGGCCAAAGCCTATTCTGCCTCTGAAATATAGAACAGAACAGATGTTTTAAATGCTTGAGGAACAGTAAAAAAAGTATTTTGAAAGGAAGTATGTTTGAAAACAGAATGTTCATCTTGGGTAAGGTTTACCAAATACAGACTGTGCTGAATACACAAAATGGTGTAACTGTTTGTGTTCCATTCTGGGAATGCAAATAATTGATTTATACTGTAGGTTCAAAGTGTCAAAGTGTATTAGGTCAAGTTGAAAAGTGCTAAGAACAGGCCACTTTTTTTTTGGGTGGGGGGGGGGTTGGTTGTCTTTTCACCTTACTGCCTATTCCCAGTAAAATTATTTCTATTCATTCCTAAAAAAAACCCAAACCATTAGTTCAGATATATGAATGATACCTGGGTCAGAATTAAAGCACATGAGGTTCCAGCCTTCACTGAACACATATACAGAATCAAGGAAGGAGAGCTTGATTCCCTGTGTAATTACCTTTCGGCACCAGGTGCTGTACTGAAGGACCCACTCCTGTTTGCAGATATCAGCAGCACACTGTAGATTTTGCAAAAGTGTGAAATTTATTGCATCGCAATATTTCAAACAGGGCAACGTTTCAGGCCACCCGGGCCCTTTATCAAGGCTCGATAGAGGGCCTTGAATCCGAAACGTTGCCCTGTTTGAAATGTTGTGATACAATAAATTTCACACTTTTGCAAAATCTACAGTGTGTTGCTGATATCTACTTTCACTGAATACATAAGCTCAGTGGACAAAACATCAAATTCACCAAATAAGATTTAGAGGACAGCAAACTTGCTTTTTGGATTGTGCAATAGTTGTCAAAGTGGCAGGGGGAGGTTGTATATTGAAGTATCCAGGAAACCCGTTCATACTGATCGGTATTGAAGGTTATAAGACCTGTTCACCATCAGACTGAGATTGTGGCAATTAGGGATTTCGGTGAAGTGAAAAATGGATCAGACTCAACCATCACTGGTAACCAATGCCAAGGAATACAACCGTCTCAAATGAGACACATCAGGTGATGTTGGTCAGTGACCTTTTGGAATCAACCACCTTTTATCTTAACTGTGCTACTTTTTCCAATTTTCTTGAACAAATATTATTTCAGTGGGAATGCTGATAGAAGAGCACCCGGAGTAGAATAATGGAGCTACACTAAGAGGAACACACAAGGGGTGAGTTTGGAGTGGTATAATTTTATTTTTATCTACCTTGCATCTCAAAGGAGCTCTGAAAACGTTTGGATACTCAAAGCGGACCTTTGTCAAAATCAAGACAAAGCAAAAAACACCAGACCAACAAACAGATAGCATGATGGTCGAAGCAACATATCTCATATGTGGCTGGAAAAAATCTTAAACACTGTCTATACATTGGGGAAACAACCACTCAATAAGAGAATGGCCCAAAGTAGGAGGGCTATCTCCCAAGGACAGTCTAATTACATCTAAAGTAAAAGGAACTCTCAATTGAGAAGTTCAATGTGAATATTTTTTACACTTTTTACATCCTTAATCCAACACACTTTTCACAACAATACACACTTTCATTCATGTGCATTACCTTAATAAAATGACACCTGTCTCAATCAGGATAATGGACCCATTGTGACTAGTTCACACTTTCACACCTCTGTGACTTTCAGCTCTGAGAATAAATTCACTTGAGCCTTTATGATAGGGTTTAAATACTGGAGAATTCCCTACCACTCAGATGAACCAAAAAAAGCCACTGATATGATGGGTGAAACTTTTCAATAGAAAGTCCTGTTGCTTTAGGCTTGTTACTACTAGAGACGGAAGAAGTGTCAGTTGTTACAGCAGTGGAGGTGGAGAAGTTACATCAGTGGTAGGAATTCTACTAATATTACAAATAAGTGCATTCAAAGAGCTTATTTACAAAGAACAATAAACACATGAAAATTGTGTTTACATCAAGAACTTGTAGAAATATAAACAAGCAACAGACATAATTTCTAAATGTATGGCTTAATCCCAGGTTAGTATGGTAAGTAGGCACAGAAAGCACTGATGCATTTAAACAGACTGGAATGGTTTCATAGAAGAGAAAAATAAATTATGGCAAATGTGTAAACAAGCAGAACACAAAGAATACCAAATGCCCAATTAGAGTGTTTGCATATGTAATCACTTTATACAGCGAGGAACTATTTGCATGTTCTGTGCAAATTGACAGCTGAAAGTTTGATAGAAATTCAAAAAGGAACAGTGCTTGGTAGGGTTCTGCTGTGTGTCCATATTCCACACTCTCAGGAGCAAATAATAAATATTAAGGTGACTGATTTATTAAAACTCAGTTTTCTAGTTGAGTTTTAAAGGGGGGGTGGATCCACTTTTTAGGGAAAAAAAACATATTTTTTTGAGATTTATTATACCCCAGCTAACAATTTCAAATCTGAAAATACTCCAGATATAACCTGTAAAAAAAAAAATGTAAAAATCAATGGCTGGTGATCACTTGAACCTTTGGTAAATACATTTTGCTTTCATGGCTCTTGAGAGTTTCTGGCTTTTAGAGCTGATTTTCATTTGATAATTTGAATAGTCTGAAAAGTTTTTCGGAACTCTATGTACGATTTGAGCGTCAAATTGAAAAAGCCACACCATTTTAACTGATACTCAAATGTGTCAGAAAAACTATTGTTAAAATAAGGGAGGTCGGGGTTGAGAGTTTGGTAAAAAAAAAAAAAGTTGAGTTTCTGTAAATAACCCTCCTTACTGTTAAAAAGCAACCTGGATATATTTGATATCTGTCAGAACTCGCGCACACAATTTTGTGGCACCCCTGCTGCTAGAGCACCCTCTGGTGTGCCAGAATGTTCCTTACACAGCATCCCATAAGTAATACATGCAGGTCAATAAAAATTATTGATAATAAATATTGGACCATCTTTTCTGCACTGCTGAATGCAAGCACACTGCTTGTAGAACCTCTAATAAACATTTCAGTTTCAGGTGGCTTGGGACATGTGCTGAAAAGAGAAAAATTACAAAAACATTTGTTGTCAACAAAAAAGTTCACACCCCTGCATCAGAAATTCAGTGGTATGCCTTACTGCATTGCTGTGCCATGCTGTGGACATTTCTCAGTACATTGGTGTCTGTAGCCCCCTTATTGGATCCATCATTGGTAAATGATTTTTTACATGTGGGCCACCTGACCTGTGTGCTCTCACTAAGCCAGAAGTACAGATGGCCTTCAGTTTATGGCTAATAGGCATGCCCTAATGCCAGGATGGAGGGTTGGATAACTCAGTGGAAATGGTGAGGAGGAAAGGGAAGGAAGGCAGGAAGGGAAGGAAGGAATGAAGGCAAAGGAATAAAAGGAAGGAAGACTGATATGTCAATTCAAATCCAACACTGTTGTGTTAGTCTTATTGGTTCTTTAAAAGGAAAGTATACCTCCTTTTTATGTATGTTCTGTTATGCATGATATCCCATACCCAGAGCTGTTCTGTGCAGGCTAGGGAACCAAACATTAGCCAGAAGAACACGGAACAAGGAGTGTAGTTATGGAACAGGCCTGGTCAAAACCAATTAGGCAGAGCAGAACACAATCAGGAGACAAGAGGGTAGTCGAGGTCACAGGCCGGGACAAACACACCAATTGCATAGTATAGAATTGTGATCCAAGAGCATAGTCAGAAACAGGCTAGGGTCAGGACAGGCAGCAAAATAGACAAGGTCAAGAATAGGTTAAACAAGCTCAGAATCACACCCAGGAACTATTGTAAATACACCTACGTTGGCAGTGAGTCATTGCCTGCAGCTCCTTTAAGTATTTAAAATTTCATGCCAAGCCCAATGATGTCAGACTTGACGCTTAGGGCAAAACCGAGAAGCATGTCAAAGAGGAATCATTGTGTGACGGAAGAGGAAGCATTGGGCATCCCCGCCATAAAATTAGACCACCAGTTATTTATAAGGACTCTGGAGATCTAGCAGGCAGCGGGGTCCACCATCGCTCCATCGGCGTGGACGCTCACTGCACTGCTCCTTTCGCTTCTGTGCCTGGTACCCCTATGGCACGCACACCAGTGCACTTCCGGGTTTATGCACCAGCATGATGACGTCATTGTTAGTGATGGGCGAATCTCCCGCGATTCGAATCGGCGAAAAATTCGCGAAACGAGTTGCGGGACGCTTTTGACATCGTTTCCGACGCGCGTCACGTCATTTTCGGCGCGCGTGGTTTTCGGTGCATCGCGTCAAAAACGACGTGGGACTTGGTTTTTTGGCGAAATTTCGCTTGCCGAAATTTCGCTTGTGACTCGCGAATTTATTCGCCAGCGGCGAATCGCGGGAATTCGCGGCGAATTCGACCCTGGCGAATAAATTCGCCCATCACTAGTCGTGCATGGCACGAAATTTAAATAGTATAAAAGGGGAAATCAGTGTACTGCAAGCTGCATGTTGTTAGGTTCTATTTGTAGAGTTCCTGGGTGTTTAATCCTTGTGATTCCTGATTGATCTTCTGTTACTGACCCTTGCTTACCTTTTTGACTACTCTGATCTCTCCAATCCTGACCCTTGCCTGCCTGTGACTATTCTGATCTCACCATCCTGATCCCAGCCTGTCTGATGATTCTGTTCTGCTTGTGCTGGTCCGGCCTACCTGTTCCACTCCTTGGTGAGACGGTCATGCCCCTTTGCTCGTCCAGAACCTATAGCTTTGCTCCTCTCTCAAATAAGACCTGGTGGCATCCAATTAGCCGGGGGCTCCTCCCGAGGTGAAAGGCAGCGGTTATAGGCAGAAGTGAGAGCTTTGCATGGGTTCTGGATTTAGGGTGCCGTTCATGACAGTATTCTCACACATTCATTCAATCTGAACTTCCAAATATAAAAAGAAACTTCCCCAATCACTGTAGACTCTCAGCTTAAAGCAACCTCCTCTTCCCTCTGGTACTGGAAGTCCTTCTGTTACTATAGTGTTTGGGGCATTTGACTTCAGTCAAAGAGGTGAGGGAGGTTGCATTACACTGTCAGCATGAAGGAGTGGGGAACAGGTCCCTGTGATCACATAAACTGGCTAAAATGGTTTAATTTCAGTCTTTAAAATCAGGGATGTTTGTGTAAAAAAACACTTTTATATCTATACAAGTATGGGACCTGTTATTTAGAATGCTTGGGACCTGGTTATGGGATAACGGATCTTTCAGTAATTTAGATCTTTGTACCTTAAGCGTACTAGAAAATAATTTAAGCATTAAATAAACCCAATAGGCTGTTTTGCCTCCAATAAGGATTAATTATATCTTAGTTGTGATCAAGTACAATGTGCTGTTTTATTATTACAGAGAAATAGGAAATCATTTTTAAAAATTTGTATCATTTGGATAAAACGGAGTCTAGAAGAGATGGGCTTTCTGTAATTTAGAGCTTTATGGTTTCTGGATAATGGATCCCATACCTGTATCAGGAATCTCAGATAGTGTTTATGCATCTTTTCTACAAAAACCAAACTGAATGAGTTCATGTTAAAAATTAGGGAATATTTTCTTTTTAAGACTCCTCTTATCTCTTAGTTTTATGACCCTCATACACGACTATGGGCTGTGAGTTATTTCCACATTTATATAGTAGGGTCCTAAAATAGTCTATAGATATGATTTATAGGATCATTAGCCATATATCCCATGCAGATCGTTAGTATTTTATGTGCAGTTGATAAAAACTTGGTTTCAAATATCTTCCAGTTGGCAATTTATTATAGAACATGACAAGCTTTCAAAAGTCACGGAGTTTATTACCTGCCTAGTAAAGGACAATGTGAAACTAAGAGGCATTTAATTTTCTGCACTGGTGCAATATGTGACATCGTATAATCAATTCAAGCCACTGTGTCTGTTTTTCTTCTCACCCCAAAGGCTGGTGTTCCTGAATATTTGCTTTTTTCACATTCTGGCAATGATTACATATTCACATCTACAGTGGGCACTTGGGATGAGCAAACTTTTTTGGTCACTATAGTAAAGGTCGGATTTAGTAAGGTTCGAATGGTAAATTAAAATTTTCAAAAAATGTTTTGGTCAAAACTCACAAATTCTAAATCACTAACTCGAAATTTGAATTTGAATGGAAGATGTACTGTATCACACCTGGACCCTGGAAACAGCTCTACTTTGAATATTCCCCTCCTAACACCTGCCAAATTCATTTACAAGTCAATAGCAGAGGTCTGTTGAACCATTTCAAGATGTTTATATAATATAAATTCTAAATTCTAAAATTCTAAAAAGTAATTCGAAAATTCGAAAAACCATTCCAAGATGTTAATTCTCTTCCTTACATTCAAGTTTTTTTGGAGGAAAACTCAATTTGAAATTTCGATTTGAATTTGATTCGAATTTTCGGGTCATTCATATTCGAATGAATATTAGTTGCTCAAGTTTTTGTCATACATTACCTCCCATTTCAGCTGTGAGCACATTTGAATATATTACAGATGAAAAAAAAATTGCATAACTTCGAAATTCGACCTTTGATAAATCTGCCCCTTACAGTCATGACAAAATTCATGGTTTTACGAGCGAAAATGTTCAAGAATCCACGCTGAAAGTTTTGTTTATCCATCAAAGAAAAAACTAGGTCTGTTGAGCCACAAAAAATAATGCAGATGTTTTTATTATCCTCTCCTTGCTTTCTGCATTAATACATTGGAGTTGTCTGGCCACTGTATTTATAGTTACATAGTAGTAACATAGTTAAATTGGGGTGAAAAAAAACAAAGTCCATCAAGTTCAACCCCTGCAAATTGAAACCCAGCATCCACACACACCCCTCCACTCTTTCACACAAACCATATTTGTCCATAGCTATACTTACTGTAGAGTTTAGTATCAAGATAGCCTTTGATATTATGCCTGTCCAAAAAATCATCCAAGCTTCTCTAACAAGGAAGTACTTTCTAGAAAGTACCTTAGCCACAATGTCATTACTCTTTCACTTTGATTCCAATGTGTTTTGGGAACATTTTGCTAATTTTTTCATGGTTTTTGAATTTTCACACAAGCTTCATTTATCACTAGTGACCAAATTATTAGTAATTCGCTCATTCTACCATCCATACACCATGCAAGTTATAGAGCTTTCTGAGAGAATGGGGGCTAATTACCTTACCTTTCCCCCCCAACAACAAAAAAATGGGAAGGTAAACAGATAGCAGCTCCCTTACACAAGATAACATCTCCAATCTCACAGATGGATCAGCGCCTAGGGCAGACAGAGAAGCCAGGGGCCGTATATGGTGTAGTAATTCACATAGAATAAATTAATATAATCATACACCACATGTGAATAAAAATTGTTACACCCAGGAAAATGTGTTTCTTTCTCCAATGATGGGGAAATCTCGTTAGATTACAGTTACAAGATAACAGCTGCCTGGTAGATCTAAGAACAGCACTCAATAGTAAAAACCCATGTTCCACTGCAACTCCTTCAGTTACACTGAGTAGGAGAAACAACAGCCTGCCAGAAAGCAGTTCCATCCTAAAGTGCAGACTCTTTCTGAAAGCACGACCAGGCAAAATGACCGGTGATGGCGCCTACACACCAATATTACAACTTTAAAAAAATACACTTACTGGTTCAGGAATTACATTTTATATTGTATATTGAATTATTTACAGTATACACAGTGTAATTTAGAAATAAAAAATACATCATAAAAATCATGACAAAATCGCTTTAATTATAGCCGCATGGGAGCACTTTCTCATACAAAGGATAGACTTTACATTCCAACTTTACATTCTAGCTACTGGGAGATCAGTTCTTGTAGCATCCTACAAATCTTTTGCTGTTGCATAGTGTTGCATGCTTTTGTGTGGTGTTGCAAGATCAGATCAAAACTGACCCACAAAATATGATTGAAATCACCAGTGTAGTTTTATCCTAATATAAGTCTTGAATCCACTGCCTGGAATAGTGTTGAGGCTATTCTTCTTTTTTTGCATAGGACATAGCAATGCTTTGTTTTTAAAGTTGATTTAAGTGTAGCACAAAGTGTTACTTAAAACATGCAAACAAGCTAGTTTGCAATCTGCTTTCATTATAAGTTTTGTAGCAATTTTAGCTACCACCGGGTTGAAATTTCTCTGCCCATTTCTGATAGGCTGCCTTTCTACCCAGTAGGCAGGAGCACCACCAGCCCCAAGGCACAATCTCAGTTGCTGTCTCTGTTTTAATGCAGTGGAAAACAAGCTCTTATATTTTAAAAATGCTACACAAAAAAAAATTTATTGCAAAAAATGGCTTCATTTTACTCTATGGAAGCCAAATACACACACTTAGTTTCCAACTTTAGTTCCCCTTTAAGGAAGCAGCATTTGGGCTGGATTGTAAGTGGTATTTACTGCACTGTAACATTTTTGACGTGTGCACAATTGCAAAATTGGGATTTATGAGCAGAATTCTGCCAAAGTAGCATCCAGGATGGAATAATTACGGGGACTGAAATCATTTCTGGCGGTGTTAAAAAATGATGCAGCATCGACTTCCCTTTATTGTCTCTGTTTATGGGAAGGTTTTAAGCAAACAACAGTCTGATAATAAAATCTTATTTACAGCCTGGCTGTTAAGTGACTATGATATAATATCTGAAAACAAAGGAGGAATATTAGATATGTTGCCTTTTCTTCAGGTTATTTCCCTCCCACCTTTAGAAAGTTCTATGTGTACAATGGGATATCAAAAACTTTCTTGACCTTGATGCACAGTAGATTTTAGCTCTGGTATTTTTTATGGCAAATCAAATCAGTCAAGTGAAATGGTATGAAAATAACACTGCAACACTAGATACAGTTTATGGACTCTTCCAATGTATCACATTTGGTTTGAAAGTCACTTTTTATTGATTGATATTTATGTTTTTTAACGGGTTCTTCATTATCACTGCTTTCAGTTGTGCTATGTACAGCAGATAAAGCCTGAAGGTGCAA
>CM044448.1:96928670-96938755 GCA_024363595.1 Xenopus borealis | reverse complement strand
CAACTCTTGTTGACTTCATTTACTAACTTCACTTTCTCAGTGCACAGACTAACAACAAAACAGTGCCTATTGGACTTAGAATGCTTGTGCACAAAACAGGGAAACATATCAGAACAGTAGTAGATCCTCCAACATGGTGTCACCTTCAGTTAGAAAAGGCTAGTGAAATTTTATGGAATAGGAGGACCAGTGAACAGACAAAGGCTAATGATGAAGGGTCATGAGGGAGGGGTACCTGACACCTATCATTGTGTTTTAAGAATGGTAAAAGTCCTTTCAAAAACTGCAGACATGTGCAAAAGACATATGGTATAATCTCCCAGTTCTGCATTATCTTTATAGATGAATGCCAAATATTATGCTTGTTTATAGAACCTTGAAGCAGTATAATATAAAAAAATGAGTACATAGAGATCCTGCTTCATGCCTCATTAGTCCAAAAGGACAACACCAGTGGATTAGATGCTGCCAATCTGTTCAAGCAGCAGGTACCTTGATTGGTTAACTTGGAAGTGAAGCCACATCTAGTGCAAAACCATAAACCTGGTTCCGCCTCCCTCTCTCTGCCTCTTTCGTTAGCATTTTATACCTTTCTGCTTTTCCCGCATCCATCACACTCTACCCATTTTCAGCACATGATTATTTATAAATTGAGCAAATCTCAGTGTAAGTGTAAAGTGAAATATTCAGGTCTTTAAAAGATAACATTATTTTGTGATGCTTAGAGCATTACTGCAGATTAGATTCACTGTGTAAAGTTATTGCCTTCTCTAGCATCAAAATGTTTTATTTCTCATCCTTTGCCTTTTTTTCATGCTTCCGTATAGTGCAGAGCAGTCATGGTGAGAAATGGAGTTTGTCAGCATGAATATATTTAGCACCATGTAACTCTTGCTTTGCCCTAGAGAAAAAAGGTATAAAAGGTGATTTGAATATATTTAAAAAAGGGAACCTGTATCCTTACCCACAATTCAGGTTTGGAATGATGTTCTCTTCATGCCTTCAGCTGATGAATAGTTATGGAGCATAATACAAAATGTAAAATGTATTATAATGCCTGTTAATACTGTCTTCACTGTAGTGATGATTGCTGAATACAATAACTGACAGTAATATATGTTTTATATCATTTGAACTTTTTGATGTTTAATTGCTTACCTGCCATGGATCACAAATCTTAGGTAGCTGACTGTCAGAGACTTGACTGCCAGGTTTTTATCTATAGAGATCCATGTGTTTTATTGGAAATGTGTGCCTTGAATGATCAAAGGGTAGAGGCTAGGGTTAAATGAGAACTAGATCTTTGAATTTTATTTTCCATTTCTCTAGTGGAAATAGTAGTTTCAGGGTTCAATAAAGTAGTTGCAGTTTACCTCTTGTATTGATCTCTGAATACAATCCTACCTTCCCCTCTTGTAGTAGTGTTGTAGTTACATGTATGTGCGGGTTAACAAAAAGTTAACCTGCAATGACCCTAACCCGATACTTTCTCCACCCACACCCAGCCCTAACCTGGTGCATCTCCATATTTATAGACCAACGTCTTCCCATTTCTGAAGTCATTAAAGAGGCAGGCACACAGGCATGATTCTATAAAAATATCCAATTGGAGCAGGTAAAATAAGGTAATGGGTGGGCAATGGTACTTGCAATCTTGTGCAGAAGTCAGACAAATAACCCTCCAACCTGTGTGCTGGCCCACACATCAATATAGTGTTGTAATTCTCCATAAGGGGGTTAGCATGGTCCGTAACTTTGTTTATATGGGACACAAACTGAAATAATCAGAAACACTTTCCTTCAGTTGTTAATGAAAAGTGGAAAAATTCAGGCATATCTGCAGCAGACTCAAAAATTCTCCAACTTTGCTCATAGTCTCTACAGAGGGACAGTATAACAACAATTATGTATCATGATAATGATACATAATTTGTAATATTGTTTTTAAGTTATAAAATGTAAGACAATAATACCCATTTTTATGTAAAGTGATTGACACTGTCTTGTGTGTCTCCAAGTCCAAATTTCACTGAAAGCAGAAGTAACCAGTTAGACCCATTTCTGTAATGGACTGCAAGATGCATTCATATGGAAATGAGAAAACAAACACGTTACTATTGAGGTCAAATTGGTAAAATTTTGAGATCTTGTTTGTGAGACCTACTAGTTTTAAAATCCTTCCATACTTGAATTTTCAAGATTTATCAATTGACAAACAATTGAAAATAAAAACAAATAAAAATAATGAACACCTGCTGTATTTCTATAAAAGGTGTATTCAAACAACTGTATTTTTTTTGTAAAGTTTGGTGATACTTTTCATTGGCTAACTGAATAAGTAACAATTGCAAGCTTTTGGAGCACACAGGCCCCTTCGTCAGGCAAAATAAAAATGAACTTTGAAAAGGCACGTTATAGATATATATACAAGTCACTAAGGTTGAGGAGACTTAAATAAACCAAAGGAATCCTGGGAATGATTTCCAAACAAACTCAAAGAAAATCCCATTTACATATATATAAATATAGTGTGTGTGTTTTAATGAATATATTACGTGAATATAAACTCTTCCTATAAAGGAAGCTTATTTTTCTCAATAATGTCAGGAGAAAATGTCAGTGTTAGAGCATACAATAACATGTTACATCCACAGATTGTGCAGATTTGTGCACACACTGAAAAAACATGGAAGAGCTAACTAAATGAAAGGTAGTGTAGGTTTTAAAATAATGCTGCGTTGGCTAGTTTGGCAGGCTAATCGGCTCGGCATGCTTGAGGCAAATAAATATCTCAGCCGCCATTGCTTTAAACTAAAAAGCATCAGCACAGTGTACTGTATAGGCAGTTTTGAATGCTTTCACAATGGGCTGATTTATTTCCAGGTGACAGGTCCACCAGTTCAGTACTCTTTGTGTCAGTCATCTCATGCATCCAGCTTCTTTATTATAAGATGCTGAATGATAGGGTTGTATTCTGCTAGTATCTTGAAGGCACTTATCTGCACATGTCATCTACGACAATAGGAACAAAACCGTGTTCTGTTTCCCTTCAAGAACTTATAGACTCACACTCAATTTTTAAGACACTGTTCTTTCTTTCTGTCACCTTCAACTACAATATGAGTAGTTTATGGGGCAGATTTACTAAAGGGTGAAGTGACTAATGATAGCGAAAATGCAACAGTATGATGTAATTTCATTACTTCACCGATTTACTAATGAGCACAGGCTCCCCTTCACTAGTGAAGTAGAGTTAAGCTAGAGTTGCTTTGCACTCTAACGCCAGGTAAATTTTGTCTCTGGGGAAAGAGCGTTACTATGCCAATTCACTAAGATACAGATTTCACTGAATGTTACCTCTTGCGCCAGACTTGCCGTCACAACCTGAGACCAGCCGAAGTGCAATAGATTAGATAGGAGTTCATCAAAAAAAGTCCCAAAAAAACGCTAGCGTCTTTTCATATTTACAGGGTGATAGGCTGAAAAAGATCGTAATTTTTTTTTTAAGTACCCGGGTTCCGCCTACATTTCCTAACATATGGAACATAAACTATACAGTGGGCACATGTGGAGGGCAATATAACAACTCTATTTTCTTTTATTAAAGTTTCCCGGGCTTGTGTAATGTAAACTTCCCGCTGTATGCAAATTAGGCAACACTAGTGCAACTTTGCTTTGCTTGAGGACGTAACGCTAGTGCAACTTCACCAGCGTTTGGTGCCCTGGATGAAACTTTGCACTTTGTGAATTAGTAGCATTGTCAGAGCTAATTTTCATATGGCGAAGTGTGAAATTTGCCCCTATGGATGTACTTTTCGTGGCAAAGCTTGGCGAGAAATTTCTCTCATCACTATCGTGCTGGCAGCTTCTGTTGAGTAACATTTAGGGGCAGATTTACTAAGGGTCAAAGTGAAAATTTTAATAAAATTTGAATTTTAAAAATTCGAATTTCAAAGTAATTTTTGGCTACTTGGACTGGAACAAAATTTGTTTTGGAATTAAAAAAATTGAATATTCTAAGTACTGTCTTATTAAAAAAACTTTGAATTTAACAATTTGCCACCTTAAAGCTGGCAAATTGCCATTGTAGCCTATTGCAGACCTCCTGGAACCTTAACATTAATTTTTTCTAAGGGGCACATTTACTAAAGGTCGAAGTGAATATTCGAATAAAATTTTAATTAAAAAAATTTGAATTCAAAAGTAATTTTGGGCTACTTCCATTATTGAATAGGCCAAAATGTGATTCTAATAGCAAGAATTTGAATATTTCACAAGTCAACTTTTTGAAGTACTGGCCCTTTAAAATCCTTTGACTTCAACACTTAGCCACCTTAAAGCTGCTGAATTGCCATTTTAGACTATGGGGGACCTCATAGAACCTGTCCTGAACATTTTTCTTAGTTCCAAGACTTCAAAGGATTTTGCGCAAAAAAAAAAAATTCTACGTTCCAAGAAATTGATGGATTTTTTAGCAAAATCAAATAGGTCCATTTTTGACAAATAAAAATCAGTCAAATCTTTCATTTGCATCATTCAAATAATTCAATGGCAATTGAACAATTTTTATTTGATTGAAAATGGACCTATTCGATCAAAATAGGTCCATTTTCAAACAAAGTTTTTCACTTTGAAAATTCGGCCCTTAGTAAATCTGCCCCTAAGTTTCTTAAAATAGAAGTTTTTTTCCCAAATTCGTTCAAATTTGCATTCCAACGATTCAAACGATTTTCATTCGATCGAAAACTGACCTATTCGGCCCATTTTCGATCGAAAATGCCCTTTACAAAAAATCTGATGGTAGAATTTCAAAGTTTTTCAACTTCGAAATTGGACGTTACATTTAAGATCTTTCTCAGAAAAGATCTTTCCAAGAAAGATTGTTTGTTTCAACACATACGTATAGAGCTGAATGGTCAGTTATACAGGTAGAAACAATAGTATTCTACCTGTATCTGACGATTCAGCACTAACAATGGCTAATGTTAAGAGTGCCTTCAAATGCATCTGATCAAAATTTTCCGTCCAGCCCGATCAACCAGCCGACCGATATCTAAATCTTCTGACAATATTGCTCGGCTCATTTCCCACCATACACGCATCAAATATCATAGGAAAATTAATTTTGTATATTATCTGTGCGTCACTCAATGAAACAATTCATTTTCCATCCATGTTCTGTATACACAATCAAACACTGATCCAAGGTTACTTGGGCATATGGAAATCACAGTGTCTTTTCTTTTAAACAGCATAGGCCAGTGACACCAGAATGATATTGCACACTATGTTCCTCTTGAGAAACACCTTTTATGTTTTTTAACAAATAATGTTTTTTTCTAACGGCGCATTAACTTCTTTCAATGAATGATCACTTATCATACGCAGTTGTTAAACAATACAAGCATCATATTGCTGGACTTCAACGCTTAGGGACCTATTTACTATTAATCAAATTTCTATTTTTTTCCACAAATCTTAAATTTGTGATTTTTCTATAGTTCTTAAAAGCTCTACAAATTTAAGATTTATTAAATGAAAAATCCACGATGATATTAAATACAAAAAAACGGCAAGTCAAAGTTGCAAAGTCAATGGAAGCTGTGATGATCCTCTTGAAACATTTTTAATGTTCGTGTTTTTTTTATGTTAGGGGGGAGTCTGAAAAACTCTTATTATGCCATGTGTTTATTTCAATACATCTTAAAGAAAATCAGCGAAAATTGCCATGATGTGGCCACAGCATGGAGTCAGAATTAAATGAGCACAGTCATCTGAGTGTCATCTAAAATAAAACAAGCACAGATGCATTTTTTCTTTGGGCTATTTCAGACAGAAGAATCCAGCATAAATAGCATTACACCTTTAAAACCACACATTCATTTATAATATACAGATGAAGCCACTTTGGATTGTATATTTGACACAGAAAAACTTAACTCATCTATCCCATTTATCCCACTTAGCACAGAATATTGTGTCACAGCATCCCATCCAATTAAAGAGTTCACCATTGAAAACAATGGAGCTTTGGTATGCTAATGAAAAGGTTAAATGCATTAAATGAGTTAAGATAACTTTAGATAACACAGTTTCTTCAATTAGCCCTGAGTCACGACGCATTTAACTCACCAATCCCAGTGGCTGCATCTGTACGTATATGTTTATTTTTTCTTTTTGTTGTTGCTGAAATATATCATAATATTGTATTCAAGATGACATTTAACAGCCAATTCAGCTTTTTTTGCCAAAGGAAAAGTTTGAAATAATGATGGCATGTGTCGGCGCTCCTACATATTGATTTTGTCTTGTTATAATATAACAGACATGGATGCGACGTACTATTTGCTGCTATAAAATAGACAATGCTTATTGCACTAAGAACTCATGAACAGGCAGATCTCAGGGATAATACTGAACAGTTTTTCTGCTTGGCTGAGCTACGAACTGCCCCATTCCTCATGTGCATTCCTCTTTTCAAAATGGATTTGTGCTGAAGGGATTGAAGCAAAGGGACGGTACTAGGAAGATACAGTATGTATGGAGGGAAGGAGGCTTGCAAAAATGTCCCATGGCTAAGTTTACTACTGTCATAATCAAGTGACACAGAGCTGACCAAAAAAAGGCCCACATGCCAGATGTTGCTCTCCAACAGATCTGAATGGCAATCAATATACTGATAGACTTCTTTGCATTATATCATTCTTCTTAACAAATCTTTAAGGCTCATTTGTTAAGATGGTGGAAAGTGCAAAATAATTGGCAGAAACCCCTATTTTTCCCTACATTGAGTGTCCCTTTTTTGTATCTCAAGGTGTAACTTTTTGTTCTTCCCAAATGGTGAGAGTATCATCCTGCTCTTGTGTCTTGGAAAGCTTTGGTAAATATGCTGCGAAGGCAGCTGCCAGAATCGGGTAATGGACCAGTGTTGTTAGTGGTGTACCACAGGGCTCTGTACTGGGTCTCTTGCTTTTCAAATTATTTATTAATGACCTGGATGTGGGCATTGAAAGTACCGTTTCTATTTTTGCAGATGATACTAAATTGTGCAAAACTATAGGTTCCATGCAGGATGCTGCCACTTTGCAGAGTGATTTTTCTAAGTTGGGAAAATGGGCAGCAAACTGGAAGATGAGGTTCAATGTTGATAAATGCAAGGTTATGCACTTTGGCAAAAATAATATAAATCCAAGTTATGCACTAAATGGCAGTGTGTTGGGAGTTTCCTTAAGTGAGAAGGATCTTGGGGTTTTTATAGATAACAAGTTGTCTTATTCTGGGCACTGTCATTCTGTAGTTACTAAAGCAAATGAAGTTCTGTCTTGCATAAAAAGGGCATAAACTCAAGGGATGAAAACATAATTATACCTCTTTATAGATCCCTAGTAAGACCTCATCTGGAGTATCCAGTGTATTTTTTAGACTCCATTCCTTAAGAGAGAGTGCAGAGACATGCAACTAAACTGGTTACAGGGCTGGAAGACTTAAATTATGAGGGGAGACTGTCCAGGTTGGGGTTGTTTTCTCCTGAAAAAAAGGCGCTTGCGAGGGGACATGATTACACTTTACAAATACATTAGAGGACATTATAGACAAATATCAGGGGACCTTTTTACCCATAAAGAGGATCAGCGCACCAGAGGCCACCCCTTCAGACTAGAAGAAAAGGACTTTCATTTGAAGCAGTGTAGGTGGTTCTTCACAGTGAGGACAGTGAGGTTGTGGAATGCACTGCCGGGTGATGTTGTGATGGCTGATTCTGTTGATGATTTTCAAGGGGGTTTGGATGATTTTTTGGACAGACATAATATCAAAAGCTACTGTGATACTAAACTCTACAGTTAGTATAGCGATGGGCATATATGATTTGTGTGAAAGAGTGGAGGGGTGTGTGTTTATGGATGCTAGGTTTTAATTTGGAGGGGTTGAACTTGATGGACTTTGTCTTTTTTCAACCCAATGTAACTAACTAACTAACTATGTAACTATGTAGCGGAGTGTGCTGGTGCCTCTCTGGGTAAAGGTCCTGTGAGGGAAGATTTTGAGTGAGGCTAAAAGTGTGGTCAGTGGAGTAATTCGATGGGCAAGCATTACCATTTGATTGATGTGCTACATTTACATATCATTTATATTGATGTTGATATTGATAAATCTGTCACCTGTGCAGGGGGGTGGCAGTGGGGACTTTTGGCTGTGGGGGGTTTTAGTTCTCCTTTAAGGGCTGAACTCCACAAGGTGATCAGGTCCAACTTGTCACCAGGCAATTACACACATGTGATGTGTCGAAAGTGCAGCATACAATGGGACTGATCAAGAATCACAGGTACAAACTACTTGTATCCAACTGTTGGATGAAGTCACAGCATGTGGCGTTCACATCGGACAGTCAGATACATGTAGTTTGGACTTGTGATTCTCGATCAGTCCTATTGTATGCTAGGCTTCTGACACGTTACATGCGTGTAATCGGCTGTCGACAGATAGGACCTGATCACCTCGTGAAGTACAGCCTAAAACCAAAAAAGTCATTCTTCTAACTATACTGTGCCACAGAAGATTGAATAAGCAGAAGTTTGCTCCATAGTCTTCCCATGAAAGTATCCCAGGCCAGAACAGTTTTTAGTTAACAAGAGCACCAGCCTGGGGTCTCAGTTAAGTCATTATAACCACTGGGTGGGGGGCTAACCACCCCTTCTTGGTAGCTTTACTTCTCCCCGATATCCGTTGATGTATACCTGGCTCTACAGTTGTAAGACCAATCATTCGGCATGCAATTTGATGTATTACAGTATTAACATACTGCCAAGTTAGCTGTCAAACAGGCCATGCACACAAAGAGCAATAGCGAAATGTTCTAAACTGTCACACCACAAAAACAATTGAAGACCCCCAGGACAAATATCTGCCCTGACCATTTGCTCTAAACACACAGATTACAGCATGAAACCTTCTAATCAAAACCAATACTACATGTATGGCCACTTTAAGTTCAGAAATACCCTGACATTGCAGGTGAGACCCAAGAAAACAATACATAAGTATCACCATCTTTTTGCAGCCATGAAACTTTGTTTCCAACCCCCAGTGCCATCTGCTACACTTATTCAGTACTTCTAAAAGCTTGTGCTCTCCTTTTAACACCATGTATAAACTTAATCAGGCTGTCAATTTAAAGCAAGAGCTTGAGCCACAAACCAGCAATTTTTCACTAAATACAATTTCTGCAGAATGTGTTGGTATGCAGTTTGAGTCTATTAAATTTTTCCCCATACACAGCTGATGGGCTGCAATATTGATCGCCACCAGCTGTCTACAGTTACAGTAACTGAAGAAATAGATCTTCAACGACAACGCTCCCGCATATAATGCATTTGGTGATCCTCATGCCATCTTATAAAATGGGGCCATGTTTTTATAATATTATTTTTCAGAGTTAACATTCTAAACAAAATGTTTATCACAACTAACTGGGGTTTTAGCATTATTTTTTAATAAAGTTATTCAACAAAGCTAGATTAGAGTTTGTGCAGTTTTAATGCCATCAATTTACAATCAGGACAGTGCTGCTAAATACATTCTACGTATGTGATTTTATTATGTGCTATGGCAGCATTCACTTTGGGAACTGTATATTACATCACCTTTTCTCTTACTTATTCTGTTCTAATTTCTCAGCATTAGAGACTCTAATTAAGGTCAAATACCAGGAGATCCAATAGGCATTGGGAATAGGAGCAGGGAACAAGGGCACAGAGAAGAGAACCAGACAGGAACAGGCACAGGAATCAAAGGAGCATGGAATCATAAGAACAAGGAATCACAGGGACATGGAAACACGAATGCCTACACATTAATGATGGAGGTGGAGGAGGTAGAATAGCAGAGTCACAGGGAAGATTGTGCCCCCCACACCAGTTGTGCCCTAGATAGCTACTTTTTTTGCCAGAACCACTAAGGAGAAAAGCAGCTTGTATGCTCTTATAACTAGGATGGGGCTCAAGCCTCTAAACCTCCCTTATTTTATTCTGTTGAATCTAAAAATCACCCTTAGTGAAAAGTTGGGCTGTGCAGCTGCACTGCTCACA
>CM044448.1:96876040-96892518 GCA_024363595.1 Xenopus borealis | reverse complement strand
TTCTCGGTTGTCACATCATTCAACAGTGCACAAAATATATCCTAGTTTTTGTGCCCAATAATCACTGGATAGTACTGCATTGATTTTATTTACAGTAGATTTGCATAGTAAATGAAACACTTACTGTTGTACATTTCTCTGACCTTTTACTCAGCCATTCGAACTTACACTAGAAATGTAATCTGTGTCTTACATGGGTCTGTGTATAAGGAAAGACATATTATCCAGTAGGATATTGATTCTAAGATTCATTTAATTTAAAAAGTCAATTCACTGGAAACTCCTGTGGGAGAAGAGACCCTTGTCTGTGATAAATAGGAACCCTTTGGAAAAGCTCTCCAGTTGCTGACATTTCTGTGTTCCAGAGCTTAAAGCAGCAGCTTGTCTTTTCAGTGAATCAGCTGTTTCCACTGAATAGATGTTTTAACCTGTTGTAAATAATATATCCTTTAGAAACAATCCCCCTGACTTCAATATCTGAATACAGTAACCTTTTCAAAATAAGTGTGATTAAGCACATGGTTGTCAGATCTCCCAAGACCAACAAAGACAAATTAAATACTTTGTATACTAATGTAGAGTAAGAATGGTCATAACACTAGGGGGCATAAATGTGTGTTTTTACTCTGCTTTACTACTGTATAATTATTTGCAAGGTTCAGGCATTTATGGCCACATATGTGCCCTTGAATTAAATGCAAATCAATGCCAACATTAAAAGACATTTAAACCTGGAAATATGCCAGGTTTCCCATGCTTTTAATTTTTTTTTTTACGATAAGCTCTATTAAAAGCTTTGTAATCAAAAAATACAGCACTTAGATGGCCCACTATGAAGCGGGAGAATCAGGCATGCCGTATATAGCCTCATATTTAAAACCTGATATATTTGTGAGCTAATACATTGTGTTTATTGCAGTTAATGAAAACATAATTAGCTCCACACTCATTGAACCGAAAGGCTTCACTTACATAGCTAGACAATTCCATTTGTAGCTCAGCAAGGGTATATCTTCCATATGTACCTGCACTAAAAAGCTAAGCAGAGCCATCAGTATTCAGTTTGCTTACAACATAACCTAGTCTGCCCTAAACGCATCCTTTTATACCCCAATATCACCCTAACTCTGGCCACATTTGCATATGCTCCATTTGTTTTGAGGTTCAAGGTCCTTGACAATTCTATTATTATGATTCATGCTACAAATCCTAGCAGTCAAGCAGAAAAAAAAAACTATTCCTCTTCATGCTGTGGGCCCATGTTGCAATTGAATACATTTGAGGGTCAAATTATATTCAGAAAGTCATGTCATGCAGGGATGAGTGAAATATTTCACAGCGTTAAGTAGTTTCCCAGAGAAATAAAAACACCCATATACTCTAATGGATAGTATTAAAAATGTTGCATGGTTTGAAAAATTGTTGCTCAAAAAAATGCTCTTTGATTTCAATGCGTTTGGCTAATTTCTTGCAGTTTCATCAGATTTGCCCATCAATAGAATGAGAACTCTGCGGAATTCAGTGGCACACTGGGAACCACAAAAATGCCTATACTCATATTTGAATGTCCATTTTCTTTTATTTGTCTAAAACCCTAAACATTTGAAGTTTATTAAAGAGCACATTTACTAAGGGTCTAAGTGAAAGTTAGAATTAAAAAAATTAGAATTCCGAAGTCATGTTTGGCTAAGTATAGCCCAAAATTCGATTTGAATTGAAAAAATTAGAAAATTTTTAATTTCTCTTTAAATAAAATTTGGATTCAACACTTCACCACCTTAAACCTTCTAAATTGTTATTTTCGCCTATGGAGGACCTCCTGGAACGTTTAAGGACTGTTTTTGAAAAAAAAAAATTCGAGATTCAACCCTTAGTAAATTTGTGTAAAAAAAAGTGTAAAAATCATGAAAAACCGAAATCGAAAATATGCCATGTACAGCAAAAGTTGTCCTATAGTAGCCAGTAGAAGTTGTGCTCATCCTTTTGGACCATTTTTAACCAATTCAGACTTTTACGGGGGGAATGCAATATGTTTCGTTAGTGACCATGTTTGCATCCTTTCTGACTGATTTCAGAAATCAACTACATTGTTGCAATATTTGTGATCATGGGCAGTGCATGTAATAACATCACAAATTGTTTATTGTGACTAAATATTTAATGAAACTCCAGAGCAGGTGTGAATGCTAACTCTTGCTTAGTGATAATGAGTGATGCAGTATTCGCCAGCAAAGGATTTTACATTGAGGGCGAGACTTTCGCTAATAATTTTTTTTCATGCATAGTTTATCTTTATTTTTTCATATGTGTTTTTTATGATTTCATGGTATTGCGGTTTTAGGGAAAATTAATTTAACTGAGGTTTCAAAAAACTTGAGGAAATGTGATAAAGTTGGTAATGGAAAAAATATTTCCAAGGAATGCCTTTTTTTTTGCACAAATATAATATTGATTTGGTGAACCCGGAAATAGTTTAGCAACAGTAAAAGAAGGTTTGCAAATGTTATAGTTTGCACCAGTGCATAGTGAGTGTAATAAAACTTCTTACTGAAAAAGATCTGTTCGCTTCAGAAGATTACTACACGTTCAAGTACTTCTTTATATGTCCACAAAGTGAAATTCAAATTTGCAATGCAATAACAGTCTATGAATTTATTTGAAGAATGGTGGTGGCTAAACCCTACTTATTAAATTCTACTTTCTTATTAGAAAGTCAAAGAGCAGTGGTGACATTTGAAACCAGGAACGTTTCTTCCCAGAAAAAGTGTTTTCTTATGAAGATTTTGATCTGTGGAATAAAATCCATATTATAAAAAGGTTGAGGAAACCATTACCCTAACAGCTTATTTCAAGGATCACGAGAGCCAACGTACAACTGTTTGTTCAAAAGCATATTTTTTTAGTGCTTTATTTTATCACACATATTAGCTGTGCTCTAGTGATGGGCGAATCTATCCCGTTTGGCTTCGCTAAAAAATTTGCAAATTTCCAGTTTTTACGCGAGTCTCTTTTTTTTTATGCCAGCGAATTTTCGTCAGGTGAATTTTCTCTGCTGTTTCACAAATGTATTCGCTGACGGCGAATCGTGGGAATTCGCCGAAAAATTGCGCCTGGCGAATAAATTCGCCCATCACTACTGTGCTCCTTACTAGGTTCCTTAATAAATATCTGTTTCATAGGAACAGTGTTTCTGGCTGTACTTTTTCTTTTTGTTGGTCACAATTTCCATTTTTGATGGCGTAAGTAATAGCTCACCATTACTATCCAGGTCTCCAGCATTGAAAATGAAGTTGTTTCTTTGGATGAAGGAGCCTGCACCACATTGGAAACAGAAAACCCAGGAGTCTGTCAATCACCAAATGTTGGGAAGAAAGGAGAAAGAAGCTCTCAGAATTGTGAGTTTGTCAATTTCACTATAACAGGAATGGCATTTAAAGGGGAACAATCATGAAAATGAGCATATGATATAAACTTTCTAAATATGATAATATTTATGATAAATATGATAAATTAAAATTTTTGAACATGTTCTGAAACAATCTAGTTACGCTTCACTATCCCTCGCTCAGTAATCTGACTTCAAACATGGGGCTTTGTGTCTTAGTCATTTTTCGTGATGGACAGTTAGCTCTAATGCATCCTTGGTTGCTGCTTCCTTGTCATAAATGATGTATGAGAGATAAAAGGGTTTCATAAAGACTACTCTGACACAAAAGATGCGTATAAAGATTGCTGATAGGAGAAGAGTGGAAAAAAGGTTTAGAATATTGAATATTGAATTGATTATATTCAGATATGTTTTTATTTGCATGAGATAACAATTAAGTGCATTTTAATGATAGTTGCCCTTTAACGGAACAGTACTATTTCAGAAAGCCTAAATAACTCAGAAATCTCCATAGCAGAAAGCAGATTCAGTGCTTTCTTTCAAACTTAAGTGGGTAGAGTTCTCATAAGAGCATCCTCTTGTAGCTATAATTAGATTTAAGATCCCTAATCTGACAGTTGAGAAATTTTGTAGAAGTTTTTCCAGAGAGTTATATCCCTTTCAGTGAAAACTGTATTCTGTGAATATCAAAGAAGGATCCTTCAAGAAATTTGTCTTGTACTCTCTAATGGGTCTAAGAAGGACTGGCCAATTTGGGGTTGTTCACACTGGAGAGGAGGCACTTTAAGGGGTGATATAACTATGTATAAATATATATGGGGGTCATATAATCATTTTAATGCTTTAATTACCAGTAGGTCTTTCCAGTTGAAGCAAGGTCACCAAGAAAATGATGTTTTGTATAAATATTCAGTAATGTTTTTTTTTACAACAGCTGTGAAGCTGTGGGTTTTGGATAGCTTTTTAGCAAGTGAGGAAATACAGGATTATGGAAGATAGCTCAAGTTGAACCAAGGACTAGTACGATTGCCATCTTGGAGTCAGGAAGGAATTTGTTCCCCCTCTAAGGCGAATTAGAGAGAGTTCAAATGGGGGTTTTTTTGCCTTCCTCTGGATCAACTAGTAGTTAGGCAGGTTATAAATAGATTTAAAGGTTGAACATGATGGTTGTGTGTCTTTTTTCAACTAACTTACTATGTTTATTTGTTACTACAGTATGTAACTGTCCATTTAAGGTAAAAAGATCTTCCACTGAAAATTTGGCCTGCTTTAAGTGTGCTCAGGCCCCTGATCTTTTCTTATGCAATTAACATGGAGGAAACTAAATAAATTGAATCCCATACTAGCTCAGGACTTATGCCCTGTGAGAGGGAGGTGGATCAATCTTCCCAGTGGTAGAGTGAGATGGTCCTGCTCATTGTTATTTTAAGGAAAGGTTTCTCTTTCTTGGAATCCACTCCAGAAGGGGGTGGATGTACTGTAGCTAGAGAACCTGAAGCATAAGATCCAATTAAGATGAAGCTTATTTCCCTAAGCAAAGGATAACCTTTGTGGAGTTGGGGAAAGGGACACCATAAATTAAGTATAGATAGTGGACAGCAGATTATGTAGAACATTCCAGGAGTGTAAATAGACAGGGTAGTGAGAAAGAGCAGCATGTAGTCCACCAAGGAGATTTAGAGTGTGGTAGTCCAAATGTGGTACTTGTTAGACAAGGATGCCAGTGGGGAGGAACTCATGTAATATGATGTGAAATCCCTAGGAGCACCTTGGCAGCAGCCTGTTACTGGAAGGTAATAACCATGGTGTTCATAATAACCCAAAGTGATGTTATGCCACTGCACTTGATATCAAATTTACTGGGAAATATGTTTTGTTGCCTGTTAAATAAATGATTATTTGGTTCAAGAACCACCGGCCAGATTTTGTAGCAATTTCACAAAGATATTCGTTGATGGCGAATCTTACCGCTATTCCTGGTGAAAATTTTTGTCCCAAACTTTCTCCTTTTATACAAAATTTTGCCCTAGCCAAAACTCTGTTGCAAACTGGCAATGCTCAAAAAAGCTAGAAAAGCTACCAATAGTGATGGGCGAAACTCCCGCGTTTCGCTTTGCCGAAAAATTCGGGAATTTCCAGACAGTGGCATGCCAGAGGGGGATCAAGGGCAAAAATGTTTCTAAAAAATACATTGTTGACACAGCGCTGCGTTTTGTGCTGTAAAGGGCAGAAATCACACTACGTCACTCAGGTGATGTTTCTGGACACGGAATGTGAAAAAGCTCACACAGCTACGTGGCACTTGGTTAAAGTCTGGGCAAACAATGCCTACAAGGTCAACGTATACACTACTACAGCAGTGGATACGGATTAAGGAAAATATTATTGCTGCTTGAAAAACGTCACTCAGGATGGTGTTTCTGGAGACGGTAATATTATTGATATTTAGACAGAATGTAAACAAGCTCACACAGCTAGATGGCAGTTGTTTGAAGAACAGTAGATTACTAGCCAGCAAACTTACTATCAACTGTCCCTCAAATCACTAACAGCTCTCTCCCTACACTAGCTCTTCCAAGCACACACAGGCAGAATGAAAAAACGCTGCAGGGCTTCAGTTTATATATGGAAGGGGAGTGGTCCAGGGGGTGTGGGGGTGGTCCAGGAGGGAGAGCTTCCTGATTGGCTGCCATGTATCTGCTGGTCTGGGGGGTCTGGCAAAAAAAAAGCGCCAGCTAAGGCGAACCCAAATTGGCGAATGTCGCACGCCGTTCGCGAACATTCGGCAAGCGCGAACAGCCGATGTTCGCACGAACAAGTTCGCCGGCGAACAGTCCGCGACATCCCTAGTCATTACCTAAGATGCATCCAAACTGATTCTGCACATTAAATTTATATACAAATCTTGTAGTCAGCACTCAGTTGCTTCTCAAACCAATTAATACCTTACAGAAAAAACAAAGTGTGTTAAAAACAATTACATTAATCAATAATTGTATCAGCTTCAAATATTTTGTATGCAAACTCACTTAAAAATAAACATCCCAGGGGTATAGTCTCTATTCAATCCTCATGGCCATATTGTGTCTAATTTATGTATCCAATACATCTCTTGATAATTTAACTGTAGCAGCCTATCGCCACCTTTCCTTGGTACATTAACCTTCTCTATCACTTGAAACTTCAATTGGCTCACAGAGTGATTAGCTTGTTGAAAATTATATGGCACCGGTAGTGTAGAAATTTCTTTACGTGTTGTCGATTTATGTTTCAAAATGCGGTCACGTATTCTTTGAGTAGTCTCTCCAATATAACTCAGTCCACAAGGGCATTTTAGTAGGCGAAGGTCGTCCATTTTGAGCACCTGATACCTTTATTTAGTTTTTTTAAGTAAGGGTTTGAGCACGTCACAACATAAAGCATTGAATTAAAACACCATTTTATTTCATGTCAGTTCCAACACACTATATTGATTTTTCCCTACATGAAGATAGAATTTAACTGTAAGTACATGAGATTCAGGATCAGCATACTAAGATCTTTTATGGGACTGTTACCTATGTTTGAATGTCTAAAAAAGAGCACAACATGTGATTAACATTGATGAGTGGTTTCATGGTGAAATTCTGCATTTTGTCATATGGAGTTTTGTGTACGCAACTTTGACAAAAATTTTCCCCCAAAAAAGTGGCTCAACAAAATAGTCAGCATGACAAAATTGTTGTTGAGACAAAAAGTTGCCAAGACAAAATTGTTGTCATGGCAAAAAAATTTCCAAGACCAAATTGTCACCTAGACAAAAAAAAAAGTTGCCATAAGAAAAAACATTGGAGTGAGAACAAACTTGAGAAAACATGCACTGACTATAGACAAAAATTTGCAGAGACAAAAAAGTTACCACAAGAAAAAACACCAATTGATTTTAATGCACCATAGCTTAAAGGACAAGAAAAGGTTAATTTAATTGGGGTGATGATCCTTCTTTCCCCACATACATCAGATAATATCTGGAAAATGGGTACAAGTAAGGTGGTGGGGCATCTATAGGAGAATGCCCAAACCAGCGCTTGTTCTTCAAAGAAGGGAGCCAACCCATGATTCTTTATGTAGAAGCTCAGATTACATTGTTACTTTCATTTACCAGGGACCTATACAATGCATATACTGTGCATGTGGAATTTAAAGCTGTGCATGTGCAAAGACATGCCTATGAAAGGGATGCCTGGAAGATACAAGTTAGATGGAGATGCTTCTTTAGAATGATCCCTGTGCTGGTTCATTTTTTTTTTTTTAAAGAAGAGTGAAGGTCACAGGAAAAAAATTATGAATGAATATTACCTAAACTATTCCACCCTTTATTTTAAATATTGTAAACATTGCCAGCCATTTTTTTTCAGTGTCCATATTTTTAATGCTCCCATGGAGTTGGACGCTTTCTATCTTCTTTTGACTGTTGTTATTCTAGAGAAAAATCACTGCACACAATGGTCCATGCAGGACCAGATTTGGTAAAGAATTCCAGATCCTTGGCACACTGACTTAACTCTATCTACATTTCAGAACTATCTGTATACTTTTGCTCATTCAATTTCCTTTCCCAGCTGGCAATTAGTGATGAGCGAATCTGTCCCGTTTTGTTTCACCAAAAAATTAGAGAAATTGTGAAAAAATGTGTAAAACTCTGAAATTTTTCAGAACAAATTGCAGTCTATGGACATTTTTACGCCCATTAAAGTCAATAGTCATTTTTTCTCATGGTGACTTTTCTAGAGATTCATTAGTCAATGGGCATTTTTTCTTATGGGGATTTTTTTCTCCTGATTTATTAAAGTCAATGGGAATTTTTTCTTATGGGTGTTTTTTTGTGGCAAATTTTCCCACGGCGTATTTCCACTGCAGTTGCGTGAAAAGATTTTCACATAACAAAATTCAGAAATTTGCCGTGAATCCATGGCTACCGAATTAATTCGCTCATTGCTACTGCCAATATTTAAACCTTTACTTCCTTTTGTACCAAGTCCATCAGCTAATAACAACCAATTGCAACACAGCATATACTGGTCACCTGTCTGAAAGCAAATACTTGATTAACTTTTATCATGTAATGCCAGTTGAGTCATCAAGCTTTTCCAACTCCAAAACAGAATGAACTAATTCATTGGAAACCAGGTCATACAGCGGTTATTGCAAATACATTTGAAAGGTTATTACACAAGCCAGGTATTTATTCTGTTTACCCATATTCATGCATTTCAATTCTGATTTCTAATATGTGGCTCTACATAGATTAGTAACCATATGAAAAAAAAGGACTCTTTCAAAGGAAATGAAAATGAGCAGAAATGGAATGACAAAGCACAGGTCAACCACACACAAATGTTCCCAAGTACAGCATATGACAGATTTTAATATGTATCAAAGGCCCACAGCAATTACCTCCATCTTCTCAATGCACTGTAAGACCAACATGTCATTTTGTTCTGTTAGAAAATGTGAATTCTAATGTAATACAATCTCCCAGCAAGGAGCAATGTTATTCTATAAATTCACAAAACTCTTTCTCGCTTGATAGACAACAAGAAAATATAGGAATTGAAAAAAAAAGACCTTTGATTCAAAGTGCACTTTGAGTTTTAAAATGTTAAAATAGGGAAAGAAAAAACACACACAGTACGTATTGTGGCTTTATTAGTATATAATTCAGATTAATAATAGAGGACCTGGAAACAATAAAGGTAGTGGTTAGTACCTAAATGTGCAGGATTTCAATGTTGTGTCACAAAGGTAGACATTTTAAAATGATTTAGAATAAAAAACAAAAGCTGGAACATCTTTTGTTTGAAAATCAGAAATTAGCTCTTAATATAGACTCATTTGAGAGGCATGTGGTCAAATATGCCTGCTTCATAATTACTTGCTTGTGCATGTGAATGTGTGAAAGTTAAAAGCTTATTCTTCTGTGTTTTTTTTTTTTAACTTTAATAGCATCTTTGGTTTATCACATCACTGTAATTCCGTATAAAGAATATATTGTATCTGAAATTATGTATGGTAAGCATAATAATGCACAGTACCCCAGCTATATATGAAATTGAGGAAAAAAAGATATAATATAAATTGAGTGTGCTTTAATACTCATTAGGAATGCAGGAACCCTCATATCTCTGTACCCCACAGGACTATAGGAATAAGAATTTAATATCTGTTGAGAATTCTGGAACCCTCATACCTCTGTTCCCTGCAGGACACAGGAATATGGTTTTAATATCATCTGAATGTGCTTAAAGGCCAAGCAAAGGCAAAAAAATAAAATACCATTTTTACTTTCTTTAATGAAAATTAAATGTATCTCCAATATACTTTAATTAAACAATTGTACCATTTTTACTGTATAAGAAAGGTGACTGTATTCAGTGAAATTCTCCCTTCATTTACTGCTGTTTATAGGAATTGTCAGATGGTCCCTTACTGCTGGGCAAGGAAACAATCATAATTATGAATAGCGGGGGGGGGGGCTTACTTCCCAGCCATGCAAAACTTCAGTAACTTGCAGTTGGCGACTGTGTTAAAATTTTATTTTTTTTATTTTTGCCTTTACATCCCCTTTAATGTTTGCAACTCCAGCTGCAGGGTCAAAGATCATGGAGCCAGATTTAAACAGATAAAATGGGATTATTTTGCTGCAGCCACTGGTTCTGGAGAGTTAAAGAAATTTTGTATTGTGATTATTAATTGGTCTTGCTGTATTGGCTTCTGGCAGATATTATTTGACTTGTGCTGTTATGATCATTTATGATGATCCCTAAGCTTAGCCCAGATCACATTGAGCATATGCACAGTCTTGGTCTTGTAAAGATGTTTAACAAAGTTGCAAGATGACAGCCCCCTGTGCCGAACTTTGAAAGCATAAATTATTTGTTTGATTTGTGGTACAGTAAGTTCATTATTATTCTATTTTATACTTTCCTTGTCCTTTAAATATTCATTGGCTATGCAGGAACCCTCATACCTCTATTCCATACAGAACAGCAGGGAGAAGATTTTAATATCAACTGAATGTGCTTAAATAATCATTGGCTATGCAGGAACCCTCATATCTCTGGACTCTACAGGATAGTAGGAATACACATTTAATATACACTGAGGGGCAGATTTACTAAATTCATGTGAAGGATTTGAATAGAAAAAAGGCTACTTCGATCATCGAATTTGCAAAATTCAACTATCGAATAGCCCAAAATTCAATTCGAATTGGCCACATTCGAAAATTTGAATTCGATTGTCGAAGTATTGGCCCTTTAAAAAAAATTCCATATAACAATTCGGCAGATTAAACCTACCAAATTGCTATATAACCCTTTGGGAAGCTCCCATAGGATTTTCCCAATTTTTTTGATCAAATAGAAAAAAATTTGATGGTTAAAATAGTTTGAATCGTTCTATTTGAACGATGTTATCGATCAATCGAATTTTTCATATTAAATCGAATTGCATTAAAATCCCTTTAATTCGAAATATAAATTTGAGGGGTTTTAATCCAATATAAATTCGATGGTCAAAATGGAGGGTTAATTAACCCTCAAATTCGACCCTTAGTAAATCTGCCCCTGAGTGTACTTTAATATTCATTGGGTATGTGAGTATGCAGGAACCCTCATACCTCTATTCCTTAGATCAGTGATTTTCAACCTTGTGCCTCCAGCTGTTAAGAAACTACAAGTCCCACAATGCATTTGCCTGACTGTGGCTGTCAGACTCCTTCATTGCATTGTGGGACTTGTAGTTCCTTAACAGCTGGAGGCACAAGGTTGAAAATCACTGCCTTAGATGACAGCAAGAATATGGCTTTAATGTCAATCAAATGTCTTTAAAAAGTGCATGGCCATATGGATAGAAAATGGATACATATTAGGGTTGCCAGCTGTCCAGTTTTCATCCAGACAGCCCGGAATTTGGAAGGGCAAAAATTAGGAAATCCAGACAGGACATTGAAGTTAAAGGACCAGTAACATCAAAAAATTAAATTGCTTTAAAGTAATAGAAATATAATGCAGTGTTGCCTCTGCACTGGTAAAACTGCAGTGTTTGCTTTAGAAGCACTACTATTGTTTATATAAATAAGCTGTTGTGTAGCCATGGGGGCAACTAGTCAAAAGAGAAAAGGCTCAAGTTACACAGCAGATAGCAGATAAGCTCTGTAGAACATAATGTTATCTGTTATCCATTACTTATCCTGTGCCACATAGATCATTTTTAACAGCACAGGACAAAACTGCATGATATTTTCTTTACTTTAAAACAAAAAAATTTTGTGTTACTGTTCCTTTAATGGCATGGCGTCATAACCCCATCCCTGACATCACTGGATCCACTTCTCTATGTAGCCCACCCAGCCCATGACATCACCAACCCCCTGTCTGGAGTTGATCCCCCCAAAACATGACAACCCTAATACACAAACACATTCACATACATAAACTTACTACCATCTTTGAAATGTATATGGTGAGCAGATGAAAATGAACATTGTCATCTTGGCAGATGTTATTGTGTAAATACAGTTTCTTACTCTCTATATTTCCAGTTGAATTACTCAAATAAGATACAGCCTGTAGCCATTAAATCTATATCAGTAGGTCTCCTGTTTCCCCTGACATGCTGTTGATTGATATACACTGGCTGTGTTCATGAATTTGCTGGAATATCCCAACTTTTTCCTCACACACCTACCATATAAACCGATAGTCTGCTAACAAAGTGACTGATTTCTGAGCCAGAAAAAAAAGCATACAGCTCAACAGACAATCTACATATATTTGTTTCAGTCTGGAAAAGGATTTCTTTGATTTAACCTTTTTCCTTCTGTCTGAGGAATCTATAAGTATTAACCATAATACAAATACAACCTGAACACAGTATCGTAAGAATACATTTCCTTTCAGAAAAATAATACCAGGACTATTTTTTTCCTATTTGCACTGTGAATGTATACATTTTGGAAAAATACTGAAAATAATGCTTTGATCTCAGTGTATTTTTATGCAGCTGAAGGTCACAGATAGAACAATGGGCAATTGCCTATTGCACATGCATATAGCTTTGAATGACAAGTCATCGGTAGAAACTATACCCGAAATAAGATTTGTCCTAGAACAGAGTTACATAGTAAATACAGGGATGTCATAGTATTAACCTGTTATCCAGATGCTTTATCATTGGCTCTATCATTGTTTATGCACCTGTGCCCCCACAGAGCTTTAGTAATGGCAAATCATGTCCAAAAAGAAGGAACCTCACAATGTCTAATAGAAGATCCTACTTTATTAATGTACCTTAAAACAGTTACAAATCTTTTATTAAGAACTTAAAGGGCAAGGAAAGGCAAAGAAAATCCCATTTTTATTTTCTTTAATGAAAAATAAATCTATCTCCAATATACTTTCATTAAAAAATGTGTACCTTTTTTTAAGAATCCGGACTGCATGCAGTGAAATTCTCTCTTCGTTTCCTGCTGTGGATAGGAATTGTCAGACAGTCCCTAACTTCTGGCAGGGAAACAATCATACTTATTGATGATGATCCCTAAGAAGCCCAGATCCCACTGAGCATGTGTATGTAGTCTAGTCTTGCAAAGATGTTTAACAAAGTTACAAGATGACAGCCCCCTGTGACCAACTTTGAAAGCATAAATAATTTTTGATTAGGCTTGTGGTGCAGTAAGTTCATGTTTATTTTTAGTATACAAAATACAGCAGTTCTTGCCTTATTCTATTTTAGATTTTCCTTGCCCTTTAAGGAAAGTAGGCCAAGGAGCATGACAAATTTTTATAATGTCAAATTTCTTGTGTAGTCATCAGTGTTCCCTTTAAGATGTGCACCTGTATGCTCAAACAACCAGTTTAACCCATAATTTAGTCCTCAACTGTGCATTTTTTTTATGTGGATAAATCAGATTTTGGCAGCAAGATTCCACCAAAATTTTAACTAACAAGTTTTTTTACAGGTGGTTTTCCAAGCACTGCTAGGAAAACTGTTGCACTTGAGATATTCTGGGCATCAAAGGTATGCAACATTCTAGGGAGAGTTAGGTTTTGGGCAGTAATTTCCTCATTTTCTGATTGTAGGAGTGCTCCATGTGTACCCTGTCTGGGTAGAGTTCAGACTCTAATCTGGAGGAATTGACTTCTGCTCCTTTTTTCAGAGGATATAGACCTGCAACCTGTTTATCAATATCCTGGAGTAATATAATTTTTAATCCACGGTGATGTAAATTCTGGGTTTGCATGGTTTTGGTTAACTCCCTGCAGGTAATGTTGGGTTAAGGCTCTGGGATGGAGGGGGTAGGGTTGCCACCTTTTTCAAATAGACTTAAAAGCAAGCGGGAAGATGGGATGTCATGTAAAAGAGGTGGGGGCAAGGAAATGGTGCATGGACAGATGGAGGAAGGTTTGATAATGAATTTGGGAAAAGAAAAGATAAGTTTAGGGAGCATCAATGACTTAGGGGGGACTGAACAGAGGCTACATCTAAGATGTTACAAATATTCCAGTGACCACCAGCCCCAGTCTTGGCATGTTTTTTTACGAGGCAGGCCAGTGAAACCCTCATTGGGAGTAAAGTGTGGGTGCAGAATTTCAGCTCAGGAACCATAAACAGGGAGGAATCACTGCCTTTGATGTTCAGTCAAGTAAAAGTAAAGTACAAGGGTCCCAAGTTATAGGCTTGAGAGTGAAGCTACCTATCATATTAGGGTCTCTGTTGAACAACACAAGCTTCAGCGTAACCTTTTGAAGCTTATGAGCCCAAAACATGTCAGTTATCCAACCTATTCCAAATTTTAAAGCCTGACTAGAATACCGTACCATACCATGTTTAGCTTAGGGCTAATTTATTATCAGTAGATGTAAGTTAACCAAATACATGCAGCATTAAGTTCAAGAAAATGCAGTACCCAAAATGTACTTGAACTGATCTATGAGCACCTTGCCCATTTGCTGTTGCACCTTTTTTGAAGCACCAAGATCAAGGAACACATGACAAGGAAACAAGTAAGAGCTTCCTATAGGTGCATGATGTTGCACCAGTTGAATCACATGCATATGAAGATGATATACAGTAAGTGCAAATTCATGCCATGGTCTTGTATGGCCCTTTCTTTCCCAGGTGCAATATGGACAAATTTGTGATCAATAGAAGTAGTCAAAGCAGTTCTTCACACCTCTGGTATCTGCCAATTATTGCACTTGATTTCAACAGGTGCAATTTCTCTGGAATTTTTTGAAAGGATCTTACATTGTGCTTAGAATAAATGCAAATTTGTTTTACTTTGGACTCCTTTGGAAAATTAGCCTTTTTATGGTATTTGCTTGTTCCAGATTTTCAACAAAGGCCACATTGGTTTTCATAAAACAATTAAAAATATAATTCTGCCATCAGTAAGGAGGATTGAGTTGTGTAAAAAGCAAGATGTGGTAATTTATTCAAAATGTAAATTTAAAAAAAAGTTCACTTATTTTGCTAAGTTTCCTGAAAACTGTTTTAAAGAAATCTTATTTATAATGCAATCCGCGACACCAATTAAACAGAGGTGAGAAATTTGCTCGCTACATTCATAACAACAGCTTTTTTTTTTTTTTTTTTAAATGCCTTTCTAATTAGAACACAACAGTATTTAACTCTTACTTTAGCCTCTCATTAGTACAGTGCAGAAATGTAGGCAGACCCAGAGAGACCCAGCTCACACCTATCCTTGTAATGCCATGACTTACAGGAGCAATGTCTTTATATATAGTTTAATGGAAATGCACACAGACATTGGAGTAGTATATTTACAATTGCCACATGTGGATAGAATGGGTGATTGGCAAGGGGGTGGTGGGTTGGAGTTCAGTGTGCAGAACAGCAGGAAACAAGCACAATTTTACCTTTTTAGCCCCACCTTTATTGAAGGTAATGATGGTGGAGAGCATGTATAAATGTAAAGGTAAAATGGATAAATGTAAAGGTATGTAACAATTAACTTATGTGTAATAACCTGGCTGTGGCCTTTTCAAGCTAAAAGATGAATCTTCCTAAGGGGAAGATTTACTAAATTCGTGTGAATGATTCGAAATTCTATCAAATTTTAAAAAAGATTTGAATTCTCGAATAGGTTTTCTGGCCACTTCGACCATCGAATTTTTAATCAAATTTTGATCAAATCAAATGATTTGAATAGATTGAATAAAAATCTATTCGATTATTCAACTATTCGATGGTGGAATTACTTGCCCTTTAAATTTTAATTCGAATGCCTAGCTTGCCAGAGTAAACCTACAGAATTGCTGCATAACCCTATGGAAAGCTCCCATAGGGGTTTTTCAGCTTTTTAAGATGGAATAAAAAATGGTTAAAATTAATGATTCGAACGATTTTATTGATCAATCGAATTTTTGTTATTCGACCATTCGACTTTTCGAATTTCGTTAAAACCCTTCGAATTCAAAGGGTTAAAATTAGGTAAAAATTTGATGGTGGAATTTGAGGGTTTTCAACCCTTAGTAAATCTGGCCCTAAGTGTTATGGGCCTGATAATAGTTGGTAAAGATTATCATTTAGGGCTGGGCTTTACATGCATCCAAGATCTTGGGTAAAACATATGAATCACATATGCATGCAAAATTGCACTGCTATTCAAGTATTTTTTTGCAAGCAGTTTCTCTTTTGGTCAAATGAAGAGGTATTTTTGGATGTTGTGCCGCCCACAGGAGAGAAGCATTAACGTACAGTAACTGGTGTAGTTTCATGTTTCTTGGCCTTACTTGCTCAAAACCTCTTTGTTTATCCCTGGATATACAATAAACACTAACATGACCATAGGTATAGGCCACAGTCACAGGTAGCATATACTTCATGCATTCAGGGTGCCATTTCCTTGTGTTGACTTCCAGGTTCCTATTGCCATCAAGGCTCCTGCCTTTACATTGGAGTCTACAGGTACTGAACTCTCAAGCAGGAGTGTATAAACTGCATAGAAGCCTTGTAACAAACTGAATAAAAAGTTTGGTATAACAGTGCTTTAACATAGCCAACCTGTGCAGAGGAATATGTT
>CM044448.1:96862784-96873272 GCA_024363595.1 Xenopus borealis | reverse complement strand
TGTGTGAAATACATACTCCCGAAGAACCTTATCCAAAAACCTAGACAAAGGTGAAAAAACCGAATTTACCCCAGCCACGATCGGACTACCCGGGGGTTTGTTCAGATCCTTGTGGATCTTCGGGAGTATGTACAACACTGGAGTGATAGGATCTGTCTGTATTAGAAATGATGCCAATTTATGATCAATAATCTCTAATTGTAATGCTTCCTCAATACAGACCTTAATTGTTTTTTGTATTGAAAAAAAGAGGAATATGTTCTTCTGTTTTTTTATACTCCAGTATCTAGCAGTTATTTTTGAAAATCAGTCTGGTGACCCACAAAGTGTTTGAGAATCATGAATTTACCATATTTTAAATACTTATGTCTATATTGTAAGAAGAGCTTCTACTGCATTTCAGAAGATCGCGGACACACCTCTCTTTAACAATAACTGGATCGATTTTTGGACCATCATCCATAGGTATACACAACATGTGTATATGGAGATACATAGAGACCTTTCAATCAGGGGGAAACATGTATGCCAGCAAAATGATATTATACTATTTATTCATATGAATGCTATGGTTTTTTTATTTGTTAATTTTCTGTTGCTTATTAGTATAATTTTTTGTTTTCCCTGAATCAGAAAACCTGTAATTATTAGCAATATCTTCTTGTTAAATACAAAAATATTCAGCATTTAACTCTGCTAATCGGCTCCATTAAATGCTGTTGTTAATTATAAGCTTCCATAAACAAACAATGGCGAAGTAATGTAAGTTAGGAACATGCCTGTCTCCTTGCTGATTAATAATAGAAAATAAAAACCAGATTTACAAGCCCCTGAACCAAGAAAAATTACTTTTTTTATGAATGAGGGTTGAGGATACATTACAACAGTGTTGCTTTTCCATTTATTTATTTATATATATATATATGTAATCATCCCGGCTACAATTAACTCAGCCTGTGACTCCCCTGCCAGATGCCAACAGACTCTTAATACCACGCTGTTCTCCTATTGATATGCAGGGAATGTGTTCAGTGTATTGAGTCTTGCAATTATGCGTAATTCAGTGTTTTGTTGTCACTCCAGAGGGTGAAATAATTTTGCCAGAACAAAACTCCATTTGCTGCCATATTTATGAGAACAATCTCAGTGTAGAAGAATGCTCTTACTTTTTTCTTTTTACCCCAGCGAATATTTGCCTGGTTTGTATATTCTGTTTTTATAAAACAGCTCTCTCGAAAATTATATTCTCATTTCTCCTTGTGCTGCTGGGCATCATCTAGTTGAATACAGTAGGAGATGCCTAATTCTAGTCAATTCTCGCTTAGCAGGGAATTTCTATTTTATATTGAAAAATACTGGCAGAGGACACCTGAGATGGATTTTGTCCATAAAATGCTAAATGGTGTTTGAAAGTTTTTAATTGAAATAAATGCCTTGCAGCACTGGGATCCTATGGTTCAATTCCAACCAGGTCAATAATGCATATTTCTCTGCAGTCACATTCAAGAAACATACTTGCATCAAAAGGTGTTCCCTGAATTTGATGATAGTTGTGCTCAGTGCTACTAAGTCCCTCCTGCCTCCGGTTATGAATTGAGAGCAGTTGCGCCTATTGACACACCGTCACTCCATCAATCCCCATTGCAATACGGAACTAATGTCACTTGCATACCAAACAGAAATATGGAGTTCGAAGGCGCACAACCAATAAACAATGTGAGGTGCTAATCCAAAGGAGGCTACCCATATGAGTCTCCAAGTTAATCATGAACAAAACTCAAGTGAAAGATTGAACACCCTAGTTCAAACAAAAATAGTTTACAGAAATAGAACCAACACAAATATGATTAGCTGAATGCATTTCAACCAAAATGGTCTTCCTCAGGGGATATTAAAATGAAGAAAAAAGGATTTTTTGTGATTTTTTTCTCAACAGTAGTTCAGATAAAAATCTGATAGTAACTCTTAAGCCTTGTGCATAAGAGTTTATCATTTAAAAGGGGAAGGGATTGAGACACACGGTGTGGGAGTGGGTAAGAAATAAGCATGGTGAGAGGTGAAGCATATGATATTGCATTTGGTAGCTAAACAGAATGGGGTAGGCTTCTCTAAAAGGTGTGTTTTAAGAGAACATTTGAAAGCAGAAAGTTTGGGAGAAAGTTGGACAGACCATAGGAGGGAATTCCAGAGGAGGACGGCAGCCCTTGCAAAGTCTTTAATGCGAACATGTGAGGAGGTAATGAGAGAAGAATTGAGGAGCGGTGGGTATCTAGAGTATCAGTATACTGTGGTGTAGAAGCCTGGCGGCATATGACTGGAGGGGTGACAATCTCTAGCAGGGAAGTATGATTAATAGAGAGTTACTGTAGTCTAGAGGCATTATAATGAGAGAGTGAATAAGAATGTTGGTGGCATCTTGGGTGATAAATGATCATATTTAAGATATGTTCATTAGGTGAAAGTGATATGATATTGATTAGCACCTTCCAATAACCTCAATGGCAGAAAACTCCTCACCACCTTTACATTCAGAAAACTGAATGGTTCCACTAGATTTTCCCACTGGAGTAATTATCCAAAAGTTTTTCAGATATAAACTGCCCTCAAAAAAAATCAGGATAAAAATGTTTTTAAGTCGAACCCTTGACTTTACCCTTGCTAGCTGTGATTATGCCTGGTTTAAGAGGGTTTCAAACTTGCGCATGTTTTGCCTTCTGCCTACATCAGAGCATGTTGGTTTAATGACAGTGACGGCGAGTTTATGTACTTTCCATCTGTGAAAACGTTCTGTCATGCAGGAATACATTTTCTTACTAGACAGTTGGAACTAAGATGTAATTTCATTTTGTTTTCAATAGACTGAAGCTAAATTAATTATTCATTGGGATATTTTCTTAAAGTAGTGTCTGAGTCTTAATTTCCAATTCCCTTAATACGGTAAGGATCTGTGCTGGCAACTTATCAATTATTAATGGAGTTAAGATAATATTTGTTTTACATACAAAATATTCCTGAGGGGCAATATTAAATCTGCTTATAAATTTCTTGTTAGCTTAGCTTTTTCCCATATGGAAGAGACTCAAACGCTGAAGAACAATAACAATATGACTTGTTTTTTTCCATGGTTGTTTGCTGTGCATTCTGAAATGGGCAATGGGCTATTCTGTCCAATGCTGGGCCTCATTTAATGATGTGTAATGGGCAAAAATTAGTTTCTGTTGCATTTTACTAGGGATGAGCATTTTCTTTCTCTAAGTTTCACCGCAGAAATGAAAAATATGAGAAATAAAATATATCTACATGGGCCTGCATTTGGCAGTACTGTATTCAAAAAGAGTGTGTGGGGGGGGGAGGCATGTATCTGAACTCTTCTAATCCCCTAATTTACATTTCATACAGACATGTGGGTTAGGGAATGCTTGCGAGTGCAGGAGGCTAAGGAGTCCTGTACTTCAGGCAGTAAGGACAGGGCTGCTTAGCACCCACTGACATTGCTCTCATCACCTTGCTTTAGATATTGATTCCAAATCTGAAATGCAGAGGGCAGCAACAACTTCTTCTGGAACAAGCACTAAGAATATAATTAGAGGCAATTTACAACATCTGAGAAATACAAAGGAATATGGGTGCAACTAAACTGTGTAAAGTTTCCCTGGAGGGTTTATATTTATCAAGGTGGAAGGTTAGGAAAATACATATTTTGGGGTGATATTTTAATCTAGTGTATCTGTCTGCATGTATCTAGGGTCATTTAAAAAAATGGGCAAAAGGAGCATTTATCCAGGGCCTACCAGGAAAGGGTGGGCTGCACCAGACCTTTCATCTGCTGTAACATTTGTTCCCAATGAAATAGGAGACCCCTCATTTTAATCCAATGGAAGAGCTCCATAGCACAGCTTTTATAAATTCTGAATAGTCTCCTGTTTATCCTGTTTTCCCCATCTCATAATTATGGTTTCTGTGCTACCATGGCTTTTGTTTCAGGGTGGTGCATTTGGCCCCCACTTCTACTCTTGTAAATGCAGGTCATTTCTCTAACTTATCATATTCCAGTTCATCTGTTTCGCTTTCCATAATTGGGTGCATGATACATAAAAGTATTAGCCTTGAGGGAGCATTGCAATAAAATGTTCAAGTTCTCAAAATAAAATCATTAAATATGAATTTGTAAGCAGACCCCACAACTTGGTTTTTTTCTTATAGTTACACACATGGTGGTGCCCGTTCTGTTAGCAATGTTTATTTTGCATTTATTCACCATAAACAGACAATCAGTTAGTGTACAGTATGCTGCCATGACTTATTTGTGCACAAAATATTCTCTCGTTTATTTGCATTCATAAATATGAATGGAATTTATCACATAGCTTTCCTCTGCTGAGACTGTCTCCCTAGTCTGTTATAGAATAGCCATATGGAATCTATCATACGTGTATGCAGTTGTTGTTTGGAAAGGACAATAAGCAATTTCCTCATGAATGATTCTGCATTTCTAAGAAATACAATTTATATAAACAAAGCTGTAGATTTTTCAGGGCCGGGTCAAGCGGACAGGGAACCCTAGTCACCCAGTCGTATAAGGTCTACATAACCAAGCAGATTCTACAAAAGGCTCAAAATTTACTGCTAAAGTGTAAGACAGTCCCATTTTACATAACATCACTCAGCTAGAATGGAGCCTGACCTTGCAGTTACTCAAAGCAGTCTGGGAAGGAGTTGTGGGGTTCACAGCTATCACAACAAAATAATGGCAAGAAGAGACAACAGAAAAAGTTCTCCATTCTGGCATATGGTTTTTTGAACAGTCAGAAAGAGGAGAAATGAACCTGAGGTGTAAAGAAGAAACTGGGACCAAGGAAAACAAGGAAAAGTGGCTAAATAATTAGTTTGAAATGGCTTTTACCCAGTCTGAGATGGAAGTCCTAGCCAAGGGTTTGAATTTTGCAATTGCTCACCTGAAACCTGCAGAGTTCAGTGACTAGATGCAACTTGAAATTTGAACCCTTATACCATGAGTCCACATCAGTTGAGCTGTAGCCAGGGCTGTTTGGTCTTTAGTGGAAACGTAGAAAAATGCTCAATAAACACACAGGGCATGACGGTACCTGACCAGTGCCCCTGCTATTGTGACAAAGTCCATGGTCACTAGCTCAAAAGGATCCCTGGTTTGGATCTGTAGAGGGGTGGTGTAGTCTGGTCAAGCCTTATGAATAGCACATTGTGGGCACTCCTTTCACACTTCTTTAACCACTGCACCTAGCCCCAGAGCACACAAGTAGCAGCAGACAAGCTGCTCAGTTTTTTCCACCATGAAGTTGCACACCTTGCACAGCTGGGTGGCAGGGACCATCAATTGCCAGGTCCTCTGCTGCCCCTTCTCCCATTCACTTTGGCAGTATAGCATACCATGGCACACTTGTAGCCTGTCCCAATGCCATAGCAGTGCCATAGCCGCTGGAGCCATGCAGACCATCAGTGGGGGAATCACAACCCCTCTTGTTCCTCATCCTGCTGCCCAACTGGTACATCTGTGGGGCTACTGAAAAGGGCATCTGCATTTTGATGAGATCCACCTGAGTCACCACAGCCCCCTCAGAGTTCCCTAAGTGCCACTGCAAACTGGAAGAGCGTCTATCCTTCTCTCTGTGCTCTAGTAAAGAACCTGGTGCACAGATCTGTGGCAACTGCAACATCTCCATAGAGTCCCTCCATGTGGGTCACTATCTAATCTAGGGAACCTCCTTCCACCACTGGTAGCTGCAGTGAGCATCACACTCCATCAAGCCCAATCCCAAGTCAGCTCTATGCTCAACAGGCACCTTGCATAAGCGAGCTGTTGCTCAGACCAGTCTGCTGCTGTCACATTCCTTCCATCAAGGCCATCAAGGCCCCACTCACCAGTAGGAAAAGCATTGCTGGCTCTGAAGTCACAGCTCCAGAGTCTTCCATCCTGCCACATGACCAAATGTTACCCTGAGACACGAGGTATGGAAGACTTTCTAATAATCAGTTCCAGTTTATTGCTGTGGCTGTAAATTGCAGCACAATCCTTTCACCTCACCTTTCCCTAACATAGACTGCTGTCCCTTCCTCTATCACTGCCAGAATGGCTACAGTATTTGCTGTTCCTGTTTTCTTTATTCACTTTTCAGTAACAACAATGTTATACCTCACGGTTCAAGTTGGGAAGCACTGCCACCTAGTGGCCAAACTAACTATACATTCAATAATACGGATAAGTAATACTGATACTATGGAGCTTCCCATAGGGTTATACAGCAATTCGGTAGGTTTAATCTGGCGAACTAGGGATTCAAATAAAAATTTAAAGGGCAAGTAATTGGACCATCGAATGATCTAATAGATTTTTATTAGAATCATTCGATTCGATCAAATTTTTTTAAATTGATGGTCGAAGTGCCCAAAAAAGGTATTCGAAAATTCGATCGAATTTCAAATTCTTCACACCAATTCTAAATCTGCACCTTCATGTCTCTCTACATGCAGGATTTGTGCAAAAGGCAGTTATTCTATTAGATTTTGTTTGCACTGGAATCAGTTTGAGTTAGCTCTAATTCATCTGCTAGAAAAGGAACCCCCTGCATAAGATGTATTGGAACTGTCAATGAACATCTGATACCCAACTCTTACAAGAAGACAGAATGAAGAGAAACAGAGGCTGAGAGAGGAATTGTGACGATAAATTTGATTATTTTGGAACCTATGCAGAATACAGTATTTAATTGATTGTATTAGTTTCAGTCTGTTCTTGTCATCAGTTAATGACGCCTTAGAAAACGTTGCCCCTTCTATTGTTACACTATTGAATAGGGATGCTCCAAAACCATCAATCTTTTGATGCAGACAAATACTACACCCTTCAGCATAAGACTATGTTGCATAAGTCTTGTTCGGTTGTCTAGAGCTTTCAAGAGTCCAGTTGTGGTCCAGCTGAACACTTTGCTTTGAATCATGCAAAATTGCTCAGATTTGGCTAAATCATAAACTGGAAGCCTATATTCAGTACATGACTACTGTAGTTATAGTAGCTGTTATCCAGACCTAGGTTTTTCTGTATAAGGGGTCTTTCTGTAATTTGAATCTCAACACCTTAAGCCTGCTAAAAAAAGAATTTAAACATGAAATAAACCCAATAAGATTGTTTTACCTCTAGTAAGGATTAATTATATCTCAGTTAGGACCAAGTTCCAAAACACTGTTTTATTATTACAGGCTAAAAGGAAATGTTTTAAAAAATGTTATTTGTTTAAAATCTGTTTAAAATGAAGTCTATGGGAGATGGCCTTCCTGTATTTCAGAGCTTTCTGGATAATGGGCTTCCAGATAATGGATTCCATACTTGTATTAGGTTGTTTTAGTTGGGGATTGTACTAAGTAGCAATGCCAGCTGCCATATAGTGTGTTCCATTATGCTCCATATGGTAATTAGTGCTATCTAGACCCTACAGCTACTGGTAAAGACAAAATTTACATGCAGAAAGAAACAGACCAATATCTCCAGCATTCTTTCCATAAGTCATACTGTATGTAGAAAGCATTTGGGGTGAATTAGACCAATTATCACAGATGGTGCTACAGTAATCCACAAGGCAACCACAGATGCAGAAGTCCATTGATATTTACCCTGGCTTCATAAGTCCCATAAGACCCCCAGGTAAATGAAGCCAGATACAAAAGAAGAGCATCATTTTGATATTTCCTTGATTGTCCCCGGAGAACAGACGGGCCTGTTGATGTTGACGTCTTTGAATTGAGACGGATGGTAATTAAAGATGGAATTTGTTTTTCCATCATAACGAAAGGGAAACAAAAGACTTCCTGTTAATTATGGCATTAAAATTCTGATAAACCATTAATGACATTTCGGTTCCAAAAAAAAAAAAAAACCTCAGCCAAGCTGCCAAGTGACTACACAAACATCCTTTATATTTTTACATTTCATTTCAATGTGATCCAAATCGTAAAGCAAAACTTTGGTTCAGAAACAGGAAATTGGTTTTTCTTTACAAAAAAAAAGTAATTATGCGCAAACGCCCCAAAAACTTTCATTAAAATAATGCATAAAACAAAGGCTGCTGTTATCGAGCAGACACATTCAATATTGTGTGGGATAAATTAAAGGAGAAGTAATCATTTTAGACCAAACGCGGCCCATTTACAACCCCCAAACAAATGAAAATGCTTGTTGTTGTGTCCCATAGGGTACATGTTTTGGAGATGGTCAGGGTGTGGCAGCTCAGGATTCATCTGGGTCAGCTTTGATACTGGTTGACGAGCGATGAGCATATTTGCCAGGCACGAATATGCTGCGAAATTCGCCACTTCACCACCTGAAATTTTTTTTACAAATCGTCGTAAAAATCCCCTGCCAAAAATTTTGTTGCAACAAAATTACTGCAGAGACAAACAAGTCGTCATAAAAATGCCCATTGACTTAAATGCATTTGGATAAAAAAGTAACTGAGACAATTATGTTACCAAAAAAGTCCCCATAAGAAAAACCCCCTTTGTCTTTAATGCATTTGGAGTTAGAAAACATTGTCGTGCGTAAAAGAAAAATTGACGCTTATTGACTTCAATTGTTTCGCAAATTTTTCCGCAGTTTTGCAAATATTTTGGCAAAGTAAAATGGGACAGATTTGCTCATCACTATGGTTGATGTATTTGGGGGTTGGGGAGAAGGCCTATTCAGGGACCCTATGTAGGGGTCTCTTTGAACCCTCTAATTTTCTACAGAACTTTCTGAAAAATGTAATATGGAGGTAAGAGAATTCACCTGTAGTGATGGGCGAATCTGACCCATTTTGCTTCATCAAAAATTAGCAAAATGCCAAAAATTCACCAAAATGCATTAGTCTATAGGCAACATTTTTTAGCACGTGGTGGCTCAACAATTAATTTTGTTGTGTGACAATTTTTTTTCACCTATTTGTGTCTATAAGTGTCATTTTTGCTCATCACTACCAATCAGTAATCTGCTGACCTGAAACTGAATTACAGATACAAGAGAATACACCAATGAGAATACTAATCTCCAGCACAGTTTCAGACATTTTACTTTAAACATAACAGCCCAGCATATGACAACATTTATCTCAATGGAAAAGGGTGTGATACTTTTAAAGGAGTAGCAGGGTTAGCCCTTTGAGCTTGATGATCAGCTAAAGTTTGCTCCATCTGTAGAACTAAAAAAAGGGAGGTGTAACATTTTTTCCGCCCTGTTCTCACTGCAGGAACTTTGACAAGAGTACATTACATTTTCTGATTTCTTTTTCTGCTCCAACTAATGTCTTGCTATAAAACATGATGTACACACACCGTTATTTTTGAACTAAGTAATTACATTACCGTTTCCCTTTTGTGCTTATATAGAAATGCTTCCAGTTTATTCAATATCTCCCAGCAGGCTTTTAAGGAACACTGGAAGCACTGAGGAGGAAAATAATTGTGCAAGGGTTAAAATGAAATGATAACCAGAAAGAAAATTGGAATGCTTTTATTTCGGATTTGGCTAATATTCAATTTTGCCTTCAGCCAGGTTTTGCTTGCCAATATTACCCTCTAATCATATTTCAGGAGGTTGGATATTGTTCTGTTTAGGTGTTCAAAGCTATAAAAACAGTATTTTCATGTCTTTCTTGATGGTTACATAAAACCAAGACCCTATTAAGTGGTGTGTGGAGGAAGCAGTTATGGGGGCCTGGGCCGTGGGGTTTACTTCCTCTGCCAAAGAAACTAAGTGTACCCACGACAGACAGGTGCATGGCATGCAAGTGCATTGTGGGGGGGTGGGTACAGGAGAGAAGGGGTGCTGCTGCCATGAATGAGGTGAGTTGAGGAACTCTCCTCAATTGGCAGCACACAAGTTAGCAGGGGTGGCAAAAACTTTAGGAGCCAAAATTCCAAATTTTAAATCAGAATTATTGCTCTCTCCTCACTAGAGAGGTGTGCCCCCCATACCCGCTCCAGTATAGGAAATGGGACAGCGGCAAGACATCCTGAAATGCCCCTGCAGGATAGGGCTCTTTGCACACTGGACCCTGGCACCCCTAGTGCAAAAAGAGATGGCAGAATACTCACGGTTTTACCATAGAGCATCAATTAGGCCACTAGCTGTGAAGTGCCAATATTGCTTTAATAATCTAGTGCTATAGTTTCACACAGGCCCGGATTTGTGAAGAGGCCACCTAAGCCCGGGCCTAGGGCGGCAGGATTTTAGGGGGTGGCATCCTGCCCAACCACACCCACATTGGTTCAGAAATTTTAATTTCCCTTGTGACAATTCCAATTGCTCCTTCCCGATAATGAAAATTTGATTGAATAAAAGGGAGGGGGCAGGGACGACAAATGACAGCGGGCCTAGGGGCGCCTGCTATGTAAATCTGGCCCTGGTTTCACTTCAAGAAAAATCCACAAAATGGCAAACATTTGGGAGAAGCATTAAAGGAAAAGCCAACCCCAAAAATA
>CM044448.1:96829399-96851107 GCA_024363595.1 Xenopus borealis | reverse complement strand
GGTCCACTTCAACAGCAGTGTTCACCCAAACGTTTCTAGACTTCAACTTCCATCCTTCTCCAGCATATTATCAAGGGATTGTCAAGGACATTCACTGGAGGATTATTTTAAATTTCAAAGATGCAGACCTTGGAGAGCTGAATAAATATTTTAGTGAGCAATATTGCTTTAAAAATACAACCCTGGTGTGGCTGGACTACAGGTATCTGAATTTCTAAATAAGAGTAGGACAGACACTCAAAGTGATGTCTCCAGACCAGGCACATCAATGCAACTTTTTTTTTATTTAGTAGATAGTGACATGAATAGCCTGAATTTTGCATATTCCTGGCACTTAGTAGGTTCACTCAACCGTTGGCTCAGAGCAGTGCACCTAAGCCCTGTATTTGCCTTTCATTGATTATGTTATTATTATTCAAGCTATGCTAAAATGATGGACTGTACTAGGATTGCAGTGTTTTTATCTTGTTTAAGGTGGCAGCAATACAGGCAATGAAAATGGGTCCTCCTTAGACCTCAATCACAAGGATAAACATAACAATGAAAGTATCTGTGGGAGACAGAATGCAGGAACTAGAATTTAAGGGCCAAGGGAGTGGTAGGTAAGAATGCAAGAAAGCCAAAGTATTATGGACAAACTATGAAGACTTTATGGGATGAAGGGTGATACTGTTTGGGTCAACAAATACAGATTTTTGTTTGTTAGAAAAATGTATTTCATGCCTGATGTTTGTAAAAATAGTCTACTATTGGCTCATGTAGGCTTTAAAGTATGAGGAGAACATGGGACTGGCTTATTAAGACCCTTCACTGAATGTTTTCAGGCAGCTGACCTAAAGGAGACCATGGTGTATACAAAACAGTCATTTATTAAAAAGTCATATAAAGTCGGATCCACAAATAGACACAACCTGCGCCAGCTGTAACCCGCTCCCTCCAATTCCCGTTGTTGCTTTCCACTTTCAAGCCCATGCTAACCCAGGCAGGTGAGGCCCTTGGTGAAGAAGGGCTTGGCTTCCATCCTGCCAGAACATGCCATAGGAGCAATCTGTTGTCTTACTGGGTTTAAGTCAGCAAGTAGTAGATGCAAAGGTAAAGCATCTAGTTGATTAGACAGGAATAATACCAGTCAGTTAGTACAAGGTACAGAGCTGTACACCGAGAAGAATGAGGCAAGATAGCCTTTCCCCCTCTGTCCTATACTGCAGAGGAAGCCCACAGGGACCTCCTTTCTGCTAACGGTGGCAATACATGCTACAAATATGATCTTTTCTACAGCCATCAGCCATACGAAAGATCCCTCGCCCACTCTTGAATCATCAGATATGCAAGTAAAAACAAAAATAATTCTTTAGCTCTATCTGACTATGACTATGTGAATCATTCTGCCCTGTGCAAAGTTTATAAATAAGCCCCAGTGATAGGAAAGATTTCATAGTAAAACGCTACGATGTTCCGGCACCTTGAAACTTACCCAATGAAAATTTTCAATCCTGGCCAATAGATGAAATTAACCATATCCAAGACATTTTTAACAATATCAGTGGCCTTGTCACCCTCCACCACACATGCACTGATTATTGTATGCAAGATGTTTTGTATGATAATATCGGTGCATCCATGGGCACCTCAAGCTATGCCTACCTTCATGGGAAGCTCATACTCCCACCTATATTTAAAGGGCAGTATACACCTATAACTGTCTTTGTTAAACAGGGCATGTGTTGAAATAACATTCTTCATATTGTTTTAATTTAATCACCTCCCTATTCCTTTATAAACAGGTCAATTTGTTCAGAGCTCCCTATTTATAGTACCTTCAAACAAACAAGCAGAAGCCTTTAAGCAGCATATTATATGGGGCTTTTCAGTGGCCTGGTAATTAGTTTTAACAGCTCCTTGAAGTGACAAAAAGTACTAAATCGAAACCACAGATATTTATTCATTTAAGGAAAAAGTATGATCATTCATTCAGCTAATATTGGAAAGTTGTGTATAGTGTCCATTTTTTCACCTAAGGAATGGTCCTAGGTTCCTAGAAAGGAACCTCAAGGTTCAAAAGCTTGAGTGAGTCTCATCAAAACATGTTACATGATGTTGCCTTAATTGTCTAAACTGTTTTATGAAAATGTCTTGATGTTTTCTGTTTTACACGTGGCATATGGAGAAAATAATTTGGCCTATCACTATCAGTAGTAATGTCATATTCCACCAAAAAATTGAAAAATTTTGCATAATGGAAGAATAATTCATTCCGATATATACATCAATTTGTAGATCTAAAAGCAGTATTTGTCTATCCTTCTCTATACTCCTTGCTGCTTGTATATCTACAAACAAAGCTGCTCTTCTAGATACAAGACTCCAATTTACACAATGCCTTGCACTCTTCTCCATTCCTCCTTCTTCGTGGGTTGCATTATGCAATCTAGGAACTGGAGCCTTGGCATGTACAAAGTGGTGATAAGGAGTGCAGATATTTGAGGAGGAGGAGTGCAGATATTTGAAAGCTATTTGCAGATATTTGATAATGCTTCTAAGGACATCTACACTTATCATTGTAATAACCTAGCTTCTATCATCTAAATATATTCCAATACTCCTGAAGGTATAGGGTCTCTGCTTGGTTGACTAACAACATTAAAAAAAAGAAATGTACACTATAATATATAATATTTAATTCTCTGGTATATAATTTGCATGCATCAGACTTTGAGAACTGGTGGTGCTCAACGAACCTCCTCCTTTCATGTTGGTGGAATACGGTGTATTTCCTTCTCTAGTTTGCATTTATATCAACTCATCACTGAGATTGTATGACATCAAGGGCTTTGCATTATATATTTTATTTTCAATGATCACTAATTAATCCCAAACCAACCAATAAATACATTTTATACACAATGTTCTTTTTATGTGCGATGTTCTGTAATCGTCCCATTAGCCCTTTCTATTATGATACTTTGATTTTACTGTATAATAAAAACAATAAACTGTCAGGGCTTGAATGTACACAATAGTTTAATTAATATACAGTATGTTTAGTGATGTTTGATACATTTATAGCACCAGACAATTGCAGTCCCTTGCTAGTTATTTATTTACTGTTATAGGCAATAGCTTGATGCATAATGGAATTATATGTCTCTACACAATCACTTGGACATTGATCAACAACCTCTCTCATAGAACTAACTTGGAAATTTTAATATATACACAAGAGATTGGGGAATATATTGTGTATCTAGGAGAAGCTGTGCACAAAAAAAGCTCAGCCTTACAAGGAGAGAAGGTTATTGAAGTGAAGCAGACAGATATCAAAATGTGTACTGGCTTCTACAAGGGAGACTATTACAGTAAAGAAGAATACACAAACTGAAATAAAAGGAAGATACTGGGACCAAATTAATACTATATAGAAAGTAATGGATTTTGTTATGGTGGAACCGTATCTTAGGCTTCTACATGGTGCCTGGTTTTTACGAAAGGCTGTGATTTCCGCAATAAATGAAATAAGCAAGGACACAGGTGCTTGCCTTTGAGGACCAAGTAACTGCAACCTGAAACTTATTTTTTCTGAAATATATATATTTTTTTGTTTTTTTAACACATACAATTGGAACTGGAGGTACTGTATAGCATTCATGGCTCAAAAGGCCTTTTTGTTCATCAGTAAAGAAGTACAGTATACTGTATATAATACAAAAGTATTACAAAAGTATTACCTAAGGTACCAAAAATATATCAATTTATGTTTTATGTAACTGACAAAATGTCACAAGTTACTAAACGGAAAGCATGACAGAGGCAATGTCGTTACCTGTTCCAGCCCCTTAACCAATAAACAACAGACTCCCTTCCTCCAAGCACCATAAAGAACTATAACACTTGCACTTTTTTTTGGATGAAAAGGCTGCAGAACAATCTTTATTATAACAAGGGATATATTTTAGTGCAAAACTCACTATGACAAATGAAAACATATTGTCAACATCAATAAAATTTTGCATAACAAACAAAATTGTTTGTGTGAACAAACAAACAATTGAATACCCACATACTGTAGCAAACCCTACACAAAAACTACACAACGCAACAGCGCTGCCAGCTGCCATAGTTGCATGTAACCCACCTGCTACCTAACCAAATCCTACTCCTGTGATGTTTTGTTACACGTGAGGTCCCAGGCCTTCCAGCTATTAACCTCATGCAACTCCCACCTATTGGTTACTGGACTCCCTGACCCCACTGTCACCAACCATATATCCATAGGGGAGGGTGAGTGGGAGTTTTCCCATGCTACTACAAAATGGAATGGGGGGGTGGCAACCTAGTCCCCTTTCTCTCAAGCATGTCCCACATCACCCTGATCTGTTCCTCCAGCTGCCCAATCCCACACTAGTAACTAGGAGGGGCTTCTGCACCTCCGGCGCTATCATGCCCCTGCTTCCCTAGGCTGTGCCCCATGTAATCGGGTTACTAGACAGAAAGATTTGGCCTGCCTTTACCAAATGAAGTCAAAATGGCCTACACCAGCAACGGGCTGGCACAGATTGGGAGTGGGGATTCCTTGGGCAGAGTTGAAGGGAGTGAGAACCATTCTGATGGGCAGCTGGAGGGTTTCTATCCAGTGCGGGCCACCTGCAATCAGCTGCCTGCAGATCAGGAACTGAAAGAGTGTTGGAAATGTAAATCAATTGTGTTGTTTCTTCCACAGCAAGCCATTATACCAGAGTGGGCCAGCTGACCACTCAGAAGCGGGTGTGCATTTAGCAATGTGGTGTTATATGCTGAGAGTTAATAATGTGTTGGTTATATTGCTAATGTTTAAGTGTCAGCTGGAGGTGATTTGAGTATGCTCAGGGAAAATTAGCATGGATGTTTCAGGCTCTGCTGGTATTTAGTGATGGGCGAATTTATTCGCCAGGGGCGAATTTGCGGCGAATTCCCGCGATTCGCCGCTGGCGAATAAATTTGCGAAACTGGCAAAAAAATTCGCCCAAAAAAATTTGCCGCGCAAAAACGAGTCGCGCGTCGTTTTTGACGCGACGCGCCGAAAACGACGGCGCGTCTCTGGAAATTCGCAAATTTTTCGGCGAAACGCGCCCGTTTCGCCCATCACTACTGGTATTCAAGAAAAAAAAATGGAGGGCACACTTATGTACAATATTTACCATATACTCAAGGCAACACGGGTGCATGAAAAGTCCAAAATAGACCCCATAGAGGTCAAAATTCTACACTAATATTACAGATATAGGGCCTGCACACCAATAGTATAAATGACAAAAGTGGTATTTCTTAAAAAAAAAAATATTTAATAGTTTCAAAACAATTATATCACAAATAAATTTCATTCACATATATGGAAATTTAAACAGGACAGAGCATGAAACAAATGTACATACCACTCAAAGTACTAACACATTACCTATATCAAGGATGGGAATGCGGATACACCTGCCCAACAAAAGTGAGAATTACCCCGACGTTTGGCTGAACACCTTTCTCAAGGGGAATTCTAATTTCTGTTTTTAAGTAAAGCACCATAAATACCCTGTTTGGTAACACCGCATTGGTCTCCCTTTTGCGCGCTTCAGCAATCCCTATAAGTGACTTCACTTCCGCCTATGTCACAGGATCCGACTTCAAGTTTGTCTCAATAATAATGAGTTGTCCCAGACCATTTATATTCCTATACACAAGGATGTTCCTGGATTGGCAACATTATATTTGAATTGAGTTCTGTGACTCATCTGTCAGTCTGTAGCCTCATAAATGGTCATGGAAATTTGTGGTGTACAAATTACAGTTTGGAGGTAAAGCATCCTCTGTTTGTAAGTATACATAATTCTAGGGTTTCAAACACAGCAATTAGAAAGGATTTTTGAGCTCAATAACATGATTGCATATTTGTAAGTCAAACGCTAGTCTGGAAGCCGCATTATGCACCTTGCCACCTGATCAGTTCTCTTGCTATGGATCAGCAGCTGACTCACCAGATCTGCATCAGCACAGCTGTGACGTGCACCTCTGCTAAGCAAAACACTTTGTGTTCCATCTACCAAAATATAGATAAGTGTTTCAGTGGCTTCCTCATATGAATGCACAGCATGAAAACATCATAAGCATGATATAAATACAAGCCAAGTCAAAAATGGCTTTTCCTCATATTGCTAAATAAAACAAAATGTTAAAAAGTAAAATGTTAACAGGACCAGTAAAAGCTATAAAAATAAAAAAAATATGAAATAGAGTATGGGATCCATTATCCAGAAACCCATTATCCAGAAAGCTCCAAATTATGGAATGGCTATCTCCCATAGTGGCAAATTCACTAAGATCCGAAAAATTGGCAGCGCAGGCTTTGCTAGCGTTCGGCGTATTTTCCCAGGTGAATTTTTGCAGCGCTACAAAAATTTAATAAAGTGCGAATTTACGCTCAGGTCGGCAAACGGTAGTATAGTTGCGCTAGTGTTACTTCGTTAGACATAGCGCAATTACGCTAGCGAAGCCTAATTTGCATACGGCGCGAATTTCAAAATATAATAGAAGTATATGTTACAGCCACTACGTTCCACTACACAAGCCCAGGAAACCTTTAATAAATAAAATAAAGTTGTCATAGTGCCCTATATAGTTGTATTGCCATATGTTAGAAAATGTAGGGGTGAAGGAGGGTAACCCCCCCAAAAAAAATTATCTTTTTCAGACTATCACCCTCAATGGTAAAATACGCCACAGCGTTTTTTTGGGACTTTTTTATATTTATATTCTATTTTATAATTTTTTTTTTCCAACTCCTATCTTTTCTATTGAACTTCGCCTGGTCTGAGCAGGCGAAGTGAAGCCTAACGTAAGTGCTAACATTCAGCTAAAAGTTGATCTTAGTGAATTTGCGTAATTTTGATCCTTCGTCAGTGCGCAAATTCGCCTGGCGTAAGGGTGCGAAGTTGCGCAAGTCTATCTACTTCGCTAGTGTAAATTCGCCAGAGCCGGTGTTAGTGAATTTTGCGAAGTTCTGATTTGACGTCACTCTGGCGAATTAGCGAATTTGCCCCATAGACTCTATTTTATTCAAATAATCCAATTGTTTTAAAATGATTCCTTTTTCCCTGTAACCTTGTACTTGATCCAAACTAAGATATAATGAATCCTTATTTGAAGGAAAACCAGTCTATTGGGGTTGATTAACTCATATTAGAACTGCTTTCAATATAGACAATCCCTGTACTAAATGCATGAAATGGAAAGCACTAATCCCACAAACAGACATGCATAACATTTTTCAATATCATACTAACATCATCAAATGCCTACCATCTAACAAATATCAAGAAATGTCCCTGCAAATCCTTCACTACTTAAAAGATATCATATAGGTATGGCCTCTATGGGCAAGTGTTTGAGACCTTATACATTGTCTATGATCCTGCCCGAACATACAACAATTTTGGGAGGAGGTCACCTCCTACCCGGGTTATTCTTAGTAAACTGCTTCCCAATACATGAACCACACAATCAGAAAAAGCAGTATTGAATGTCTAGCTGCAGCAGCCAGGAAAGCAATACTACACCAATGATGACCCATCACATTAGTACAACAAAAACTTCACTAGATTTTCCATCTTGACTGGATATAAACCTTTACTAATAAGGAAATGTATACAAATGCTTTGACACATGGCTCACATATAACTTTGTTAAATCAATTGACAAAGTACTTAACAATACTTTCAACACACCACATGATATAGTTCAAAAATACTCCAAAACAACTCACTTGTCCATGAGGTGGAACAAGTACTATCATGCTCAAACCTCCCAAGACAACTTTCAATATACACAATCCCCAGGGGTCACCGTACTGATAATTTGGAATGAATGCTGTTCTGTGAATACCTCTGGCAATGATGCTGAAACCAAAACCTTAAATTGTCTTACTGTTAAAGGAAAACTATACTCCCCGAAGGTCTCTATAAAAAGATATTGCATAAAAAAAACTCATATGTAAAACCCTGCTTCATGTAAGTAAACCATTTTCTTTTTTTAGTAGCATGTGCCATTGGGTAATCATAAATAGAAAATAGCCATTTTAAAAAATAAGGACAGCCTCCTGGGATCGTATGATTCAACGGTGCACTCAAACATACCAAACAAACTATAAAGTTAGGTTACATGAGCCAATTAACAGACAGAGTTGTGTCTTTTGCTTCCACACTTCTTCCTGTTACAGTTAGAGCTGAAATATTTCTGGTCAGGTGATCTCTGAGGCAGCACACAGACCATCATGAAATGGGGGTTCAGGGCAAGCGATATAATATGCCACTTTATTTGATATAAACTGTTGCTTAAGTATTCATTTTGGGGGTATAGTTTTCCTTTAATAGAAAACCTTGAATACATTCCATCAAAAGGTCACAATTTCTGTAAGTTAAACAATGTTATGAAACTATAATTACTTTAGTCTCTAATCTTAGTTGCACTTGTTTTGATAAATCTAAATAAAAACATTTTTGGAAAAAGAAAAATAGTATATAATATTACCCAATGGTGTTTTATTGTATTTTGAAGACCCTCAAAACAAGTACTGTATAGCACTGAATTCAAATCTTTCTTCATCTATTCAGGTGTGTATGTTTGTTTGTTTGTTTTTGGCAAAAACTTAGCACCTCCATTTTAATTGTCTTTCAGGTTTCACATGGTGATTCTCTCAATAAATATGTGAGACAAAAAGATAATTGATTCTATAAGAGTAACCCGAGCCCCAAAGGTTTATTTTTCAGTGCACCCTCTTCTTTTAAACATGGTGGCCATCATCTAGTCTCATACACTGTATCCTGCCAGCCTCTGTCTGGAATGAGGATTCAACTCCAGATATGGAAATAAAAAGAAAACAAATGTTTTGGATCTGCTCAGAAGTCATAAAGGTTCTCTGCACTTTCACAAAGGTTCTTGGGCGCCAGTGGTTCTTGAAAGTTAATGAAACTCTACTTACATGTCCTAGTCCCTCCAAAGACCTCCCTTCCTAAACTACAGAAATGCTGATTGTAAAACTTTTTCAGATTTGTCAAAGAAAACACAAACTGCGAATTTTCCGGATTTGATGCCCAAAATCACAAAATCTTCAGATTACTCAACAAAAACCCAGTGCAGATCAGGAAAATGTCAACAGGAAATTTGCCATTGACTTCTGCATGAACTCGGCAGATTTGAGTTGGAGTACTTTTTTATTTGGAATTTTAACACCATTGGGGTTTATACGAAACAATGTTTTTTTTTCCCCTTTAAAAGTTTGACCACAAAAAAACAGACTTTAATAAATAAACCCTTAAGGAAACCACACAGTGGGAATCACATGTGTCTGTCAATCTCTGTCCCTGAGTTTTACCCATTTGAGTGCCTAAAATCTGGTGGGCATCAACTAGGAAACTACCCCACACTACAAATTTCCTCAGTGGAGCATGATAACAGTAGCTATCTGTCACTTTACCTCATTCATCGGATCCTGGACTTCAGCAAGGGTAAATTTTCTTGCTGAGGCCTTCTGCATTAGGTCCTCAAGCACATTCAATCCCAAGACCTTAACCTTGTGCAATCTTCCCTTAGGGAACAGCAACTACAATCACTAGCCCTGGGCCAGTTGAAATACCTCCCACTAGTGATGGACAAATCTGGCCTGCTTTGCTTCACTGAAATTTTTTGAAAAGGGCGAAAAATTTGCCAAATGCATCGATGTCTATGGGCAACAATTTTTTATGACGCCCAACAATTATTTTCAAACATCGGGTGTCGTTTTTGAGTTGAAACCTGGCAAAGATTTTGCTCATCACTACCTCTCACCAACAGGCGATAGGTTACATTCCCTCATAGTAGGGATGTTGAACTCCTTCACATTCCAGGTGTGTGTTTCTGTATGCACACAAGTACACTAGGTGAGAGCATTTAAGTAGACAGAGAAAGAACAGTCTCAAGGATCTGTCATTTGCAATCTGAGGTAATTAATCTATTTGAAGAACAGAAGTACAGAAAATATAGTTTTTCTCTAAGCAAGATTTAATGGTTAGTTATAGAACTGCTCAAAATTATTTAAATACTAATAAAACATTGTCAGGTTTCAGCATTTGGGTGACAAATTTTTTTTTTTTTTAAATAAGGATGTTTTATTGCCCTTTTAAACTAAATATAATGAACTCCATAATGCATGTTCCCAATACTTAACTAGAATAAACTGATTCTTACTAGTGAAGCACGGAGGGAGGGGGCATTTTCCTTTTCTTCTATAAATTTTAAGATATTGTCTGAATTTCAAGAAATATGTAGGACATAATGAATTGATGGTGTCAAATATAAGGGTACATAGTGGGCTGTGAGAGCACTACAAGGCTAATTAAAGTAAAGTATAATGGAAGTACAATTGATCTGTCCATATATTTTAGTAATTCTAATGACAAGTTGAGTGACATCATTAAGCATAGATAATAACCAATCGCATCACAAATCAGTGCTTTATATTTATATAATTTATAGGTTATTCAGCTACCAGTAACACAATCATGAAAAAAATGCCTGGTGATGCCAAGTAAAGGATGTGATTGTCTATTCGGTAGCCCCTATGTGAACTGACAGCTTACAGGAGGCTGTACTTAACAGTACTCCTAGATGTTGGCCAATTAGAACTTGCCTTGAAAGCCTGATTTGAAAGCACTGGGAGCAACATCCATGGGATGGGTAAGCAACATTTTGCTCATAAGCCACTGGTTGGGGATCAGTACCTTAAAGTGATGGTGGCCAAAGGATATAATGACTGACCTGTACAAGCTAGTAGAGTGCTAATTATTGGCATATCCTCTGAGCTAGGACATTGAAGCTAGAAGTGCTTGCCAGTGATAGGTGAACCTGACCGTTTCACTTCACTGAAAATTTGCGAAACAACGAAAAATTCACCAAAGGCATTGAAGTCTATAGGTGACAATATCTTTTGATGCACTTCAATTTTTTTCACCAATTGGAGTCTATGGCCATGATTTTTGTGGCTAAACCTCATCACTTGTCACTAGTGTTTGCTTCAGTTTATGGAAGGACAGTGACACTGGGGTATGTCCCTGTTATTTGTGACTTTGTTTATTGCAATTTTCATGGTAGCTGTATTGCTATTGGATTGATGATATATGAATATTTGTATTGTGTTGCTTCTTAATCTGATTTGGATTATTTTTACACTATTTGTAACCTCTGTAAACCTTTGGCCAGTTTCATTTAATTAATAATATTGTCAAGCCTGCTTGAAAGAATCATATATTTTTTAAAGCAAGCAGTACAATTATATGTAATGTGCACCACCAAGAACATCAGGACGATCATCCAATATGATTGGCTGCTGGACAATGGAAGAGAATCATCCAGTATGATCAGCTGTCTGTTTCTTACACTACACTACACAGTATTATTAAGCTACAGGTCAACACAGGGCACATGACTCAGCAGGGTACAGTTATTGACGTAGCTGTACAACGTACACTCCAACTTGTACCTTGTAATGGATTCAGTACAAGGTGCAAAGCACAAGCTACCCTGAAATCCCCAAAAGCTCTACCCATTATGCTCTGCCACTATCTTCCAGGGGATAAATAAATGAGGCTTTGTACACAGGCTGGAAAATGGTGTTAACCAATCATTTGGCCTCCTTGCTTGAATGGACTAATACAGCATTGATATCTATACACTGTATGACCACCTTTTTATTCTTCTGTTCAATCCAAATTATTGGAACAGCAAAAACCGAACAAGGTTGTTGCTCCTCTTTTCCAACATCTTACAAATGGAATTTCCAAATCTGCCCAATTGATAACGGACTGTTATCCATGGCATAGAGATATTGCTCAAAATCGTCTGCCCAAAATGTACATACTGAAATTGCAGGGATTATTTTCTATTGGATACATCTTCCATCTATCATCAGTGTTAGGGATATCTATTGTGTAGAGCTAGGGAAGGAATATGGTCCCCTTTAACCAAGGCAAGATATAAGTCTGCTTTAGTTTAAGCAACATGTGAAGTATAAATATGAATATGGGGATAAGTAGTTTAATGACTATTAAACATACATAATAATATAAGGCATTTCCCCCCTTTTTATGTGACGCATACAATAAAAATATACCTGCATCAAATGTTACCTAAATAGTGTGCCCTAAAAGGGTTACAAGTGGTAGGACAGGGGACTTAATACCCATTGTGAGTTTCCTTCTGCTGCTCAAGTTTTGTTGTGCTTGAAAGATCCAGTTTCTTGCATTTTAATTCCATCACGAGATATTCTGTAATTGCACAGAGCAAGTGTAACGACTGTGATGTCTTTATCAACCTGTTCTCTACATTTTGTTTTTAGCATTGCCATCTGCCGCTCTGAAAGAGGCAGCTGCCATGTTTTACAAATAGCAAAGTCAAGCCTTTTTTTTATTCCGTACACACTGTAATGTGCTTATGTTTGCTAGAAACAGCTTTTACTCGTAGACATCCCCCTTAACATTGCAAACAGTCACCTCATTTAGAAGCACTACCCTTCTCGTGGAAGCTCCTGACTTTGCATACCATGCCCATAATCATTAAGGGAAAAAAATGCATGTTGTACATAAATAAATGGGACAGTGACTTGTCACTCCTGCTGGTGAAACATCTATACACAGTGTCATACCCAGACAGGACTCTCATTTAGGCCTATTACTAGAGGGAAGCTTTCAATAACACAAAAGGCAAATAATTCTCTAAAATGTGTATTTGATTTTAAAATAAATCATTATCATGCATTGAAAAGTCATTGTTTAACTAGATTTTACCAAACTGTTCCCCTTCTTGCTGTATATCCACATTCCGTTTGTTTATTGTTTTGCCCAAACAACAGCCAAGTTGATGCAAGGAGATCCGTCAATGAGAACTCTACCTGCTCTGAGTGCAAGTGGTTCCAGTGGCATTTCCATTATAAGACAAACTAAAAAAAACAGAACTTTACCTGTATAACTGAGAGCAGGTTTGACTTTAAAGGAGAACTAAAGTGTAACTATGGTCAAGGCTAGAAATTACTTTATATACATTTTGGCACAAAACTAACACAGTTAAAGATTTGTACCTCTGAAAATGTCTCATAAATTACATCCACCTTCCTGATCTCCCATAATGCATGCATGCAACCTGCAACCTGACTGTGCCCCCCCCCTCTGCTTGTGGAAGTGATATCACATGCATGATTGAAAAGGACATTATTTCCTATACGTATGACCACCACAATGCACCTGTTGACCCCTCACCCCACCAGCTCTGCCTATAGATTTACACTGGTAGCCTCTAACAGCGGCTGGAGAGATTTTTATTTTCTCTTTAAAAAACTATTGATGCCATAGGAACTCAGGTATCTATATCTAATATGATGCAATGAACAGCCAATCGCTGCATCATAGCCCTGCCCCGACATCACAGCCCCACCCCACCCGATCCCACAGGGCAAAAAGGTGGCAACCCTAGTTATACCCCTCCCTGGGACATTTTGTTCTGATCCAGGATCACACACAGGGTATTTCAAAAAAGGTTTATTTTCAGGGCACTGTAAATTTATATATATGCAGAAATATGGATCCCTTTATAGGCTCTGATTGATGGTACTGATTGTAGCCACACAAATGAACAGTAAGAGCTTCTCACAATGATAATCCAGTGTATACTCACAACTTTACAGTATGAGTAGTTACTGCCTTTGGTGCACAATTCCCACTGAAGGGGACTCTCACAGGGGACCCACACTCCAAGGATCTCTTTATGCCTCAGCCTAACCTCTTGAGTCCCTCATCTGGAGGCCTTGTCATCACAGGGTACTAACCTTCCTGATATCCTCTTTGGAGCCTCTGACTGATCTATATATATCCTGTCTTTCACTCCTAGAGTGACTGTAACAGATCTGACCTTTCACTTACTTTACCTATTCTGGAACCATCCTTGTTCCAGGCTCTATGCAGCACCACAGTCCTTTCTAGCAAGTGTGCAGCCCAAAGAGACTGACCATTAGGGTTGGCAGGTCTAATTTTCAAAACCAGCCAAAGTCAGCTATAAAACCAGCCTAAAAGTAGCCAAGAGGCACTTCAAAAGTAGCCCATAAATAGCACAACATGTGAAATGAAAAAATGTCTAAAAAATAAATTAATATATTTGGCAAGTAAACATTTTTCAAATGTTCACTGTTTCGCAAAGTTTTCCTTGGAGCTCAATGTGACAGATTCACCTGTATCCAGGGGTGTAACAGAGGGGGTCCCATGAGGTATAGGGGCCCCATAAGTTCCTAATACATATGCAAGTTCAATAAATATTGGTAAAACAGGTCATCCTCTAGACACTTTGGTGGCCAGCTGATTTTTTGCCCAAAATTGTCTGAAATTGAAGAAATTCACAGGAAATTTGCGAGAATGCTTAAGAGTGATTGAAGACTGGGGTGCAAAGCCCAAAATATGGTAACTCCCAAATTCTACACAAGTAAGTCCCATTGCATGTTGGGTATTGTAGTGTTACAATAAACTTTCCACTCTGAAAATTGTTAAACAAAAACCCAACATACTGTATGGCTTGGCCTGTTAGGGCAAGAGAAAAATGTGGCTGGTTTCCAAAGTATAAATCAGCCAAAGGCTCAAAAAATAGCCCAAAGCCATACCTTGGTTAGTTTGTACTTTAAAATCCGCCTGGGCTTTAAATTAGTAGCCCAGTTTGGCTGGAAAATCTCCAGCCTGTCAACCTTGACACATGCAGGCATACCTTTGGGAAAAAGGACCCAGCCTACCTGGTCAACTAAATGCCTGGGATATAGAAAAAACGTACCATTTAAAGGGAAAGGAAGGCAAAGAAATAAAATACTATTTTTACTTTCTTTAATGAAAAAGAAATCTATCTCCAATATACTTTAATTAAAGAATGTGTACCGTTTTTATAAGAAACCTGGCTGTATGCAGTGACATTCTCCCTTCATTTATTGCTGTGGATAGGAATTGTCAGACGGTCCCTAACTTCTGGCAGGGAAACAATCATACTTATGAACAGCAGGGGGAGCCCCTGCCTTACTTACCAGCCATGCAGAACTCAAGCAGCTTTGTTTTTGGATCATTTATGACGATCCCTAAGAAGCCCAGACCACACTGAGCATGTGTATGTAGTCTAGTCTTGCAAAGATGTATAACAAAGTTACAAGATGACAGCCCCCTGTGGCCAACTTTGAAAGCATAAATCATTTGTTTGATTAAGCTTGTGGTGCAGTAAGTTTATGTTTATGTTTAGTAGACAAAATACAGTGTTTCAAGCCTTATTCTATTTTAGACTTTCCTTGCCCTTTAAAATATAATAAGGACATCTCCTGCCCAATCACTGAACTGCTAGCAGAATCCTTTTGCACAGGAAAAAGAAAACCCTTCTAGAACTGAGGACCCAGGTTGGCAAAACCTTTGCCCTCCTACAAATAGAATATAGAAGTTACTACTAAGGTTATTTGTTTTTTTGTTTTTTTTTTCAAATTCACATTACATGGTGCATTATTCATCCAAATGGTTCTCGATAAAAATGAATTCAAAGGATTCTTAAAGAGTCAAATTTCAGTTTTTTAGTTGCCGTGTTGGCTCTTTTAGTGTAGACAGTGCATGTTCTCTGCATTAGCCCTCCTGTTGTTTTACAGTGTAATACTGGAAAGCTGAACATACCCAATCATTTATTTCTATTAGCAATATATCTGATGGGGAACTGTTAGGTAGGATAGTATTACATTTTCTTTTACATTCCATATAAAGACCTCAGACCTAAATATTTTGTGAACTCTAAATACCAGTATACTGGAAAGGCCGCATTGATTTTTAACAAGTTTTCATAGGTCAGTTGTGGCAAGAATTTATGGAGGAATTGTATTTAGTAAGATGAGGTGAGATGAGGGGACTATTATAACCTTATTAACCTAATTCATGGCAACAGTTTTTTGATTCCCAGCACAAAGTTGTGTAATGTTTTATGAAATCATAATTTCAATTACTATGCCGAAATATGAAAAGAAGATAATTAATATAAACATCGAACAAGGACAATAAATATAACAGTGGGGGTAACTGCACTGTGCTGGGATAAATAGCTGTAAGTTAAAGATCTGAAGAAACCTTGTGCACTTTGCAAAAATACACTAGTCATCAACTTGGCTTCAACTTGGCTCAATTCAGAATGGCTTGTACAAAGATCTTTCTGGATTTTTTCCACATCCATTTGACTGAATATTTCCACTCTGCTTTGTCTGTGTTGTCATCCAATATTACTCAAATACACTAATTCTAAATAGGTGGCCCACACAAACCTCCCCATAGCCTTCACATCTGGACACTCTTGCCACAAACTACTGTTTCAAATCCCCACCAAACCATAGCAGTGAACAATAAAATATAGTTTTTGCTTTTTAGACGACTGATGGTGTGACAATAGCATAGATGTCCAGCTAGCGACCATATCAATGATACTGGTGATATTTTCCATTCAGCTCAGTTGTGGACTAGCCTACTAGTCTGAACCCATATCTCATATGACTCTGAACCCATTTAATTACCAGGGTTATCTTCAGAATCATACCTACCATTTAAAATATATGCTCCTGCACTGCAATGTTATGTACCTCGTCCACCAGTCTTTGTGATAGACATTGACCATTCCTAATCACCTCTTCTTCAATCCAAAAGAAAATTGGCCTTTCCTGGGCATCCAGAATGGTGCAATTGCAGGTGGGCATCCTGCAGCAGCTGGAATTAGAATACATTACAATATCTTTAACTGTGATGCCGTCAGCAATTTAGTAAGTTTTTTTTTTCTATCTTGCAATTTAACATTTCCAACAGCTGTCTTATTTTTATGCTGCTTCTGGCCTTGGCTGCGATACTCCTTCACAGATCAAATAACTGTGTTTACTGTTCACTAATTCAAACAGCTGGTTATTACTCACCCAGTTCCCCATATAATTACCAAGGGAAGAATTATAAGTAAATGTATACTAGAAAACAGATGCTGTCATTTTAACCATCGATCCATCTAGTAAAAAAAACACCACACTTAGGACATAAGTGGTGAATATTCTGAGCATGTGTATCAATGTCATTTTAATATAATGCACAAACAATGGCAGGATGCCTAGCTCATTGATTTGAAGCAGATGAGAGCTGACAGGTTTTTCGGCAGAGGCTGAGGAGAGTAAAATATGTTGTGTTTGGACAGTACACATGAATTATGAGATTGCGGTCAGTAACAGCATGGAAGCAGACGTGATGCAAGTGACACCAAGTGCCACTCTAATGCCACAGGAGACTCGGATTCATAACACGTCAATGTGACCTTGGGAGGCCAACTTATTCTTGGTGATGATGGATGCTTGATCGAAAGCTCTAATAATGATGTAAAAGGTGATATCATGCTGCTTTATACTTTCCCAGTCTTTATTCTACCCCATTAACATAAGGTTATCTGATGCACCCTAAGTATCTCGCTAACTGTCTAAAGAATTCAGTTAACCTCTACAGCGTTCAGGCGAGGGTATATTAAAATTGGAACTAGGAATTTCAATGATATTAGAATTCTATGACATTGGGGGGAAGACCACATGTCATATGTTCAAAATGGTACCAGTATTAAATGTATGTTTGCAAATGCAAGGAGTCTGACTGGTAAAATGGGAGAGATGGAGGTGCTGGTGCTGGGGGGAAAATATGATGTGATTGGTGTGACCGAAACATGGCTGAATGAGTCGCATGACTGGGCAGTTAATATCAGCGGCTGTACTTTGTTTCAGAGGGACAGAGGCAATAGAAAAGTAGGAGGGGTATGTCTGTTTGTTAAGCAGGATTTAAAAGCTTATATAAAGGAGGAGGTTATGTTAGAAAATGAGGGGGCCAAAGTCTTATGGATGGAATTCTTCACCAATTGTAAAGAGTTCAACAAATTAATTGTAGGGGTATGCTATAGACCCCCTAATGTAGCCCAATTAATTCCATCCAGGATGTAGCATCCTTGCAACAGGATCTTGACAAACTGGCAATCTGGGCAGATAAGTGGCAAATGAGATTCAATGTTGATAAATGTAAAGTCATGCACCTGGGATGTAAAAATATTCAAGCCACTTATACCCTTAATGGGACTGCACTAGGCAAATCCTTATGGAAAAGGACCTTGGAGTCCTTGTAGATGATAAACATGGCTTTAGCAAGCAATGCCAGTCAGCAGAATCAGGGCCAATAAGGTCTTGAGCTGTATTAAAAGGGGCATAGAGTCACGGGAGGAGGGGGTCATTCTTCCACTTTATAGAGCACTTGTAAGGCCACATCTAGAATATGCCGTACAGTTTTGGTCACCATCACTCACACAGGACATTATTGTATTAGAGAGGGTACAGAGAAGGCAAACTAAGCTGGTAAAAGGTATTGAAAACCTTAGCTATGAGGAAAGACTGGCCAAATTGGGGATGTTTACGCTGGAGAAGAGGCGCTTAAGGGGTGATATGATAACTATGATATAAATATATAAGGGGATCATATAATAATCTCTCTAATGTTTTATTCACCAGTAGGTCTTTCCAGCTGACACATGGTCACCCATTTTGATTAGAAGAAAAGAGGTTCTGCCTAAATATTTGGAAGGGGTTTTTTACAGTGAAAGCTGTGATGTGGAATTCTCTCCCTGAATAGTTTGTACAAGCTGATACATTAGATAGCTTTAAGAAGGGGTTGGATGACTTTTTAACAAGTGATGGAATACAGGGTTATGGAAGATAGCTCATTATACAAGTTGATCCAGGGACTAGTCCCATTGCCATTTTGGAGTAAAGAAGAATTTTTTCCCCCTCTGAGGCAAATTGGAGAGGATGCAGATGGGGTTTTTTTGCCTTCCTCTGGATCAACTGGCAGTTAGTCAGGTTAAAAAAAGTTAAAAGGTTGAACTTGATGGACATGTGTCTTTTTTTCAGACTAACTTACTATGTTACTATGTATTCCTTAAAGGGACTCTAATCCCTAATGTACTGCACTAACTACATTTTAATAATTGCGGCACTACAAATTCCAAAATGTGATAACAAGGTTAAAATATGCTGAGAGCTGTAGTCCAACAATGGTTATATTCCTAATTAGTGAGTTTCACCTCAAAAATTACGCACATCCACTTCAATGGGTGAAAAGAACGTTTTTGGTCTAAGCAAAACTGGTCAGCTTCGCCCATCACTATTTATAAAGCTACATTGCTCAATAAAACTTTTACTCATCTCACCAGGGCCTGTGGCTACATTAATATGCAAAGTAATCCTCCACTTGTAAATCAGGCTCTTTGATCTCTGTTGCAGCAAAGATGTTTTGTTTGAGAACTGGGAATTGTCCCAAAAACATTATATATCTCATCTTGGCATTAGATCACAGGGCTATATGAAAATAAAATTATGAATATGAATATAATATTATTGAGCAATATGTCGACCATCATGCCTCTCTTAATAAAACTCAGTTTAGCAGGACAAATGCAATGTTTCCTACACTGCTTTACAGAGTAAAGAGATACAGATACAATATGTAACAGTCTACTTATACAAATTTCACATTATCAATTCACAAAAGAGTTAGAGGTTTAGAAAATGTTTGAAAATCTGGAGGCTGTGAGAATTTCAAATGGGAAGGCTAATAACATTCTATATAGATGGATGCAGCACATGAAAAGACCTAGCTGCTGGAGTGAGAGTGAGAAGAAGTAATTAATGATGTTTGGATCCCATTTTCTCTCTTTTGCCTCATACAGGAGTTCAGTTAGTGACACAGGGCAAAATTAGGTGCCCTGGATTGTGATGGGTGGGATAAGGGGTGAGGGACTGAGTTATGGGGTGCTGCTGTGTCATCCTAGGACCTATATCAAAAAAGAGTAAGTCAATATTTGTAATAACTCATAATATTTTCAGGGTCTGTAGGACCAGTGATGCTGAGGAGACTGATTGTCCATACTACTACGACTAGAAAAAAAAATAAAGGAAATGTCAGCAATCTAGCAATCAGGTCTGCTGTGTGTGGAGCAGACAGGAATCTTTCATTGCATGGCATTTACTTTTCACAGTATAAGGGTATGACTATACAAAACATTTTGTCTCTTTCATGCAAAATGTGCCATACATGGCAGCTGCTAAATCGTGTGGGACCAGACTAATAAACCACTTCATTGGAAAATTCTGCATCCAACCATATTATACATTAAATACTTCACTATGGAATAAAAGTGATCACTCACAATGACACTATGCTTATCGAAAGATTTCTGAATGCAAATGGCAAGAAGCACTTCAGAAGCTTAGACTGACATCTAGTGTTCCAAAATAGAATAACTTGTTAGTCAGGTCAGATCCCTGATGGAAGATTTAGCAAGGTATGTAGTCAATTCATAAAGGAACAGTTCAGTATAAAAATAAAACAGTGTAAACAGATGTTAGACATCTATTCACTCCAGCCTTTGTATATTACATTACAGATTACATTTTTGACTAATGGCACAACCTATTTACAAAAAGCTCTACAAAAGCTACAGCTGGCAATCAGGAACAGTAATTAATAGAAAAATATATTACTGGGGACCCCAAACAAACATATAACCAAAAGTTAAGTGGCAATGAAAATGTAATATTCTGATGCATTTCTCTACTATGATTGTTTGAGTACAATGGCACAGACTTAAATATCATCATAATCATTTATTTATATAGCGCTGACTAGTGATGGGCGAATTTATTCGCCAGGGGCGAATTCGTGGCAAATTCCCGCGATTCGCCGCTGGTGAATAAATTCGCGAATCACCAGAGAAATTTCTCTTGGAAAAATTTGCCGGAAAAACGAGTTGCGCGTCGTTTTTGACGCGATGCGACAAATTTGTAGTCTCTTTTTTATTTCTGCTTCTGTTGACAAATAAAAATTTTAGCACACATTTTAGTGCAAACCATTTTGAACATTAATAATTTATCCCTTAGTGTTTAGCCCCTCTTGGACATTACCAGCTTCCACAAACCAACCCAAAACCTAATGTATAAGTTTAAGTCCCAAAGGTAATGGTGGGTCACAACTTGGGAAGATACGTTTTGGCCAAAGCTCCAGTAGCATTGCATATGAAATATTTGGAACAAAACACTTCCCCCCCTTCAAGACATGAGGAGCCTATATAGAACATATAGCCCTGATCAGGAGTTTAGAAGAGAGTTGAACATCAAGTAGTTTCAGTATTGCAAATTAAACATTGTTATCGTGATGTTCACCTTTAGGTTACCTTTTACTATGTTATAGAACGTCCTATTCCTTACAACTTTGACATTGATCTTCATTATTAATTTTTACTAGTTTTTTTAATTGTTTGTCTTGGGATGTCCTTAAACAATACCTTCCAGTTGGTCTTGTATTAGCAACATGGCAAGCTTAACACAGATTATGCATTGTGGAGTCTCGCATTTGTAATGATAACTGAAGAATACAGCAGTTAATTGGTTTGTAGGTTCCAGAAATCCAGTGCAGAAGAACTTCCCAAAGTTAATTGTTGTGTTTGGTAGCCGAGGATGAGGAGAGTTCATGGAGCCATTACATAACAGCAGTGACTTCTTACTTTCACTTTCAAGCTATACAGAAAGTCCTGTGTATGCACAGTGACACCCGC
>CM044448.1:96778945-96798816 GCA_024363595.1 Xenopus borealis | reverse complement strand
AGTAGCATCATGGGGTCAGGGTTAGGATATGGGGATCAGTGATTGACAATTACCACATCAATTGCAAAATTTCATTAATTTCCTGAAAACCAAGCTCTCTGAATCAAAACTGGAGATGTGGCAACCCTAGGTATTATACTCCAGACAGATGTCATGCATTTTCCAGACCATTCGGCTACATGCTGGAGAATTGCAGAGCCCATAGTACTTTATCCCATGTTTTCTGGGAAATTCCCTCTGGACAAAAAGTTGCCTTATAAGCAACCTGATGGCCCACCATATCCCTAAAAATATTTATTTTATATACTTTCATGACAAACCTTTAAAGGAAAGCATAAACATGGTCAAGTCCTGCTCAATCATATGCTCACTACTGCCTGACTTGCAAATACAACCAAATGGATCATTGATGCTCTATCTTTGACAAACAGATTAAAAACAGTAAACACCAGGAAAAAGCACCATATAATATAAAAACACTGACAATCTTGATACAGGCATGGTATCTGTTATTCAGAAACCCATTACAGAAAAGCCATCTCCCACTGACTCCAGTATAGTCAATTAATCCAAATGTTTAAAAATTATTCCCTTTTCTCTGTAATAATAAAACAGTAAATTGTACTTGATCCAAACTAATATAATTAATCTTTATTGGAAACAAAACCAGCCTATTGGGTTTATTTAATGTTTACATGATTTTATAGTAGACTTAAGGAATGAAGATCCAAATTATAGTAAGATCCGGAAAACCCCAGGTCCCAAGAATTCTGGATAACAGCTCACATACCTGTAGTATATTTGATGAATTACCTTTAATATATTGTGCATGCACTATTGCAGTGGGCATTAGTTAAGTACCCCCATTTTTTTTATTTCTACCACTGATTAACTCTGGTAGCTATACAATATATTCCTTCTTGATTACTTTTTAAAATTGCTTAGCTAAAAAAGTTGCAAAACTACAAGAATATTCACAAAACAGTAACATTTTCAAAACACTTTAAAGTCTAATAGCGATATATTTGTCACAGTGACTTTTTATATATTAAAGTCTGACAACTTTTTTTTTTTTTCAATTTTAATACTGCCAAAAATCCTTACACCAATCCTTATACCAAGTATATACCAATGGAACCTGGCCATACCTCCCTCACCAAAGGAATGGTTGATAAAAATGGAATTAATGTGATGTAAATATAATCATAAGGTTCGAAGAGCTGTCCACTCAATCACCTAGAGACAAGAAAGAATTTAGAGGCACAATTAAATAGAAAATACAGATATCTTGAGATATCTTTAGATTGCTAGGAATATGCATTATCAGCTATGCCTCTAGACTAGTATAAATCTACGGTCTAATCACCTCTGCATTGTATTATTCATATCCTGATCTTATAATAGACTATCATGCTGTAACCCTGGGCTGACTGTCCTGACCTCTGCCTTTTTGACGATCTAGATGAACTCTGTGCTTCAATCCTTGACTTAGGTCAGTCTATTCCTAATTGTACTGCACTAATGGGTACAATAATGTAAGTATTAACTGCTTGTCAGCCTTTTGTCCTTGTCTTCTCTAAGGTAAATCTGATAATCTGTTAATTTATAATATTACACCTTTTATATGGGGTGGTAAATTTGAATAGTTCCTAAAGAAATTGGATGCATTGTATAGAGAAGTTGTGGACACTCTCACCTGGTGATCTGGATAGAGAACATTTACCATGCTAATTGTTAAAGCAATATCTCTAATAAACTTGCTTTTCATCCTAAAGGGACACTGTTACCAGGAGGAGGTGCTGGCAAACGAAGTGTAAGTGTGGCTATAGACGATAAAATTACAATCTTTCTTTCCAAGAAAGATTGTTAAATTCAATACACGTGTAGAGCTTAATCTTCAGATATACAGCTAGAAACAATAGAATTCTATGTTCGGGTGCCTTCAAAGGCAGCCAATCAAACTTTTCCATCCAGCCGACCGATATCCAAGTCTTCTGTCGATGTTGGTCGCTCCTTTCCCACCATTTAACTCACTGAATATCGTAAGAAAATTTGTTTTGTACAGTATTAACTGTGCGTCTATGGTCACCTTAAGTCTTACTGTTTTGTATTTCTGTAACCTTTCCATTGTTTTTATCTTTATTTTAAAAGGGAATTTAAAATTGTTTTTATATTTCAGAGTGCTAATTGTTGAAGGAGCTCCCTCTATCATTCTTGAGTTTTATTGCTATATAAGAAGAGAGAATGTGAATGTTCTATATAAGAATGTTATGACAAATGTACTGTGAAGATTGTCCCCTCTTATCCCTGTGTCCATATAAGGTGTGTCCTTGTGTTGCCATGTTGTCAGCCTCTTTCCATTTTTCACTCCAGGAGGGAGTGGATGCAGCTGAAACATGAAAATGTCAAATGGATGGTGAGGGCCATGGAGAACTTAAGGAGCAACATGCATTGAGGAAACTTGACCTATGGAGGTGGTTTGGAGCTCACGGCTGCAGAGAACCCTTAAGGAGCCGATTGTGGTTGGATTGCAGTAAAAAAGGGCTTTTGTGTGCTCAGACTTTGGATGGTGTTATCTATCTAGAAAGTTTGGGAGCCCAGCCTGAGGATTTGCACTTGAACTATGTAGATGGTCTGGAGCTCAAGGCAGAGGAGATCCCTAAAGGAGCTGCCTGTGGATAAATTCCAGTAAAAGAGGGCTTTGGTGTGCTTGAACTTCGGATAGTATTGGGAGCTAAAGGAAAAATAAAGGAACAGCTTTGCATGCTCAGCTAGAAAGCTAGGGAGCCCAGCCAGAGGATATGAGATACTGGGTGACTTGTCCAGCTTGTAGTTTCCTGCGTGAGAACAAATTTAGCTTGATATTCTGCTGTGTGGAAGTCCAAACAGGTAATGCTACCTGGGAAAAATGAAAGAGCCCTTGGGGGGAAGGAACTGAACTGTCTTTATCCACCTGGAGTGGAGTGTGCGACTGAGTACAGGTAGGTGTCAGGGTTGGACTTACCACATGGGTTCTACAGGGTAGGTATCTTATTGATGTTGTAATTGCACTTTGCATTTTCAGGTTTATATAAAGTTATATTTGTTACTGCACTTGTGTTTTATTATAGTTCCTAGTTGGGCCACCCATAGGTGTCATTACCAGATCCTAGGGGGAGGCACTATGTCAGAAATTCCCAGTATCTTTCACAATGCAAATAGGATTCAAGCCCTGCATTGAAATCAATGTTATATTTTATTAATGAGTGTACATCATATAATACATAAGATGTCAAAGAAGGGTTTCACAGATATGATGAGAGATGCCTTCATGCCAACCCCAGCCTTCCCCTTTTAAAAACAGAACCACCATGTACTTAAAATTTTACAAAAAAAACTCTTTTGTAAACATATTTACATCTGTATTCATGTATTCACGCACAGTTCCATTCATAGTGAACTTATAATACAGATAAAACAATACACCAGCAAAATTTTAACAATATATTTTTCTTTCATTGATATTAAAGGGGATAGAAACCCTGTCCAAATAAGCAAGTAATGATGAATACATATAAACACTGAGGGGCAGATTTACAAATGGTCGAATTTTCGAAGTGAAAAAACTTCGAAATTCGACCATCAAAGTTTTTTTAAAGGGCATTTTCAATCGAAAATGGACCTATTTTGATTGAATAGGTCCATTTTAGATCAAATAAAAATAATTTGATCGCATCATTCGAATTGAACTATTCGAACGATTTTCTGCAAAACCCTTCAAATTCCTAGGACTTAGAAAAAAAAATTCAAAACAGGTTCTAGGAGGTCTCCCATGGGCTAAAATGGCAATTTGGCAGCTTTAAGGTGGCAAAGTGGCGAAGTCGAAGGATTTAAAGGGCCAGTACTTCGAAAATTCGGCTTGTCAAATTTTCTAATTTTATCTTTCTACTCGAATTCTGGCCTATTCAATAATCGAAGTAGGCCAAAATTACTTTAAAATTTGAATTTTGTTTGAATATTCACTTCGACCCTTAGTAAATGTGCCCCATAGTCTTCATTTGCATGTACATGTAGACAGGAGCTGCTGTGTACTTTGATTTACAGTCTCACAAAGGTGGAAACCTTATTGAAACCTTTCACCATTGAATTAATTTATAATATAGATATAAACAATAAGCCTAGATATTTTCAGTGGTAGCTTTAAACTACTGCGGTGCATTCGTCTACAACCTCCAGAAGTCCAGTGCAGAAGATCACTGCTTTCCATTTATGAAGACTATTGACAAGAACATTAGCATTGTTCCAGTAATTGTCCAAGATGCACGTGTGCCTGGGGAGGAAAGAGAAATGTAATGATGAAATCTAGAAATTGCTCAAGAAAATTAGTGATTTTTCATTGGATTCTCCTTGGAGGATCTTTTTGCATCAGTTGAGACAGTGGCCCATGAGGAAGCTTTTTTTTCTGTGTTGGTTCAAGAATCTGCAGTTCCCATCACAGCACACTATGATGATAATGTGCTGAAGAATGCTAAATAAACTGTGGTCAATAAGCTCAATCGGCAGATAACAGTTTACTGCTTATTGACAAAGAATTCTAATGAATGTTCACTTATTGTAACATTGGAATTAATATGCTGCACCAAAACTCAAAGATATATTATATCCTCTTTAAAACTACATGTAATTTCTATTTTTGGGGCAGTTCATGACTATGTATTCTTTAAGGTGCTATTAACTAAAAAAAGACCATATATATCATATTTGGTGATACTGGTCACTACAACATTAATTTGATGGACACCAGTATTAACAGTAAAGGGGAGTTTTTTACCGTAAACTGCAGCGGCAAGTGCAGGTTTAGAAGTAGGAGAGGGAGACGGATCTGAAAAGCAAAAGAAAGTTTATTACATTTATTAACCCACAACAATGGAACACATTAAAAAGAATAAAAGCCTCAGTTAAAATAAGAGCAGTAGTGTGAGAGGTGTGAGACCCCATGGGTTGTGCCCTTAACATTGAGTTGTCCAAACATACTGGGTTGTATGTATAGAAATTATAAAGTGATTCTGTATTAAACGTTATTAATCTGCAGTTTAATAAGCTAGTTCATTTAATAATTAAATATTTACACATGTATACATACATTATACAGCTGACACCACCTTCTTGTAGTTATTAACAGAATTGCTTAAATGTTTCCAGAGCTCCCAGAATACAATGTCTGCCTATGACTACAGCAGTATTATCTACATGGCTCATGGAAAGAGCTACCCCTTTTCGACCTAAACCAATCAGGTAGAAGAAGTGGCAGGGGAGACATTGGGGGGAAGGGCACCCAGTTGCAAATTAATTGGGTGTTCCCTTATAATATTCATTACAACTATATCTTTACTCACCTAGTTTGTTAAATGGTCCTAGTTTCACATTATAGACAGGCTGTGTGGTGACATCCAAGGCACGGGACCCTGAGCATGACTGTAATATAGAAAGGGAACATATTAGATTTTGTCTGATTCAGTGTAACAATGTTTAGAGAGAAATAATTAATGTAATTTATGTAAAAAAATGCTAAGTTTGTTATAGGTCTAGTTGTTTATGAACCAATCAGAAAGAAGAATTTACTGGCAACTTGTTTGAAAGCTAATTTAATTGTCTGCTACAAATCTTGTACTTTTTAATACATTATGGGGGAAACGGAAAAAAAAAAGGTTATCAATGGAAATAAAAATCCCATGAATAAGAACAAAACAATTAATGTTGCAATGTAATATGCTTTGTTATACAACACAGTGCACTTTTATGGCCTACTTTAAGGTTGTTGTATAATATTTTTTGTTGCAAAAAAAGAAAATAAGGTAAGTAGGACTGTAAAATATAACTGGACATATCAAAGTCTTAGTTCAATCTGTCAAGTTTGACTGGTCTTCAAATAAAATATCGATTTTGCTTCTCTTTTAAAAGGTCTAAAGTTATGGTAAAATACAAACTAATTGTCCAGCAAGAATCCCCCCCCCCCCCCCCCCCCGGTCTGTATAAATCTGGCTCCATGTTCACAGTGCTGGGAATCAGCTTTTTCACTGGGGATTTCTCATAATTTATAATGAAGTTGTTAATCAGCATTGTTGCAATGTGGAGGGGGAGCAATGGGACCCTTTAAGTGTCCTCTTTCTGTTTGAAAAAGCATTTTGTACTGTCTTTTATTCAGCGTATTCCCTATTAAAGAAACACTTTCTATGCTCAATTATAAATAATTATAGGACCTGTTCTCCAGAATGTTCGAGAACAGGCATTTTCCAAATAATGGAACTTTCTGTAATTTGGATCTCCCTACCTTAAGTCTAGTAGAATATCTTGTAAATAAACAAGGCCTGTTTTTACTCCAGTAAAGAATAATTATAGTTGGAATCATGTCCCAAACAATGTTTTATTATTATTTATTATTACAGATAATCCAGGATAATGGGTTTCTGGATAACGGATCCCATACCTGTACACTGAAGCCCAGTTACAGTACCAGCCCCTATTTTTTTCTGGATTTGAAGTGTTGAAATGCTGACAGTCATGGATGTGTGCTGATTGAAAGAGTTATGGGTATATGCCTGTTTGCACATTCATTCTTAATGTATTTCATTGAATTTTCTATATCCTGGTGGGACCACCATAAATTGCAGACTAAACAATGTGTATTTAAAAAATAATCATGAGTATGAGTATGACAAAGGATGAATACTCATTGTCAGATGTAATTTCATTTTATGAATGTCTGTATTTGCTTAATTATCTTTTCCCCCTCAACATAGTAGAAGACTTTTTGGAGCTGGTTGTACTCACAGGTACGCAAATCGTGGTGCTGGTGTCACATGCATAGATCTCACAGTGCATATAAACTTGGTTATAATTCCCCGAAAATGCAAACATCTGTAAAGAAAATTTTGCTTGGCTAGAAGAGCCATTTTCTGGTACAATGACGGTGCCGTCTCTCTTGCTGGGGCAGCTGTAAAACAGAAAACAGTATAATGAAGCATGGCAGTGATTCATCCAGAATAAAATAGCATTATTTTCAGTATTTTGGAGGATTTATTTTTAAAGAATAAGGAAAGACTAATTCACTACGGTGCCAATATTTTATATCCATTTTAGCCCTTGGTCGATGATCTCTTTTGGAAAAAAATCACTAATGCAGACTCAGACTTAAGCACATAAACAATAAACTAAAATAAAATAATGTTACTATGCTGCTCAGGTGCAAGTCTAAGTTTATACAAGGGTACACTGAGAAAGATGCTACAGAAATACCATTGAGCCATAAATTTGTGTTTTCAAGGAGGAAACTTAGTGATTGAATGCTTAATTGAGTATGCTTTTCCGGTCCATTAACACAGCATCTTTCACTGTATAATAGATAGAATAAAGTGCTTTATACTTTATAAAGTATAATAGATAGAATAGTAGGTATATGATTGAAAAGTCCAAAATATACTTGCATCAAAAACACCCACACTTTCATACTGCTGCCAAAGGGTCCAGCCTTCCTCTTCAGATGACACAACATTAACATGTATCCATTTTGGTTTGTTATGCAACTCTGAGCATGGCTACACTTACTGGGGGGAAGGTTGCATTGTGGGTAAAAAACCCACAGTGATTTGCACCAGAAAATTACACCTTGCCAATGGTACTTAATAAATAAATGAGCCATTATATTAAACATAACTCCTAGAAAAATCTCTGCCATACTTTGTGATATTTATATTTTTGTTTTCTTAAAATGAGCCAATGAATATACAAAGCATAACGGAATTGTATTGTCAATGTGCTATGGTCATATGGATTATTTATGGTTATTTGTGATATTTCTATAACCTGCATCAAAAGCCATTTTCTGCATTTCTAAAAAAGACTTTATATCTTCTGAAGAATTTCATTAACTGCAAGATACCAGGAGGTTTTTTTACTGTACTGTACTGTTACAGTATAAACTAATTTCCAGTTCTGTGCTTTTCTCCTAAGGACCAAAAGTCTTTAGCAGCCTCCCCGAAATTAGTTAAAAAAACACCTACCTGGGTCTGCTCTTGTGGTATAGTTAAAGGAGAACAAAAGCCTAAAAATTGTTTCAGCTTCTCAACAACAGCAATGATCTAGGACTTGTCATGGGGGGTCACCATCTTGTAAAGTGTCTGTCTGACACTCACATGTTCAGTGGGCTCTGAGCAGCTGTTGAGAAGCTAAGCTTAAAGGTTGACACAAATTATCAAAAAGAAAAGTATGTTTGTCTGCAATATAAGCTGATGCTACAGGGCTGATTATTAAATGTAGATGCTACTTGCACTGGTTTCTGTGCTATATATATATATATATATATATATATATATATATATATATATATATGGGCACTCAGGTTGCAGATAGAGGGAAAATATTAGTTATTTAGTTATCAGTCTAAGTATATTCATGACCCTTTAATGAGTTTAGAACCAGTTTAAGACTGGACTAAACTCCCTGTAGAAACATGTGACCCTTAATAAAACTAAGCTCCTACTTCATGAAAAACTGTGGATTGTGTGTTACAGTTCTACAAAAAGACTATTCTTGTATAGTAACACAGGTCACACACTGCAAAGGCCCACCCTGAAATAGTTATTTATTATTTATACATTATACTAAAAAATAATAACCTGAAAGCACATTTTGGCTTGAGGTTCACACAGCAGACCCCTTATTTCACTAGGAAACCATTTAGTTTAGCAATCCATGAATAAACTACAATCTCCACCTTGTATACTTGTATATTAATACCATACCTGTTTTGGATGATATAATATTTAATGGGATCATCCGGATTGTTTGATGGAGTAGCATAGCAATTTTTCAGTACCAGGGCATACTGAGATGGATCTGGCCCATCAAGGAACACTCCAATATAAATCACTGTTTTGGTTAATATATCAACTGAGACTCCTTGGTATGGATATATATAGCTGCTGCTGTTGTAAACTGACATGTGAGCGGTAAAATTTCCTGTGTCAGTAACGTTGATATATGTAGTGCTATAAATTGCAAGAATACAGCAAATTAGTTATTGTAAATATATCATGACAATCATCAACAATGCAAAACAGGAAACCTTGCCTCCAAATAAGTACTCTAAATAAATAACTCAAGTTTCATTCTTCAGACTCCTTATGACATTTCAGCAGTGGAAACTCATACAAACTTGGAGGAGAAAACGTTTTAATAAATATATGTTTCGGGTAAACTATACTGTCCTAAGCACAACAGTAAAGCAAATTTAGTTTTCCGCAAATAATAGCTATACTGTACATGTCTATATCTGATACTAGTCTAGATCATTTTCTATCTCTCCAGTCTTCCACACTTCATTTTCTATCTCTCCAGTCTTCCACACTTCTTTTTCAGGCAGTGTTCCTCAATGAAAATAATGGAGTAACTTCTCTTTCTTGCCTTTACATAAATACATAGCTAAATAGAGTTGAAAAAAGACCAAGGTCCATCAAGTTCAACCCCTCCACCTGTGAGTTTTACCAAAAAGTCTTTGGGGGTCATTTATAAAGTTTGTGCAGCGCATAATTGTTCGTAAAATGGTTGTTTTGCCCATGCTTTTTCCTGAACGCTAAAATATTGCACTTCTGTGCCCATCTTTTCGGTTTCTCGCAAATTCGCATTGTGAATAAATCGAGATAAGTCTTTGCATGAGTACAGGCACTTTGCGAGGTTGTTGTGCACAAGAATGCATTGACAGTAACTTAAATTTGCAATTTGCAAAACTGGTTTTCAAATATTTTCCACCAACAAACTTGTGGCGTAATTCAAACGCAGAGTGTGTTCACAATTTGCGATTTTTTACATATTTAAAAAGCTCTTATAAACATTCACAATGTGAGGAACAAATTCACAAATCTGTTTGCACACTCTCGTTCAGCTTTATAAATATAAACAGGCGCAGGGTAAATATATTCACTTTGTGAACCAATCTGCCCTGTGCAAAGTTAGAAATGAGTAAATTGAGTTCTGGACTGGATTAGGCAAAATGTTGTACTGTGTATTTTAACATAGTCCAAAGTGAGGAATACAATACAAGAATAATATTATTATTATTATTATTATTATTATATTTTCCTGATGAGCCCTGTCATCTGTCAGAATACTTGCTCCCCAATTCATATACAATGTGGGGAGAAAAGACTACTATAATTTGTTTCCACGCTATAATTAGTTTCCACGCTGTCTCAGTGCAGAAAAAAAATGTGAAATACTAAAATGACTGTAAAGACTATTCAAGTAAAGACTATAAACTTGGAAATAATGACAAACATAATTAATTTACTGTACCTGATAATGGGATTCAGGGCAGCAGTAAGACTTAGCCTCATATCAAGTGGGTAAATACAAGATGAAGTTGTCGTCAGCTTATCTCTAATAATCATACCATTAAGTAGAAAGGTAAAGTCAAAACTCTTTCTATAGATGGCATGGGTTCCATTTGTCTGAAAAAACACAACAACAAATATTTACCAATTTAAAAGAAAATAGCAATAATACAGTTGTCTACATAAACAGCTTCAAAAGCATTGTGAACCATAATCCTGATATTATTTAAGAGCCATTTCAAGTGGTCTATATTGTTTTTGAAACACAACTCTTGTCTTCAGTACGCAATAACCCACTGACATCACTTAAGGTGGCCATAGACATAACAATTTGTCTTTACTCAACAACTACTTTCAGTGCAATTCAACCAAATGGTCAAATTATCAGAAAGGCATGTGCACAAAATGATTGTACATCTGCCAATATTTCTTCCAACATAGATCAGAAAATTAATTGGGCAGGTTTAAAAATTTTCATCTTTAAATGGTGAAATGTGTTGGTTGATGGGATGGACAGATTGGGATCCCTTAAAATATGGAAACTGCATATGTGTAATGCTTTGATGGTGTCAGAGACTGAGGGGCAGATTTATCAAATTCACATGAATGATTCCAAATTCGATCGAATTTTCAAAAAGATTCAAATTCGAATTTTCTAATATTTTTGAAGTCCACTTCGACCATCAAATTTTGAAAATCCGATCGAATCGAATGATTCGAATGATTTGAGTGAATTTCTATTCGAATATTCGACAGTCGAAAAACTTGCCCTTTAAATTTTTATTTGACTGCCTAGTTCGCGAGATTCAACCTACCAAATTGGTTTTAGCTATTTTTGATTGAATAAAAATATTATCACAATCGCTCGAATCGTAAGATCTAATTATTTCTATTCGATTGATCAAATTGCTGTAAAATCTTATGAATTCGATATTCGAATTCAAAGGATTTCAATTCACCCTCAAATTCGACCAATAGTAAATCTGCCCCTGAGTGTACCAAAGGTTCGTTGTTTGGAACAAATGGTTATTGTATTAACTTACAACAGTAAATAAATATATACAGTATAGTGGCCATAAAGAAAAAGGAATCACAAAGATATATCATTTAAATTTTTTTATCTCATCTTCATGAAGGCAAAACACAAAATAAAGTTTGACTTGAAAACAGTGCATACAAAAGCATATATATGTCACATATATGGCACATCCTTCATCACGAGAGATGATAATGATAAATAATGAAAAAATAATATCAAAATCTTCATGTATATGGCCACCTTTAGAATTATGGCCACTTTGTAGCTTAGAGACTCAAGGCAGCCTAGAAATTTAAAATGGCATCTCATAAAGCTGTGAGTACACAGTGAAACAATATAGGCGACAGTGTGAGCATCACTTACTTTCAGTGTCATCCCACAGTTCCCTGCTTGCAGAGGGGATAGAACTGAATATGTGTTGGTGGTATTATCATTCAGGACATTAAAGCAGGAACTGTCTGCAAGTATTATGTCCTTGACGTCAACTTTCAGAGCCCTCAGCTGACATTTGCGGAAAGTTGTTTTCATGCTTTGCAATCCACAACTCACGGTTGGTGTTAAGTCTGAGAAAGCTTTAAACCACAACAATAAATTATAAGTTCATGTTCTTTAAGGTCTTTCCTTTAAAGAGGTAGTTATTAACAACATATTAAACCAACCTGCATGGAACCCTCATTGTTCATGACAGAAGTGTAAATTTATATATGTGCTGTATGTAGTCAGTCAGTGATGAGGAAAATGGACTAAACCACTTTTAGTCATTCATAAAGTTACTTATGGTTAAAAGGAACTTAAACAGTACATTACACTTTTGCTTATGGCCAGTTTGCAAATGTTTGCAGGTGTCCTAATGGCTCATGCAAAGTGGGCCATTCTAGATATTCAAAATGGCAACTCATAGGGGTTTATCAAGGCCATGTACAAACTCACAAATCAAGAAAATGGACAACTTCATCTTTGTGTTTTAGATATATCTTCCCAAAAGTCACACAACAGGAAACAAGCTTGGCCAGTTATGTAAATAAAGGCCGCATAACACTGATGGCCCATTAGACAATCTTTTTGGTTATTTTTTTAATTGATGTTTGGATCCAGTTTCCTATTTCCTTTCCTATTTTAATGTTTGTCAGAAGAAGAAGAACGTTGAAAGTACTGTTGATACGCCTAACTATGCTTATGGCATATAATTATGCCTTTACATGTTGTGTCATTAAACACTATTTCTTGTGCCAAATGCCACACAACATTTAACATTGTTACTGTTGCTACATACAACCAATCATGCTGGAATTCTGATAAAATATGCTGCATTGAGTACCATGGTGATCTGTGTAATATATAGTGTTTTATATTATATAAACTTTAGAATTTATAGAAGTATAGATTATACATACCAGTTATAGTCCGATTTTCCTTGCAGTAGCACCCATAGGATCCAGATACATATCTGCATTGTTCATCATTAGTGCACAAACATGCATCATTAAGTGAACTGGGATCTAATGAAATCAAGAATGAATATTAATTAATAAACCTGATTTCAAACTACTATAAGTTATAAAATCAATGCACAAAATTGACTGGTACTGTTGCAATTTTAGGACCTATGTCAACAAATACTTTCATTGCTTCACAAAAACATTTTGTGTGAATTCAGAAATATATAAACATTATTATTGTTTTCTTTCTGATTTAATACATTGTCCCTTATGTTTTTAGTAAGTGTTGACAATTTACCTGTGCAATATGTTAAGTAGCAAGTTGGTGTTCTATTCAGTTTATAGACATGGTATCCACCAGGACAAGCCTTAATCTGTATCGTTGATGACCACAGGCAACAATCTCCTGACCAGTGGGCACATGCTTGGCGATTGATAATACCATCAGATGGAATGGGATGTGATCCATTTATCCACATAGGCGCATGGGTGTTACACCTCAACATTGGAACACAAGATTCTGGCATGCGTATTCCTCCATTTCCAATGAAACGATACCATCCCAGTTTGTCATAGTCACATTTGATGTCCACATATTGTGCATTGGAAGTGCTTCTCCAAGCTTCATCAAGAACAGTGTGATTGACACATGGATCAGAGCAAGAGTAGGAGCCTCCATCTGGTGTGCACTCCATATTGCTCCCACACACACCTCTAGTACATTGATCAATTTCACAGTAAAATCCATTACCAATTACTCCAGCTGGACACACACAAGTGTAAGTTCCAACATAATTAATGCAGGTGGCTAATGGATGGCATTTATTCAGGTCTGAGCTAGAACACTCATTAATATCAACACATGTGCGTCCTGCTCCTTTTGTATAGCCAACAGGACATAAGCAGTCATAGGAGCCATAAGTATTTATACAATATCCAGAAGTACAACTGTTTAACCAGGGGTAGGCACATTCATCAACATCTGAGCATGAGAAGCCATCTCCAATGAATCCATCCTTACAGGTACATTGGAATAGGCCAAGATATGCTTCACATGTAGCATTAGGGTGACAATCTGAGCAGCGTCCAGTCACTGGAAAAGACAACCAAAATAAGCAAAAATGTATGTCAGATATATTTATTAAATCCCATTTTAACCACTCTATGTGATACTTTTGGCTCATTACATTTGGTGATAAGATGGTATATATGTTCTATTGGACATCTCAACAAATCAAAGATCAATATAGGCTTGAATATCACAATCCTATCTAATATTCACAATTACAAAAAGTTTTATTCATAAAAAATGAAGAGTACAGATGAAGCCACTTTGGATTGTGCATTTGTCACAGAATAACTTAACTCAGACATCCCATTTAACTCACTTATCACAGAATATTGTGTCACAGCATCCCATCCAATTAAAGAGTTCACCATTGAAAACAATGGTGCTTTGGTATGCTAATGAAAAGGTTAAATGCATTAAATGAGTTAAGATGACTTTAGATAACACAGTTTCTTCAATTAACCCTGAGTCACGACGCATTTAACACACAAATCCAAGTGGCTGCATCTGTATATTTGTGTTTTTCTTTTTGAGTCTGAAAATATAGAATTTTCAATTGTAGGCTTGAAAAGGGCAGAACAGGATGAATAATAACTAAAAATAAATCCATAGCAAATAAACAATGAAGACCAATGGCAAAGGTAAGCCTCCCCTTTTAGGAGTCTTCATGGTCTTTTTATTTGTGCTCCAGTTCATATCGCTCTCCTTCCTTTTGGCTTTAGTGAAGAGCATGTATTGTTCTACATCTTGAAGGTAAATGGGGCTATTGCACGTTCATATTTTGGCTGAAATATTCCTGGTTTAAAAGTACCCCATTATCCTTTCATTCTTTTATTACTAAATTGAGATAAGAATCTTTGCTAGCCAAAGGAAACAACTGAAGAGGTCACAGGGTTCCTCTGTTACCCTTGTGGGCTTTTAATAAGGTGATTATTTAATGGTTGTTCATTTAATTTTATTTTCCCCAAATTCTATAAGGTTCTAAGCAGAGTTTCATTCTTGACCAAACTAGAATTTTTGCATGTTCTTTAAATCTTTGAATTATTTATGGCCCTAAAGACTTTATGTTGTGTCATAATGTGTGTGTTAAATAAGGTGATTATATAACGATTGTCTATTTAATTTTCCCCAAATTCTATAAGGTTGTAAGCAGATTTTCAGGGAGTTTCATTCTTGACCAAAGTATAATGTTTGCATGTTCTTTCACTCTTTGAATTATTTATGGTCCGAAAGACTTTATGTTGTGCCATAATCTTCTATAAAAAGCTAACGTGGAATAGTTTCCCATAGTTTTCATTTCCTGACACCTCTGGGAGTGTGACTAGCCAAATGTCATGAATGTCACTGTGGGATCAACTTATGTATTCACTCCTGTACAAAGGGTTACAATGCAGAGAAATATTAATAAATATATGAAAATTATTGTTTGGATAATGATAATGAAGAGCAACTTACATGATGTGTTGTAAACTGAAAGAGAAAAAAAAGCAAGAATTAAAATATTTAGAGTAAAATCAAACAATAATAAAGCAGCCTTGTCTATTTGCATGTTATGTGTAAGAATATCAGTACTATATTGTTGACTATTCTATATTATATTCTTACTTCAACTAGCATTCTTGACTTCTATTTTTCACATATTTATAACAGCAAATAACCCTGCATTTTAATAACTCAAAAGACAATAAATATCCATTTCTTTATCTGTTTATACAAGGCAATACAACACTTAAAATAAATGATTAAAAAAATTTAAGTTCTGGCAATTTTTCAAACTTTAGATTTTTATAAAACTTCAACACAATCTTATCTTTAGCCATGAACAATTTTCATCTTAATCCTTATATAATTATACAATTATACACAGTATAATCATATTTTGGAAGGATGAACAATCTGTTTTTGGAAAATGATAGAAGTTAGTTATTACTATCTTGTAAACTATATTAAGCACAAAAGGGGGAATGTAATAAAAGTCACAAAGAGAAAAACAATTTGCACCAATAATAATAAAAATTCACATCTTGCAATGTAATATTCTTCCTTAAATGACAAGGAAAGGCAAAAAAAAGAAAATCCCATTTTTACTTTCTTTAATAAAACAGAAACCTATGTCCAGTATACCTTAATTAAAAAATGTCTACCGTTTTTATAAGAAAGCTGACTGTATGTAGTGAAATTCTCCCTTCATTTACTTCTGTGAATAGGAATTGCCAGACGGTCCCTAACTGCACCTCAGGGAAACAATCATACTTATGAACAGCAGGGGGAGCCCCCACCTTACTTCCCAGCCATGCAGAACTCAAGCAGCTTTGGTTCCCTGTACAGCAGTCGGCAACTGTGTAGAGATTTCTATTGGATTTTATTTTTGGGTTAACGTCCTCTTTACTTTTTCTAACTCCAGCTGCAAGGACAAAGGTCATGGAGCCAGATTTTAAAAAATAAACTGGTTCTGCAGAGTTGGAGCAAGGTTATATTAAACAATACAAAAACTATGAGATCCACATTATATTACATGACAACACAGGACCCAGTGCAGTCTGTATATTCTGATTATTAATCAGTCTTGCTGTATCGGCTTCTGGCAGATATTATTTGCTGTCCAGACCATGCTAAGCATGTGTAGGGTCAGGGTCTTGCAAATATGTCCCCTATGGTCAACTTTGAAAGCATAAATCATTAGTTTGATTAGGCTTGTGATGCAATAAGTTCATGTTTATGTTTAGAATACAAAATACAGCATTTCCAGCCTTATTCTATTTTAGACTTTCCTTGTCCTTTAAACTGCTTTGCATTGTGAGTTTTAATTGTGCACTTTTTAGAAGTGCTTCAAAGTGTCACAATCTTTTGGAGCAAACATTACTTTTTCAGAAGTTTTATTACATTTAATGCTCATTGATGCATACTATAACGACTTTCTTCCATTGTTGGAAGTGGTAACTAAACAGTTTCCAGGTTCTCAAAGGTATGTTAAATTCACGCAAAGCAAAATTGTGCAAAGGTATAACTTTTCTCATTGCAAGTAGTTTTTCCATTAATGACTTTTAACACATTCCCCCAAAAAGTTTTTAAAGCTTTATAATCAGGCATTACTGCATAAAGGCCTTCCATATCATATAAATAGACACATTATTTTCAGTGGTTCCATTTTAAAAAGTTCAGACTATGACACTTTATTATCACTTATGCTTATTGGTATTATTCTGTACCTGTGAATCCATCCACCTGAATACCATGCCGACTGCTTGAATTAACCAATATGGTCCAGACTCCTTTGGCAGGATTTTTTACCTGATACATTAAACCCCAGATTTCAGACACAAGTGGTGTTGGATTTGAGTCCTTAGCTACAGGAGACAAAATATGTTTTATTTTAAATATACAGTATTTATATATATATTTATATACTTGTTGGTGTCATAACTCAACAACTAATCAACACTATGCTTTAGCTGCAAATGACAATGGGACTGATTTTCAAAAATTCAGATTTCTGTTTTCTTCTCTAAAAAAATCATGTTTTTAATTTCTCTAAAACTTACAAAATTTGAGATTTATCGCCTGTAAAAGTTATGAAAAACTCTAATACAAAACTGTGCCAAAATATAAAAGTTGAAGTCCAATAGAAGTCAGTGGGAGCTGCACTGATACTATGGGACTTTTTTTTTTAGCTAGGAATTGTCTCATAAAGAGGTTTTAGAGGTTTTTGTATTGTTTAGCTTTTTGTAATTTTAGAGGAATTACAGTTTAGTCATGGTTTTAAAAACCTCTAAAAACCACTAAAATTGACATTTAATATATTGGCCTTTTAAGGTTCAGCCTACAGTATTTTGCAGTAATCAGTGCCTCATGACCAACCTGCTGTTCTCCGACTGTTAAATGTTGCTCCAAGCCTTAAAACAGGTTCTTTTTTTTAAAAAAAAAAATCCTGGCTTGAAGGCTAGCTTTCATTGGATTAAAAATCAGGTGTACTGACAAGCAAAGCCTCTTGTAGCCTGACACTCTCCATATGAGCTACCAAATAGTAAACCACAGCCCAAATTTTGCACTCCTGGGAACCTTTTACATACTTTTGTTGCTCTCCAGTTTTCAACATTTGAATGTGCCTCACAGATAAAAAAAAAAGTTTGGGGCCCCCTGGCACTTGTGCTGGGGTTTAAATGTAAAACATACATGTACAGATGCAGTCACTTGGATTTGTGTGTTAAATGCGTCGTGACTCAGGGCTAATTGAAGAAACTGTGTTATCTAAGGTTATCTTAACTCATTTAATGCATTTAACCTTTTCATTAGCATACCAAAGCACCATTGTTTTCAATGGTGAACTCTTTAATTGGATGGGATGCTGTGACACAATATTCTGTGATAAGTGGGATAAATGGGATAGATGAGTTAAGTCACAACACATTTAACACACAATCCAAAGTGACTGCATCTGTAGCTGATTGGTCTTCATGGTTTTCTTTATGCGGTCTGTCAACATGAGCAGGGTCCAAATGAATAGATCAGACCAGATTTAGTAGGATGACAAGATCAAGTAATTTATCAACTAAACAGATTGTTGCTAAGAAAAATATTTTTAGGTGGGCAGAAAATAAAGAGTAAAGGTTTTAAAGTTGAGAATGTGGGTGGAACAAAAACACAAAGACAAGATAGATAAACTATATGCATTAAGGCATGATGAGAGTCTTTCCTATAAGTTACATTTTTGAAGAATATTTCATGTATGGAAGTAATTAGTTAAAATGATAAACTAGTTACAGTTGGATTTTGCATATTGCTGACCCACAGGGTAACTGCATCTGTACTCCTCAATGTATGAATAATAAAGCATGTGTAACAGAAGCAAAAATAACACAACATAGTGTAGCACAGCAGAAGATAAAATTGGCCTTATTGCTCTTTTTTATCAGTGAAACTGTAATTGGATTCATTTAGACTCACAATAAATCTCTTGTATCTCTCTCAAGTTCATATATCAATGAACTGCTGACATTTAGATAAGTATCCAATATATAATGATGACAAGATTTTTAGTTATACCAAATACACCTCTTTTTTCCACTAAAAAGATAAGATCTGGGTATAGTAAATACATAATTAACTGATTGAGATAGCCTAAAGAGTTAGAGAGATCATCTAAATTGAATATAAGGCACTTACAGTCAGGTCCAATAATTCTTATTGAGGTAATTGGGCCATCGGTGATGAACAGTAGGGTAGTGTAGTTAGTTGATACCGAAAAGTTATCAGTATGACTGGCATTGTAGGATCTGTACAAAAGTCTTTCTGTATTGTTAGCAGGTCTTGATAGCGTGAAATCTAAATAATTAAATACCTTGGAGAAGAATTTTAAAGTTCTGGTTACAATTATAGTAGTGTTGACAAAAAGCCTTTGTACATCTTAAATTTCAGGTCCAAGACTGCTTAACAAAAAAGGAATAAAAAGTTGACCAGTTGCATGCTCAGAATGGAAGGAAAACTAACTGAACAGTTATGTCCTATGTTTCAATGTACTGATTGGCTAGAGAGTTGCAAAGCAGGTAGTGTTCTGGCTATTATGGTATGTAGTTAAACCGCACCTCTCACCTTTCCATGAAATCCCTGCTTGGGTCGTTCAGTTCTCTCTAGACGGTCGCCACACGTCCATACAAAGTAGAAAAGGTGTGAGAGAATTGCACAACACCATATATGTTGCAGGTGGGGGGATTCTCCTATTAAATTGTGACCACCTGTGCATCAACGTTTCAGGGGGGATCAACCCTCCCTTTGTCAGGATACATACATACATAAGTGCTACAACCAATTTTGAAGCATAAGGATCCAATGTTTGTGGTCAATATTTGTGGATTTAGGTATAAGACACATTGCCTAACAGGACTTTCGGACATTTAATATGGACTGTGTGTGTCAAGCCTCACTTTGGATCACCCTGGTGGTTTATGGACAATTTGATG
>CM044448.1:96761958-96776484 GCA_024363595.1 Xenopus borealis | reverse complement strand
AGCATAATAATTAAAACAACTCAACATGCACAATAACAAAACCTTGTACGGTACCTGTGATTGTTTGGTATTTATAAGTGAATATATGTTGTTTAGAAGGACAGTATCTGTGTAATCTTTAGAAGATGCATCTGTGAGCACTAGAATAAAAGATCGGGCCGGGGAGTTTTCTAATGCCATTTTGAGTCCATTCATTGTTAATTCTGGGCAGTCACCTCCACCATAGGCAGTGAGGTTATTGAAAAATGTCTTAAAGTCATTCAAGGAATTTGTTATCCTTACTGGTCCAAATGCTGCAAAAACAGAGAGTAAATAGAAATGATTAATTAAAACATAACAGAGAGGCTGGATTTTGGTGGCTGATTGAGAATGAAGAGAAGTTGATCTCTATGACTTGAATTGTGAGTAACAGGGTGGCGTCCCAGATTGTTTTGTGATAAGGTTCTGCTCTACACCATGAAGACAAGAGATTAGAGAGACTGGTGCAGTGTGCTGCCTTACGAAAAACAGTAACCTGTACATGTTTTATTGTCTAGAGGCAAAGACCTGTTTTACAGCATGTTTTTCTCTGTCTCTTCTTCTGAATCCACTGGCCTACTGTTATAGAAGCTATTCTGCCTGCAGTAGGATGGGTGTGCTTGTCTGGAACAAGGCCAGAATTTACAGCAGACGTGCATGCATAAAGAATTTCAATATTTTTCAAGGTAAACAAAAGGGGGGGGGAAGAAAGAAAAATCTTACTTGGGTCATTGAACTCAACCATTGTATATTGTCGTGCTCCTAATGGGAATTTTGCTGTTATGCGATCAAGAAGCCAATTATTCACCAATTTCAACTGCTGGAGATCATCATACATAGACCCTGTAGTGTCCACTAAATAGGTCAGGGATGATGATATGACTGATGGTGCTGAGACTGAGGGACAATAAGATGATATATATTGTTAATAAATTATATATTGAATATATTCAACATTGCAGCTTGAATACATTCTAGTGATTATGTTGACCTTTTTCCTAATATAAATGTGCTCTGCTCTTGGTGCAACCCATAGAAACTGTGTACAAGAAAAGTCACTGCACCTGCCCAATATGGCTCTCCCCAGGATGAAGAAGCCAGTATATTAAAAAAAACTGTGATAACTGTGTGGCTAGGGCTTGACATTTTTTTTTTCTTTTCTTTTCTTTTAACTTAAAATAAAGTATACAGTATCTAAACAATGAAGATAAATATACTCTGGTTTTAGAGGTTTATGGTTCTTGAGAGCAACTGTGTGTTGGCAAGGAGGTAGTTAAACAGATAGTGTCATGAATACACATTTTCAAAAATATACGTTATTTAAAGTGGTCCTCCACTCAAAAACTTGTAAATGACGATAATTCTTACATTTTCACAAGAGCAAAAAGCATTTTGACAATATCCCTTTAATTATGAGACCAGAAATAAACCCACTGTTTAATAAACTATTCCTTATCTGTAAATATGAGACATATGCTAAATGTGGAGAGATACTTGTACATACAGTCTCCTGATTACTGTTTGTGTGGTTTATTATGCGGAATGTTTTAAATAAAAAGAATATGCATAATGCATTTTCATCACAATTACAATTTAAATGTGGTTAGTATGTTAAATATTAGTTTATGCTGTTTAACTTTTCTAAAGGTGTTGTCTCTCTTTAACTTGTCCCTCATACTGCAGCAAGAGTAAGTTATTTGCAGCAGGAAACATATTGATATTGGTAATAATATCCTATTTTATGCTATGCTCTTTGCAAATTTCTCTTTGGTTGCTGTGTATAACAAGACCTACAGTACAACAATCCTTGAATATTTCCCTGTTCATACAGGATATAGGAGCAGAATTTTGTATTTGGAATGGTGAACCTTGTGACATCTTTTGTGCTCTTACCTGAGATTCCCTTGGATGTGTATGCTGAAACAATAGAAAAATACAAGTTTTACCTAAAGATGTATTTGAGTTAATATTATTTATACACAGCATTTTGAAATTCTGTAGCAGTGGCAAATACTCATGCAATCTATATTAGACATTGGCTGAACTTTCTATATAAAGAGTGTCTCCACTAAAAAATGTTTTTGCAGAATAAAAGAAAATGTATTTCAAAGCTATGTGCCAATATACATTAGTGAAAATTCTCAAGTACCATGTTTGTTTATCCCTCACTGTTTCTGACTCTAGAAACAATATTGCAGATGTCAGTATATATATATATAAACATCACATTATATAGTATTTCATCAAATCCCCATTATTCTCTTAGTTAGTTTTAGCAATCATGCATTTTATTTAGCACAAAATCCCAGTGGTGTTAATTACACAATTAACTTTTTTAATGATTAATACAAATTGCATTTCAATTTCAAAATTGATTTTATATTATTGTTTCTAATGGTCAGATACACTAAGCACTTTATTTAACTTGGTCTGATTCTGATAAATTTTGGTAACAGTTTCAGCACAAACCACTTTTTAAGGTGTGTAAAGTACAATAAAGGGGTTTAGTTTCTATAAGACTCTAAGGGAAACTGGTAGTGCTTTGGCAACTGTGGGAGATTGCCTCACCAGCAGGCAACAAGTTATACAAATAGGGCTTGTGCTGAACATACATTCTATGCACTTACTAAAAAAAATCTAAACAATACAAACAGTTAAAATAAATGTACATTGGTTGTAGTACTTTCTGGTTCTAGAGAGCAATTTTAGGGATGCAAGACGATAGTTGAAGAGATACTGTCATGAATGAACACAGAGCAAAAAGCTTATTCTAAATATAAAAACTTTGAAATTCGACCATCCAATTCAAAAACTTTGACTGTCGAAGGTTTCTTTTTTAAACTTGGCCATTTCCGATTGAAGTAAAATCATTCGATTTTATAATAAAAACTTTGGCTATAGGTTCTAGTAGGTACCCATAGGCTAACATAACAATTCAGCAGGTTTAAGCTCTCAAATGGCCGAATTCGAAGTTTTTTAAAGGGACAATTTTTTTCAATTCAAATTGAATTTTGGTTATTTTCGATAGTCGAAGTAGCCCAAAATTACTTCGAAATTCGAATTTTTTAAAATTTGAATTTTATTCGAAAATTCGCTTTGACCCTTAGTAAATGTGCCTCTTAAAGTAATGACAATATCCTTTTCATTACCAGACCACTAAAAGCTTTATTGTTCAACTTAGAATTTTGCATTTGAACAGGAGTGCCTCTTAATATTATTTGTGCACTTACCTGTGCTTCCATTGGATGTATATCCTGAAACAATAGAAAATACTAGTTTTATGATAACAGATGCATTGTGGGTTTGGAATATCATTTACAAAAAGGAACAATAACCCCGTGTAGGGGTGGTAAATACTCCTGAAATCTATGTAAAAATTATGTAAAAACAGTTTTTATGTAGTAAAAGAAAATGTAATTCAAATGACATGGCTGCATATAACATACGTAACATAACGACATTGTAAGTTATTGATAGATCAAAATTGTGAAGATGTTGACCCAGAAGAAAGCAAATAATGTAAAGAATATAGTCCTGGAGCTCGGCACTTACCTATAGCTGCACTTGTCTGGGCATGGGACCTGTCAGATGCCAAGAATAAAATGAGCAATGTTAGAAACATGTGCATTGCCATTTTTATCCTGAAGCTAGAAATTCTTTCTGCAGTAAATGTCTGAACCTTGTGTAGCTATCCTTTTATAAGGTTTTTTAAAGGAGGGGACAGTTAAGAGGTGTCAAAATGTAATTCATATTTCCCATGTATCTATTGTGTTAATGCATAACAGGTGGTGTCATTGTCCAGTAATGCAGCAAGGAAGTAATTGGGTGAAATGTTTGAAGTCAAAGAAAAATGTTGGTATGGTATTTTCACTTCCTTTAGTTTTGGTAAATAAAGGTTTTATGTTCACCTTTAAGCTGAAATTTAGAGTAAAGTTGACAATTTGCAATTCATTTTTTTAAAAAGCTTTGGTGAATGGCAAGGCAATCTCTGCAATCTTTTCTGAATTATTTCTTTAAAATATTGTAGTCTTTTATTACTCTTACACTAATGAAAAAAATGGGGTTTTAATAAGTTATAAATGCCATGCATATACTCTGTGCCTTTAGCTTCTGTTTTAACTCTGACTATTTCATTTTAAGAGCTTTTTAAATTGCAGTCTGCAATTTTTAACAAGAAGTCTTTTTAATTACAGGTAGAAATTACAAATTAAAAGTTTTCTTTTCTTCTATTGAAGCGTGATTGGTGTCTTCTAGATAGTAGGTTAGATAGTAATCAGTTAGGGTAGGGCCTTGTTTGTGTAGTTTTAGAGGTTTTTTTCAACCTCAACTAAACTCACATTTAAAAAAAACACTAATGTCTCTTCATTTATTAAAAAATCATGTGTGATTACTAGTGAAAGAAAAAGCCCAAAAATCTAAAACCTGAATTAAAAGTAATTAAAGATTAAAAGGACAGCTCCCGCTGAATTCTGCATGAGCTAGCTCGCTTTTAGATAGCAATGTTTTGTATTAGAGTTTCGTGTGCTTTTTTACACTTCATAAATATTGACACTTTTGTGGTAAAATGTAATTATTCTAATAAATGTTCTTTTCTGATTAAATGTTTTATTTCTTTTCGTATTAAATAAGTAGACTTTCAAACCAAAGATCAAAGAACAAAGATATATAACGAGGCACACCTATACAACTTGCTGTGGCTAAACAGAAAGGAAAAGAAAATCTAGTTTTTAATTGGCAATGCCACCTAAACAATTTACTAGATTAGAAACTAGTAAATTAAACCAAAACCAATAACAAAACTACCAAATAAAGTTCAGTGAATTTCAAGATTCTTAACTGTTACAATCATACGACAAGGAATGAAAACTACATTTTATGGACATATTAGATTAACCAATATAAGAAAATTACAACCAAAAACAAGCCCAGGAGACGTAGTTTGAAGCTAGAACTTGGTTCCAGAATACTGAACAAGTTTCAGTAAATCTTCTTTTTAGTTGGGGTTCTGCTGATTTAATCCTTATTGCTTCTTGCCTGCAGAGTTGATTTAAAAGGGATTATAAATCTGTTAAAGAAGGAGTGGATTCAGAGAGCCAATTTAAGAACAATAATTTCTTAATAACGGCTGTAAACAACAAAATTAGGCTGAGCAATAAATCACTTAGGGGTTTGGGTTGCCCCTTCAGATAGAGTCCTGGAGAACATAGATGTAGTAATGCAAATTTTGGTCTTAATTTAATACGGAGCTTTTTGAGAAAAACTTCTCCAAGGTTAACCATACCCTGTATACATTACAACTCCAAAAGTAGTGAAATATGTCTATTTTTGTTGTTTCCATTTTGGACAGAAGGGCTGGGATCTCAAGCTCTATGTCCTTTTATACAATTTTCCATAGCACAAGTGGACCAGTTTAAAGTGTTGTGCACTCCAGTTTTCAGACACCAAGGGGAGGATTTATCAAGGGTCAAATTTCGAGGGTATTTTTCACAAAGTAAAATCCGACTAAATCAAATATCGAATTCGTAGGATTTTTTTTCTCTCATTAGAAACGTTCAATTAATTCAAATCATTCATTTCAATCCGATTGAATTTAGCCAATTCGATGGTCGAAGTAGCCCACAAAAAAATTAAAAAAATCTAAGTTTTTACTAAATCTGCCCCCAAGTACTTGTTATAATTACTAATGGAATGAGAGAGTTGGGAAGGAGTGATTGCTTTTTGTAAATAAGTTTTGGTTAGTAAATCTTTCTCCTTCAGATATTTACTCTATAAAGTATCTTGTAATAGAAGCTGGGTTGAAGGCCCTGAAATCACAAACCTTCAACCCCTCCAAATTCTTTAGGACAACATAACTTTTAAAGAGCAATTTTAGGCTTCTTATTCCCCCAAATGAAGTTGTTCAAAGATTAATATAGTTTCTTAATATCAGTATGCTTTAATAGAAGTTGCAAGTTGATCAGCAGGTAAATTAGTTTGGGAAAAATTTTAAAATAAACAATCTTTCCTTTTAAATTCAGAGGAGCATTTTTCCATTTATGACAAAGAGACAGCACCTTGTTGATAGAGTGAGCTTTAAAGCATAGAATTTCCTCAGATCTGCTGGAATTTAAAAGCCCTAAGTAAGTTAAATGGGGGTTCAGGATTCAAGATTCTTTCCAAGCAGAGAGCCTGAAATGGTTACATTAATATTCATAGTTTTTTTTGTAGCTCAAAAAGCACCCAAACTCTTGAAGTAGTTTAAAGATTTCCAATACACAATTTTTTTACTAAAAAGTTTGATAAAAAAAATACAAATTAGCACCTTAGTTTCAAATTTTGGGAGCACCAATTCCTGTTTTTTTATTCTAGCAACTCCTTGGAGATCAGTATCTTCCTAAAATATGGCTTTATTGAGGCACACAGCTCTGAGGAAGTGCCAGTGCATGAAAAGCTTGTAAGTGTAAGCTTGCATAGCATTGCCTTTGATATACCTATGTGTTCCTAAATAAAGCCTTATCTTATGAAGATACTGATCTCTTTGTAGTTTCTTGGGTAAATGTAATATAAGAAAGTGTTCCTTGTACAGAGGAGAGTGGTGAACTCATTGTACTCTTGCGAGTGCTGATACCCATGCTGATTGGTGAGCTCCCTGAAATTACTCCTTTTTCCCGTGCTACATTACATTTTTTTTTAATTCTAATTTGATTTATTTTTTTATTAATTTGTTGAGATAATTATATATAGTTGGTCCAATCACCAGTATCAACTGTGCTTATTTTGGTGGATGCCGGCACAACTCTTGTATAGGTACTGTATGCAATGCCTGGGTGCAAAAATCTCAAACAATTGTTTGTAAGCACAGCAATAATGATCGCACTCACAGGACTTACAAATGAAAATAAGGTGTTTATTTGGCAAAATCCACTAACGTTTCGGCTAAAACACTAGCCTTTATCAAAGGGCTAAAACCAAATGACTGCAACCATTCAAAATCCCTATGGTGGGAAAGGGAATTAAGCAGGCCTGGCTTTGTTGCAAGGCCACAAAGGCCCAGGCCTAGGGTGGCAGAATATCAGGGGCAGCACGCTGCCCATCCTGCTTTGCGGGAAGCATGTGCCCTTGCACCAGAGGGGGGTATGTGGGCGGGCCATGTCGCTGGAATTGATTGACATTGCCACACCATAGTGACAAAGAAAATAAATAAAATCTATTCAATACATGTGAAAAACACAGCCAAATAATAATATATATAGCAAAAACTGAAAGTAATCACAGTTGTTCCTATCGGTAGACAATCGATACAATAATGTTGTAACGAAGTAATCATGTGTAGCATATCTAGCAATCATAGTACAATTTTTCAAGAATGAATGTTTCAAAGAAGTCGGAGTGAAATTACTAGTAGAAGTGTCTCACTTCTAGCAATAAGCAAACATACCACCATATAAACTTATTTAAACAATCAATTATATTGATAATAGGTTTTTGATAATACATTACTCATGACGTAGAAGCGTGCGGTATACACCTAAACAACTAGCAGAGAGGTAAAGGGTTATGGGGCAGTTAAAGGAATAGTAACACCAAAAAAGGAAAGTGTTTTAAAGTAAAGAAAATATCATGTAATGTTTCCCTGCGCTGTTAAAACTGATCTGTTTGCTTCAGAAACACTACTATAGTTTATATAAACAAGCTGCTAAGGAGCAATGGTGGAAATTGAAAAACGGCTATATGGCACAGGATGAGTAATGGATAACAGATAACATTATGTTCTACGGAGCTTATCTGCTATCTGCTGTGTAACTTGAGCCTTTTCTCCTTTGACTAGTTGCCCCTATGGCTACACAACAGCTTATTTATATAAACAATAGTAGTGTTTCTGAAGCAAACACTGCAGTTTTAACAGTGCAGGGCAACACAGCATTGTATTTTTATTACTTTAAAAAAATTTTTTGATCTTACTGGTCCTTTAAATCTAAAAAAGTGTAAGCTTTGTTGTGATGTACGTTTTGATGCGCATATAGTGGCAACCTTGGGTCTGTCCTGTTCATAATAATGGCTGTGTAATTACTGTGCCTGGCCAGTAGATGGTGCATCTCACGCATTGTTAGTGGCTAAAGTTTCAGCATCTAGTACATTGTTAAGGTACTGGACGCCAGCGACCTGTAAAATAGGATAAATCAGAAATGTTTGGCAACAATGCATTATTTTTCATTAGGGAAATATAGTGATATGGAGTATATGTAGGGAGCATATTTTCTATATTAGTATGGAGAGTATATGTATAACGAGCATAAATCTGGGATCAGAAATTGAAATCTGAAAGAAGACAAAGGGGAGCCAACAGCGGAAAATGGCCTGTTAGGGCAAACAGTAATGATGTTCATCCAAATTTAAGTTATTAAAATAATAATAGTAATAGAGTACAAAGAAATGATCGCACTTATCAACTTGGGGAATTCTGTCAACCCATCAATATTAAAAAAAGAAGTACTGGGCTTGGTTCACCACCCATTTTGTATGGGGTATAACAACATTAGCCCATCCAAATACATGTGCATCCTCTTCTGGAAGGTTGGTAATTATTTACCCTCGGCAGGATGTTAGTGTGAAAGCGTTAGCTACTGTAGGAGTCATGTGCTCGTCTGGTTCAGTCCAATGGTTGCTGGGTTTATGGTCATTGTAGTGGCCAATGGTCCAACCTGAACCCATTCTTTAGCATATATAGTAGAGGATTTCCTTTAGTAAGGAATCCCATTTTAGGAAATGCCATAGACCACAGTTACCCAGCCATACTTATGTGGTTTTAGCATGGGATATAGGGCATATAAGTGCAAACAATTAACAAGGTATATTAGTGACTTAAGTCTATGTATAGGACAGATTCGCACAACATAGATGAACAGTTAACAGTTGTAATCATGTGTTACCTGTTTCTAAGCATTGCCTTGAAAAGGGTCATATGGCTGAGGATCTACAATACAGAGTGATCCAGAATATCCTTATACCCCAGAGAGTTAGTGGAAAAATCCTTACCATTGTACAAACTTACATATATGAAAAGGGTCTGCATCGAGAAATTTAATAAGATATGGGGATTGTGGATTGAACATGACCCTGAACTAGATCCACCTTGACTCATTAACTTAATACACACAATATCCTTTAACTATATACAATAATCCGAGGAGATACGGGAATGTCATGGGACTAACCACTGGTTTACTACCTCTTTAATGTGTCAAACTTAACATGTATTGTAGATAATACTATCTGAGTAACAGATGAGTTAGAAATAAAACTATATCTTACTAGTACGATAAGTTGTGAAATAAGTGCAGTAATTGTAATGTAATAGATACATTGTGGATACCTAGAAATGCGGAGATAGAACTGTATTGTAATAACTATTCAAAGATATGAAAAGGAAAACACAAAAAAGTAGAAAAAAAGAGAAGAATCCGACGACGCAGACACCACGTTATTGTTTTTGTTGTTTAAGTTTAAATTTTAAAATTAAAAAGCTTACATGAAATAAATAGAAAGGAAAAAAAATTGTATTCATAACAGCTGTGTTAACTGTGTGTACGATTGTTTCAATAAAAAGAATTGTTTAAGAAAAATAAAAAAACAGTGTCCCTGGTGAAAAGTCACTAGCGAAGTAGATAGACTTGTGCAACTTCGCATCCTTATGCCAGGCAAAGTTGCGCACTGACAAAGGGAGTGGGACGTAAATTCGCTAATTCACTAAGATGAAAATTTTTGTAAACGTTTACCTCTTACGCTAGACGTTACTTCAATACAATAGATAGGAGTTTGAAAAAAAACTTGAAATTTTTTCTAAGTCCCAAAATACACTGGCGTCTTTTACCTTTTGTTGTGTGATGGTCTTAAAAACAGCGAAAAAATTTTTGGGTTACCCTCCTTCCTCACTACAATTCCTAACATATGGCAACACAAATATACAGGGGGCACATGTTTAGGGCATTAGGACAACTTTATTTTATTTATTAAAGGTTTCCTGGGCTTGTTTAGTGTAATGTAGTGGCTGTAACATACACCTTTATTATACGCTTAAGTGCATGCCGTATGCAAATTAGGCATCGCTAGCGTAAATGCACTGGTGAAATAACAGTAGCCCTACCTTGCTACCGTTCGCCGCCCTGAGTGCAAACTCGCATCTTAGTGAATTTGCATATCGTTTGCGAATATTCGCCTGGCGAAGTACTGCGAATGCCGTCGAAGCTGCCGCTAGCGTATTTCCGCGCTTTAGTGAATTTGCCTCATATACTTAAGTCATTAAGTCGCAATGGATTAAACAGTGACTTTGATCTTTATCTTTTTTGTTAATTAGTGTATAGTATTACTTAGACTGAATTGTGTATGGTATATGATGTTATATTCAAAATAATATATTTAAAACTATGTGGTATTGTGCATAATACAAATATTCGATGGCCATAAATCTGTATGCGATATTATCATAATTATAACCCTTTCATATTATAAATCACATATAAAGAGGATGATCTATGATATTTAATATATAACCAACCAAAAATATGGTGTTGTCCAGCAAAGGAAGTGCGCTTCCACCACTTGATGACGCAGGTGCGTCATCAGGAAATGGGACCGACTACACATGTATGCAATTTGTGGTCTTTTGCAGGATTTAAAGACACTCTGGAAACTCATTCGGTAAATTTGCCAGAGACAAACTTGAAAAAGGGAGAAGATAGCCCCTGAAAGGTTGTGCAGCCTCCATATAAATGAGTATTTTTGAGAAAATGCTATGTCGTTTTGCTTGATTTTATAATGAAAAAAAAATGCTGTGTTTTATCTTTTTACAAATGAAGGAGTGCGGCTCAGCTGGATTTATAACTGGTGTCTAATAAAAGGGCAACCAAGTTTGGGAGTTTTACTTTGAAAGCAGCAAGTAAGTTGCAGGTAAAACTTAGTCCCTTTGTAAAATGTATAATAAAGCAATAGAATTTTTAATGAATCAGATGCAATTTGAGAGTAGGGCTGGCCAGATATGGGATGACTTTGACGTAGTTGGCCAGCTTAAATATATTGCAATATATGGACAAACAATCCCTGTTTTGTTTAAAGGGTAAGGCATTTCTTAGTAGCTGTATGCACAAAATGTCTCAATGTCTTAAATATATTGATAATGGAGTGCAGAGGACCTTTTGTATTTATTTGTCTATATATATATTTAGAGAGAGAGAGAGAGAGAGAGAGAGAGAGAGAGAGAGAGAGAGAAATAATATGTAATTCAGTAAATAAGATGTATAAATATATGAAAGCACAAACTATGAATACATTTTCATTCTCTTATGTGAAGCAGTATGTCTGGGAAGGAACAAAGTGGGGGTTTTTCCCAATCATTTCCCTATACATAGGATGTTTTTTGGCTTAAATACATTCTATAACTATTTGTCTTTTCACCTTGGTTAATGGGCTGTGTATAAATACTCACTCAACTGACCTCTTATCATTATTTTCTGAAAGAAGCACAGTGATGTTTTGTAAACATAGATTTGTTGAGCTGATATAATAGTAATGTTACCTGAGGCATCTCATGATCCTGTAAGAACATTTCCGCTGAAATGATAGAAATCTGAAACTAGTGTGTTGTGCTTTCCTTTTATCACTGTGATGTGGGGGTAGTTATAATTTTACATATGTTCTGTTTTTCATAGGGTTGGAAGTACAATTGCACATTAGTTTGCAAATTAATGAACTACCAATTCAACTGACTCAGTTTATTATCATAGCGTCATTCAAGATTCATATTCATGTTTTAGGTCTTTCCTTAACACTATGCTAATGCTCTCCCACATACAGGAGGATCAGTGTCAGCTGATATGAATGTGCCTTATTTAGTAGGTTTTCACTCAAAATCTTGGTGGAATTTGGGTTTCATGTATCACATAACTCATTTTCCTATTTTTAGCCTAATGGTTTTGAACATTTCCAACCAAGGCAATCTGGGCCAGGTGCCTTTGCTGGTATAGTATGTGCTATCTCAGGGATTTAAATCCCAAACTAAAATGTTACCTAATGAAAGAAAATGTGATTCTAAAGAATTTAAAAGTTTTTTATAAATGTTTCTGCAATTGAAAAGAGCATGTTTCTTTTCCTTTCTGCCCGGCCAGGACTGTGGGTTCTGGCAAATGCCAGAGGGGCTGCTACAAGGTCCCATAGAAAGTCACTATTTAGTGGGCTGATGGGGGCAGTTTGGGCCTCTATGTGGGCTAATTGGGCCTCTAGCTACCTGAAATGCCAGGGCATATTCTATTTCTCAGTCCGGACCTGCTTTCTGCTCTGCTAGCTTCTGATAAATTGCTTACAAAAAACATGAGAGCAGGCAATGGAAATGTTTCCAGCAGTATGCAAACTACCACAATGGGTTCTACAACCAAACAACCAGGCCATCCAGACTCCATCCAATGATTTTGCTTATCATTGGCTAATACATATAAAACAAAGAAACTAAGACATTTATTCTGTGTACTACGGATATTTTTTATACAGAATATATTTGGGACAAACAGTACCACATAGTTCTGGATATTCCTAAATAATCTCATAAATAAGATTTTTCTGACCGCATAATGAGAGTATGTAGAATGGAGAGAGAGCCCATTGAACCCAACTGGGGCTATGTCTGGTATACTTTACAGCAAGCTCCTCTGTTAAGCCCCACCATCTAGAAACCACATCATTGTCTGACTCCTATGAAAACTATGCTTCTATACAGACATAATGCTGGATTATTTCAACACTTGTGGGTGCAGGGTCAAATAAACATGTAGAGATCTTCAGAAGGACCCGCACTCCAATTTGTTGCAAATCAAATTATTTTTATTATGTGCATTATATATATATATAAATGAGAAATGAGAAATGTTTGGCAACAATGTAATATTTTTCTAAAGTGAAATATAGTGAGAGTATATGTTGAGAGCATATTTTTTATAGTAGTATGGATAGTATATGTATAAATGCCATAGATTTGGGATCAGAAAAATGATCAGAAAGAAGACAAAGGGGAGCCAACAGAGGAAAATGGCCAGTTAGGGCAAACAATAATGATGTTCATCCAAATTGAAGTTCAGTCCAATGGTTGCTGGGGTTTATGGACATTGTAGTGACCAATGGTCCGACCTGAACCCATTCTTTAGCATATATAGTAGAGGATTTCTTTTAGTAAAGAATCCCATTTTAGGAAAATCCATAGACCAAAGTTACCCAGCCATTCTTATGTGGTTTTAGCATTGGATGTAGGGCATATACAGTAAGTGCAAACTATTAACAAGGCATATTAGTTACTTAAGTCTATGTATGGGACAGATTCTCACAACATAGATCAACAGTTAACGCTCATAATAATATGTTACCTGTTTCTAAGCATTGCCTTGAAAAGGGTCATACGGCTGAGGATCTAAGATACAGAGTGATCCAGCATATCCTGATTTCCCAGAGCAGGGGAGATCGGGTAAAGTTGTTAAAAAAGGCAGAGGTCCAATGGATACATAGGGGCAGATTTACTAAATTCACATGAAGGATTCGAAGACCACTTCAACCAGTGAATTTTGTAAATTTGATCGAATCGAATGATTCGAATAAAAATTCATTACAATATTCGACCATTCGACTGTCAAAGTACTTCCCCTTTAAATTTTTATTCGAATACTTAGTTCGTCAGATCAAAGCTACTGAATTGGGTTTCCTTGTTTTTGATCTAATAAAATGAATTAAATCGATCAATCAAATTTTTCCTATTCGATTGTTCGACCAATCGAATTGCGGTAAAATCCTTCGAATTCAAAGGATTTTACTTCCCTTCCTATTCACATGGTCGAATTTCGAATTTTTTTTTTTTCAATTCGAAATTCGACCAATAACAAATCTACCCCATAGACTTAAGTAATAAAGTCCCAATATACTAAACAGTGAATTTGATATTTATCTTCTATTGATAATTAGTGTATAGTATTTCTTAGACTGAATTGTGTATGGTATATGATGATATATTCAAAATGATATATTTAAAATTATGTGATATTGTGCATAATACAATTATTCGATGGCCAAAAATCTGTATGAGGTAATAGCATAATTATAAAGAGGATGATCTATGATACTTAATATATAGCCAACCAAAAAGATGACGTTGTCCAGCAATGGAAGTGCGCTTCCACCACTTCATGACGCAGGTGCGTCATCGCTTCATGGGACGGACTACACATGTATGCAATTTGTGGTCCTTTGCAGGATTTAAAGACACGCTGGAAACTCATTCGATAAATTTGCCAGAGACAAACTTGAAAAATGGAGCAGAAAGCCCCCAAAACATTGTGCAGCCTCCATATAGATGAGTATTTCTTGAGAAAATGAAATGCCGTTTTGCTCAATTTTATATTGAAAAAAAAATGCTACATTTTGTCTTTTACAAATGAAGGAGTGCGATTCAGCTGGATTTTATATATATATATATATATATATATATATATATATATA
>CM044448.1:96748711-96761858 GCA_024363595.1 Xenopus borealis | reverse complement strand
ACTTTGTTGGATAGCAAGACCTTTATGGTTTGATGGAAGTGGATACTGCAGAGAAATCGATCAAACGCTTTCACCTGTGCAAAGTACTCACATTCCAAAGGAGCCACACCAACAGACTATCATGTATAATTTCAAAAGACGCTGGATGGAGCACAAATATGGCAGACTTTGCTGCAAAATATTTATTCAAGCCACAACTTTGCACAGAAGGACATTAAAAAGAGACTTGAACAATTAAAGGTAAACAAATGGTATTCATTAAACAAGCTTAGATCTGTGATTACCAAACTTATTTACTTAAGTTTTCAGGATTTTTACAGGTCTGGCATGATGCAGAGAGACTGACTAATTGCTAATATAGAGCTGCTATTCAAAAAGGCATCCTATTCTGAGCCTGAAAAATATTGACTGGTTAGTCTAACATCAGTGGTAAGAATACTTTTGGAAGGGGTAATAAGGAATAAGATACTACAATGCATATCACAATACTATGTGTGTGTGCCAGCATGGTATTATGTCTAAAATATTTTTCCCGACTTATTTAATTGCTTTTTATGAGTAGGTGAGCAGGGACCTCAACTCTGGAATGGCAGTTGATGTCATCTACTTGGTCTTTGGTAAAGCATTTGATACAGTGCCACACAGGAGGTTAAATTAAGGAATATTGGCCTGGAGTATGCAGTTTTGGACTTCAGTCCTTAATGATGATCCAGAGAGAGTGCTGAGACTACAACTAAACTAAGAAGAGGGATGGAGGATTCAAATGAGTGCATGCTGCTTGCGTGAGGACATGGCTACTCTTTGCAAATACATTTGAGTGCATTATAGACAGATACAGTAGTAGGGGTCTTTTTTCCCCATAAAAAGAATTGTTACACCAGAGGCCATCCTTTTAGATAAGAGAAACAGAACTTTCATTTAAAGCTGCATAGATGGCTCTTCATGGTGAGGTTCTTCATGGCTGATTCTATTGATGCCTTTAAGAGAGGCTTGGAGGATTTCTTGGACAAGCATAATAGCAAAGCCTATAGAGATACTAAAATCTACAATTAGTATAAATATTGGTCTATGTGTGCAGGGCTTCATGTGGAGGGTTTGAACATGATGTAATTTGGTCTTTTTTCAACTTTACTTAACTATCTGGTCTACAATATTAATTTTACCACATAAGGATTACGATCATAATAGTAAAAATATTTTTTGTCTTACTTAGATCAGCATCATTAAAAACAATACTTTTAAACTTTACTATTTTCCATTATCATTGGTTATCAAATAACAAAACATGATAAAAGAAAATATTTAAATAGATAGAAATATCACGCTAGTTTAAACAATAAAACTCCCTAGTCACATTTATATGACATTAATAAACTATTGTTTCTAATGTTGTTGGCCTTGAGGTCGCTAGTTATTTGTCAACAGATTTGAGAACAATTTAGTAAAATTTCAGGGAAATGATTGGTTACAGCAACTTTTAGGGGCAGATTTATCAAGGGTCGAAGTGAAAATTCAAATTAAAAAAATTCGAATTTCAAGTTATTTTTGTGTACTTCGACTAGGTTATAGTCCAAATTCGATTTGAATTTACCATGTATTGTCTCTTTAAAAATTTTAATTTGACCATTAGCCATCTAAAACCTGCCGAATTGCTGATTTAGCCTATTGGGGACCACCTAGAGTGAATTTTTTTTTATTTGGAGTGAATTGCTGGACTTTGAAAAATCAACGTTTTTTGGGGGAAATACTTTGAATTGAATTTGATCGAATGCGCTAAAGTTTGAATCGATCGAATCAAATACGGACCTATTTGATCGAATACAGACCTATTTGACCATAAAAAACTTTGACTTAATTTTGGTTGTTCTTTTTGAATTTGAATTTCAAAGTTTTTGAAATTCGAAATTAGACCCTTGATAAATCTGCCCCTTACTGCACTAGGCATTTAGCCTGTAATTAATTGATTTTTTTAGGCATGAAGACCTTTTCATGTCCAAATTAAAGCTTTATTTTTTTTAAGTGGGTCACTGAATAGAGTTTTGTGATGAGCCCCATCTGTCTGTATTGTTCTCATTGGGGTCAAAGATGGTATACTCCTATACTTCACTTTTGTGTTTTTATAACTGATTTACTGCTCAAATAAAATTGGTAGCAACAATATATCATGCAATGTATGTCATGTTTTGGCTTCTACACACTTCTACACAGCTTCTCCACAGCACACACTTTACATAGTTGTTGCTGAATTACAAATCATAGACTAAGATGACATTTTATCACTTTTAGGGAATGCTAGAAACTGTAGTCCAACAACATCTGTGCTGTATTCTTAAAAAGGTAGTTAACCTTTCATTTTTTTAAATTAAATTAGTTTTTCTGGTGCTTGGGTCAGTATCCCCCATTTGAAAGCTGGAAAGGGGCAGATGAGGAAGTCAAATAACTCAAAAATGATAAGTTGCTAGAAATACAGCATTGTATAACATACTAAAGATTATTGTGAACCACACCTTTAAATCAATATTGCTCAATAAAATTTCTACTGCTCTCCAGAGACAGCAGCTGCAGTAAATACAAAAAAAATCCACAAGTGAGAATCCCACCTATTCTGTATAGCTCAGGTTTCATGTACTTTGCTCTTGCGTGTGAAGCATTAAGCAATATTCACAGAAAAAAATGACACAGCAATCTATCATTGTATGTAAAGTAAAAGCAAGAATCTCGACTGTGCTGGGTATCAGCATTCACACTGATGGTTTCACTTGCATTTATAATCAACTTTTTCTTCAGAATTCTAGATGGTACATTTTTTTAGCATGATTAATTACTTTTTTGGTCAACCTCTGTAGAAAATAAGGGGGCCCTTAGAATTCGGGGGGGGGGAGTAAATTCCACTTATAGATGGATTTCTGCATTTAAATCAATGTACACATTTATTGCAGGGATTGCGATCTCAGACTGGCAGTTATAGGCCAGTAAGTTTGACATCTGTGGTGGGCAATTTATTTGAAGGTTTGTAAAGGAATCACATTCAAAATTTTGTCCTAGCGAATGGCATTATGAGCAGCAATTAGGATGGCTTTATGAAGGATTGGTCAGACAAATTTGATTGCTTTTTATGATGAGGTAAGTAAGATGCTGGACATTAAGGAAGGGAATGGCAGCAGATGTGATATTTCTATTTGGATTGTGCCTAATCATTTGATACAGTGCTAAACAAACAACTTGTTTGTAAACTAAGTACTGTTGTTGAAGTCATTTGCACATGGAAAGAAAACTGGCTACAGGATCGGGTACAGAGGATGGTTGTTAATGGTACATTCTCCCCTTGGAGTAAGACTCTTAGTGGTAGTGGGGGTCCCTTGGGCTTTGCACTGGGTCCACTGTATTTAACTTGTTCATTAATGACTTAGGGGAGGGTGTTGTCAGTAATGTATCAGTGTTTGCAGATGACACAAAACTATCCAGCCCAATTAATTCCAGGCTGCAGCATCCTTGCAACAGGATCTCGACAAACTGGCAATCTGGACAGCTAAGTGGAATTTGAGATTCAGTGTTGATAAATGTAAAGTTATTCACCTGGGAGGGACTTCACTAGGCAAATCCATAATGGAAAAATACATTGGAGTCCTTGTAGATACTAAACTTGGCTGTAGCAAGCAATGCCAATCAGCAGCATCATGGACAAATAAAATCTTGAGCTTTATTAAAAGGGGCATACATTTGCAGGATGAGGGGGTATTTTTCCACTGTACAGAGGCTGAAAAGGCTCCATTTTCAATATGCTGTGAAGTTTTGGTCTCCAGCATTGAAACAGGAAATTATTGAATTTCAGAGGGGCCAGAGAAGGGTAACTAAGCTGATAAAAGGTATGGGAAATCTTAGCTATGAAGAAAGACTGGCCAGGTTGGGATTGCTCACTCTGGAGGAGCTTGATCCATCATCCATATTTTTTTTTTGCCTTCCTCTAGATCAACTAGCAGTTAGGCAGTTTCTATTTAGATATAAATGGTTGAACTTGGGTTGAACAAATATTTGTTTGGTGTTTGCCTTTCATACTTTTCCCGAAGCTCAGAAACTGAAACTTTTTTTTGCCAAGAAGGAAATGCTACAAAAGAGCTTTCGGTAAACATTATTTCAGGCGCAGCTGCAAGGACAGGTGCAGTATGTGAATGCACATTGGAATGTGGTGATTTTCTTTTTGTATGAAAGCCCTACAAACAATTATAGAAAAGAAAACACAAATGGGGAGCACCATCCGTCGGAGAGAGAGAAAGGAGGTGGTGTGCAAGGTCAGATAAATAAATCTGGTAATCAACAGAGAAAAAGAAATGACCCTCAGGATTGCACCTTCCCACCCATTATATTCAGAAACTCATGATAGGTATAGATAAAACTTAACTTTTATTGACTTAATTAAAAGTCCATAATCAAGAGATCCATTTAAAACAAACGTGGGTGTGGGGAGCAAAGCATACAGAAGTGCTTGGGGATGGCAGGTTACCTACCAAATGTAGCGAGTAAGTGTGAAAAAAAGATTCGCTAATATTGCTCTGTTAGCAGCACAGACAATAGCGCGCAAGTGACACACTGCTAAATTTCGATCTCGCCCAACCCGCTCAGGAGCGCCCCAGGTATCGGGAGGGTCATTTCTTTTTCTCTGTTGATTACCAGCCCTACAAACAATCAGGGAATAATTGTTACAACCTGTGATATACTCACAATATAAATGGATGAAGACCATCAACAATTTCACAGCTCTTTTATAATAGATATGTTTTAAATTAAGAGTGGTGTTTTGGTTTCTCTTTGTATCATATTGTATTGTACTGGTTTTAGAGGTGCCTGGTATTAATGAGGACTTGTAATGGCAAAGATTTGGCTTGAGTGAAATGTGAAGATCTAAGTGGGACATTCACTAAGATTCGAAAAATCGCTAGCGCAGGCTTCGCGAGCGTTCGCTGCACTTCGCCAGGCGAATTTTCGCCTGCGCTACGCAAATTCACTAAAGTGCGAATCTACTCTCTGGTCAGCGAACGGTAATGTATTTATGCTAGTGTTACTTCGCTAGGCATAGCGCAATTATGCTAGCGAAGCCTAATTTGCATATGGCGCGAATTACAAAATATAATAGAAGTGTATGTTACAGCCACTAAACATGCCCAGGAAACCTTTAATCGTAAAAAATAAAGTTGTCCTATTGCCCTACATGTGCCCCCTATATAGTAGTGTTGCCATATGTAGGGGGGGAGGAGGGTAACCCCCCCAAAAAAAAATGTTTTTCAGACTATCACCCACAATGGTAAAACACGCACTAGCATTTTTTGGGACTTAGAAAAATTTTCTATTTTTTTTTTCAACCTCCTATCTATTGTATTGCACTTCGCCAATCTGACCTGGCGAAGTAACGTCTAGCGTAAGTGCTAACGAACAGCAAAAAGTTGATCTTAGTGAATTTGCGTAATTATGATGCTTCGCCAGTGCGCAACTACGCCTGGCGAAAGGGTGCGAAGTTGCGCAAGTCTATCTACTTCGCTAGCGTAAATTCGCCAGAGACGGTGTTGGTGAATTTGCGAAGTTACAATTTGACGTCACGCTGGCGAATTTGCGCTAGCGTTAGACGCTTCGCGCTTTAGTGAATCTGCCCCTATCGGTCTGGAAATCAGATTGCTGTCATTTAATTATCATTGAGAAGTACAGTAATCAATAGCTAACCTTGTGGTTTTCAGGGGAAGCACTCAACAGTAGTGATAGAGAACATTTTCCTTTGCAACCACATTTGGCAGCTGCACCACAAGCAGCCCCTTCAGCTGCAGCACTGGAAGCACAATGAGCAGCACTGCCAGCAGCACCCAGAGCTGTGTGCCACTTTTCATGGAGGTGGTAAAACAAACTTGGGAGGCATATTAGTTGCTCACTAACCAGCTCAGTAACAAACAACATGCTTCAATGATATTAGAGATAGCCTACTAAGTGGGAACACTCCTCCATGCCCTTCCATGACTTTTTTGCTAGTATCTTTTTTATAATTTTATTGATTCTTTTTCTATGCCAGAAACAGTAAAACAATGTTTTGGGGGTTTTTTTTTGCTGTGTTTGGAATTTTTCTCATTTCACTACTCAGTCAGTACTTGAAGTTTCTTTGATTGTTAACCAGGTCCATGACTATTCTCAGTCTCATAGTCTCTGATAGTGGTCAGCTTTAGCATTAGTTGCGCCTGTGTTTGTAAACAAGTACAGTAATATATCATCCATAGATGGTATTTTTTTATTAAAAAGCAAAATATTTACTTAGTGCAGTAGATACAATTAACAGTTCATTGTCAGTTTTTTCTACTGAAAAAAGCAACTGTAGCCTAGTGGTTAAGAAGTCCGCTAACAATGTAAGGCATGCGTGTAGTAGTAGAATAGAAAAAAAGTTAATAAAAAAGTTAAAAAAATGTATGGCAAAGGTATGGCAAAAAAATGAACTGCTATCGTGGATTTCTTCCTGAAAGTAGGGCAACAGTTTGTCACTGGAGAAGAGGACAGGAGCAGTGGACCCTTAAATCACTGGGCCCTGGCAAATGCGCCATTCAGGTCTGGACTGAGATCCAAAATGGGCACTGGCATTTCAGGTGCTCAGAGGCCCAACCAGGCCACACAACAGCCCAAGCAGCCCCCACCAGCCCACTAAATAGTGACTGTCTATGGTAACTTACAGCAGCCCCACTGGCATTTGCCAGAACCCACAGATTGCCAGTCCGGGCCTGGCGCCATTTACCCAAGAAGTAATGTGCAGGAATACATCAGTGCAGGCTGGCAAATAATGGACCATATGAAGCTGAAAACCAATAGCCAAAGTATTAACATTTAAAAAAATGTTTATTTTCCATAATTAAAAGAAAGGCCTATAATTTAAAAAAGGCTGTATTACCAGCGGACACATAGGGGCAGATTTATCAAATTCACATGAAGGATTTTAAATTCGATCTAATTTTAAAAAAGATTTGAATTCGAATTTTCAAATGTTTTTGAAGGCCACTTCGACCATCGAATTTTCAAAATTCGATCGAATCGAATGATTTGAATAATTAGAATAAAATTCTATTCAAATATTTGAATATTCGACAGTCTAATTACTTGCCCTTTAATTTTTCATTCGACTGCCTAGTTCACCAGATTAAACCTACTGAATTTGTTTTAACTAGTTTTAATCGAATAGAAAAATTAGATAGAATGGTTGAAATTGTTCGAATCATTTGATTGGAATGATTTTATCCAACTAATTTTTACTATTCGATCAATCAAATTGCAGTAAAATCCATCCAATTCAAAGGATTTTAATTCCCTTAAAATTCAATGGTTGAAATCAAGGGTTTTTTTTAACCCTTGAATTCGACCCTTAGTAAATCTGCCCCTTAGTCATAGGTTCAAGTACAAAAAAGGCCCTATTAAGCTAACCAATCACAATCTTCTTATTGTGTTTCCATTAAAACTACAACCATTATAAGATGTTTTGGTCCTCTCCTCACAAATCACCGCTGGAACATGTTGTGTGGGGCCATAAGAAAATTATGTGCTTTGGATAATAATGAACTAAAGCTTGTTTGTGCTTTCCTCTTCCCATGTTATCCTGAATCCAGAGGCAAAATACAAAATGAAAGTGCAAGAATTACAGGAAAAGTGCAAGAAGAAAGTCATGTTAACATAAAAATATGAATTGCAATGAGACATTTACCAGGATTGTAGTTTCCACTAAAGCCAGCTAAGCTAAGGCATGAGTGGAAGACTGAGACAAAGTATGAACATGAGTATGAATATAAAGATTTCAGTTAGATTTTAAAATGGAGATAAAAACTCTGAACTGTGAACACTGTTCCACTTTGCCTATGACAATATTTCTGGGAAGGAATGTTGTGTTTTTCTTAAAAGGATTTCCCTGTACCTAGCATATTGTTTTCACTATACACTGTCTACCCATGTCTAGTTTGCTTTGCAAATATCCCCATTCAACTGGCTTCATACCAGTTCTGTTCAAAGTAAGTTTTGTTTATATTTTGTAAACACAGCTTTCAACGGCATTTATTTAAAATATATATATATATATATATATACATATATGAAATTACATAATATAGTATTTCTTTAAAAATAAGAGTTTTGGTACAAACAGTTTATATATATATATATATATATATATATATATATATATCTCTAAGGCTACCTATCTGTTTTGTCAGAATGGGTGTTAAATTAACAGTATACAGTGGGAATATGGAAATCATTGATAGCCCTAAAGGATGTATATAATTTCCTCCATTACCTTTACTGCAGCTTAAGATATTTTACCACAGTTTAAATCAGTTATGTGCCTTGTTAAGTTAAATAATGTTTGTGAATGATTGTTGTTTTAAATTATAAGTAGTGATGGGCGAATTTGTCCCCTGAAAAATTCACAAAATGGTGGTGACGTCAGTTTTTGGATGCAGGCGTAGTTTTTTGGACACCATCGCAAATTTGGTGGCGTAAATGCGCCGGAGGCCAAAAAACGGACGGGTGATTCGCAAATTTATTCACCAATGGTGAAACACAGGAATTCACTGTGAATTTACGCCTGGCGAATAAATTTCCCCATCACTAATTATAAGTGATTTGGGGAGGAGTTTATCACTTTGAATATTGAACAAATGTCCGCTTATGAACCAATGCACACTATAACAAGCTATAAGTTGTAACCCAAAGACATTGTGACATTAGAACATGTGGGTGAATTTAACACCTAAGGGTCTTTATGATTAAGCAAAAATGCAAATATAGACGTTTATTGATGGACTTTGTAGTTAATAAATCCTAAAGTTGTTCCCTGTATGGATGGGTACAATGTCAAATTGGCTTGTCTGTAAACTTACATCATAAGGAATAGGATTCATTGGGTACATAGTAAGAGTAATTCTGTTATTCTGGAGGATTGAACTTTTTCAGCATTCAGGGCACTGAAAAAGTTCATCTCAATAATCGGGGAGGAGATTTAGCTAAAATTCTGTCTCAAAGAAAAGTTTATTGGATTTTTAATTTAAAAACTAGGCTACCTAATGGTATGAATTCAGAATTTGACGTAACATGCTATTACTCTTAGGGGCAGATTTACAAAATTTGTGTGAAGGATTTTGAAATATTTGAATTTCGGTATACCGATTTAATCTTTCGATCTAATTTTTCCTATTCAATCGAATTTCGCTAAAACCCTTCAAATTCGATATTCGAATTTGAAGGGTTGAAACCGACCAAAATTCGATTGGTCGAATTCGAGGGTTAATTAACTAATTAAACTAAGCCTATATCTGGGTGCTATCTATATTATTGTGTATGTACACACATTGGTTTTTAATCAGTATTTTCTTTGCTTTTCCTCTCTGCATATTTATATGCACTAAGTGAAATAATACTGAGACATCTTCTATATTGTCTTAATTTTTTTTCTCTTATTTTTTGGTTGTTTTTTGTATAAATGCTCATGTCCAGGTGGGGTGCAAAATGTGTAGAGGGGATGGAGATGCATATTTTAACTTTGTTTAAATAAAGTAACTTTTATCTGAACTTCTTTGGTCCCGTGGATCCATATTGCGTGCCTGTCAGCCCTGCTTCTTTCCTTTTACATAGTAAGAGTAGCTTATTTTATTTTCAGTTTCAGTTAGCACGATCATTAAATGCAAATATGTAAGTGTTTTATTAGTAACTTTTATATTTGTTACACTTGCAACATGTTTTCATGTAGCTTTGTATAAAATTGAGCATTTAAATTGTTTGAGCAAGGTTCTGATTGGACACATTTAAGATTTAAACTGTAATTCTTTGCATCGCATCCTCATGACAATGGCACTGTTGAGTTCGCTTACCCCCTCTGCTGGGGCAACTGGATCCAGGTTAGGCATCATCTACACAGTAGTAATGGGCAAATTTATTCGCCTGCGGTGATTCACAGGGCCAGAAAAATTTCGCCTGCCGAAAAATTAGCCAGCGTCTTGTTTTGGATGCAGGCGTCCAAGACACAACGGCGTTTTGCGAATTTATCGCCTTTTCGAGAATTTGTACTAGCAATTCAAGAAATTTCAGCGAAGTGAAATGCCCCATCACTACTCCACAGACACCCCCGAAACATTCTCAGCCTTTTGTTCCACCGGCAACTTGGGTGGCTGAATAGTGGAAGCCGCAGCCGCTGACACTTCCAGATCACTGTCCTCTTCTTTATTCAAGGGAATCAGAGAATGCACCTGTTCAGAGGCCACAGTCACTGACACCTCCTGCACACTTGCTGTCTCACTTGTTACAGCATCACAAATGTCTCTCAGCCCTACCATGGTTTCTGCTTCCCTTGGCACACTTCTCACTGGTGTGGCAGAGCAAGTGAGTGATTCTTGCCTTAACACTGGCTGTACATTTTATGGCAGTGGTGGTAGCCTTCTCCTTTTTCTGTGCAATATAAGACGGCCGCCATTATGTCACTCTGAGACTCACGTGCCTGTCTCTCGTGCTCTTGTCTCGACAATGCCCCTGCTTCCTTTTTGGACATGATCATCTTGAAGGGGGGTAGGCATTCGGCAAAGAACCACAGAAGTCCAAACCCATCTCCTGTGCAAACTTTGTCAATCTCTGCTCCAACTGCATTTTACCTATTGCATCAGGGATTGCAGCGCTTGTCACACAATACCTTTCAATGCAATCACAATTTAATCCTTCACCTTTTCTTTGAGGGCCCAGGCATAGGCCTGGTCTGAGTTATAATTGGCATATTTGCAGTGATTTCTGCTTCGATCTCAGCAGTGCCTCCAAATATAGCCCTCTTCTGCTATTAAATGAGATATAGCACGCATTTAGTTGCATGTGGCCTACAGGAGTCCTGTGCCTCTGCTAAATGGGAGTATAGTGATACCTCTCCCTGGGAACTTCTGGTACCCGGTGTAGATCAGTGCAGCAAGGGATCCAAACAGAGAGGTGATTCTTGCAGCAAAATAACTTGTTTATTCACAAAGGACAGTCACAATAGATAAATTCACAGGCACTTAGATGACTACAGGACAGTAACAGGATTCTTCCAATTCAGTGAAATAGCACAGTTAGGATGAACACCACTTGGGGCAATTTCCTCCCAGAGTGTAAAGCTTCCAGCTTGGGGTTTTGTTTCATGCACCCTCACTGGTCCTATCCTCACCCACTGAGTCCCTGAGCTAGTGGTGTACACACCAAGGGGTCCTAACCCCACTACATCTCCTCGATGGAGTGGATGCTGCTCACTAGCTACCCTCTACTTACTCTCACTCCTAGAGTGACTATTACAATGCTCACTGTCACGAACTAGCTCTTATCTAACTTTCCACTGGCAAGTCTGGACCTGTAATACCTCCCAGTGAGGCAAGATCCCAGGACAGACCCTGAGCATATGAGGCTAAACCCTTTTATACTTTAACCTACTGCCAGCTAGTGGACAATCCCCTTGAACTAATGTGGACCCAGGAAAAGGGACACAACTGCCTGAGTTAACTAAAGGACCCTTAGGTGTCCTATTACCAAGGGGAAACTACCTGAGTAAACATACCCAAATCTCAGGGTCTCTACACAAATCAAATGCATTTTGGAAATCATAATAATATTGTGAGGTTGTGTCTCAGTGCTGTTAAACCAGTAAAAGAAACTGTACAATCAACTCAATTTTCAAATCTTATACTAAATAGTTCCTGTTTAAAACATAGCTTAACTATATCTCTAGGAAGATAAATGGAAGTTGTATTGGAGAAAATGACATCTGTTTGATAGGAAAATGCCGTCTTTGGCCGTCATTTGTTTGCAAGTACTTGAACACAATTGATCGTTTGCACACTACATCACTTGACGGTGACAATACCAAGCGGTTTCAAGTCATTATATGAATAAAAGACATAAAAAGTAAGGGCACCTCAACTTCTTTTATTTATATAGTTAGAACAGTTCTTGAAAAGCAAAAAGAAAAGACCAACAACACAAACTTCTAGGGTTACCCTCCTGCTTAAAGGAACAGTTCAGGGTAAAAATAAAAACTGGGTAAATAGAGTAGAGACTTGAGGGGGGCCACATGGGACATAACTGTTCAGTGAGTTTGCAATTGATCCTCAGCATTCAGCTCAGATTCAAAAGCAACAGTAAGGAACCATGTGGCCCTCCCTCAAGTCATTGATTGGTTACTGCCTGTTAACCAGTCAGTGTAAACAAAAGAGAGCTGAAAAGCAAGAAGTAGAGTTCTGTTCTGTTAAGTTAGACTTGCAGTCACTCCAGCCTTTATACTACATTACATTTTTGCCTAACTAACTATATTGAAAACATGTTTTATTTTACACAGCCTTTCTGTTTACCCAGTTTTTACTTTTATACTGAACAATTCCTTTAAGGTTTGGCAAGAATGGAAGGGGAGATGCTCCATAAAAGCTTGTTCTGTTTAGTAATCATGGAACAATATTCCATTAAGAAGATCTTCTCTATTATGCCTTTTATACATGCGCAAATGCTACAAAATCGCTGTTCATCTACCTTGACATGGTATTGCTCTCTTTGAATTCTACATCTGAACTTGGGTTATGAGGATGTAATTTAAGAAATTAAAATTGCAGGGTATTTTCGGATTCCAGTGATGCATACCTACAGGGATTCCCACACCATTCCTTCCCCACCTTGTTTAAAGACTTTCATATGTTTATAAACCAAAGCAGATGTTTAATTAAGATCACATATTGTTCATGAGATAATTCATCACTTATATTTCATGCCCCCGTAGTTGGCCATTTTATTGCATTTTGCAAGGAACCATTGTAAACTGCACCTGAAATGGAATGCTACCTGACTGCATGGAATGAACTGTCTAACGTAATAGCCAGAACCCAACTGGTTACCAGTCAGTAATCAACTGGTAATTGAAAGGGGGGGGCACGTGGGCCTACTTGCTACAGATCAAAAGCAAATTAACTGAATGGTTATCTCCCATGTGGTCCCTTTCAAGTCACTGGCTGACTAAGAGGTTGGAGCTGCAAAAGAGCATGTGATTACATAGTTACATAGTTACATAGTTAAATTGGGTTGAAGTTAAAGACCGAGTCCATCAAGTTCAACCCCTCCAAATTAAAAACCCAGCATACATACACAC
>CM044448.1:96699930-96746300 GCA_024363595.1 Xenopus borealis | reverse complement strand
CTTTTAGCCAGTTTTCTATCCAGGTGCAAATGCTATGTTCAAGGCCTGGTTTTCTGACTATTATGTTAAACATCAGTTTACTCCAACCTTTATACTACATTTTTAGGCTAAATAACTGTATTGAAACAATTTGTTATGTTTATGTATTTACCCAGTTCTATTTTTACACTGAACTGTTCCTTCAGTTTCCATTTGCAGGACCAAAGAACATGGAGCCAGATTTACACAGGTCAGGTTTAATTTTCATTGGATGATTATTCTGCATTTTAATACAGCTGCTAAAGAGATTAAAACAAAGTTAGATTGAGCAATATTACTTTAACATTATACTCAAACGTAAAGATGTCTCGCTACACCCGATAGTTCTAACTAAGGGGTGTAGTGAGAAACTAATTGAAAATACTTAATTATACATAAAAGCAAATCTCCAATGAGAATTCTACTTACTTACAGATGCAAGAGAATTCACAAATGTGAATGATGATTATTAGCATATGTTAGGTATCATGCTGTTATACAATTTAGTTTTCATATAATTTTGCAGACATGGGGAGAAAGCACATACAGGACTTGTTTATAATGCTTAGAAAATGGCCCGTGTGTAGTTTAAATACTATATCATACTAAGCACAGGTTTCCCAGCACTGAACAAGCACAGATGGAGCCACTTCTTGTTCCTCGACAGTCTTAATGCAGGGGACTGCAGGAAAGCACAGCAAGCAATGCTTTCTATTCTTTTAAATTAGCCCATATGTACACAAGTGTGTGTAAGCAACAAATGCAGGTAGAACACAACATTCTGTCAAGGATTGGGTAGGGGGCGCTGTAGAGTCTGAAGGGGAAGGTGCACGTCCTTTAGGCAAGGGGGTATTGTGCCCAGGAAAACTGGTAAGGAGTAGGCTGGAACAGGGAGATGAGGGCGTAGACAGACTGGATCGGGACAGGAACAGACTGATGGGACAGGACGGTGCGGGCGTAGATCTCTGGGAGTGGAGAGCGAGGGCAAGAGCAGGAAGACTGGAGACTGGAGAGCGAGGGCAAAAGCAGGAAGACTGGAGAGCGAGGAGCAGGGTCAGGAAGCAAGAATCAGGAACAGGCAAGGCAAGGTCAGTACAAGGATGAAAGGAAGGGCAGGGCAAGGCAAGGCAAGGCAGGGCAGGAGCTAAGGGAACTAGTCAGGGACAATGCCACAGTACTAGAGGCCTAATAATGCTCCAGCCAGGTGTGCACAGAGGGCTGGCCTTAAATAGGGCTGAGTCAGCCCTGATTGGCTGACTGCATCCCAGCAGAGCCTGACATTATCCCCCTCCTCCCAAGGCGAATTCCATGCACCACAGAGACCTGGCAACGGAATAAGCAACTCTACCCTCGCGGGTGCCCCTGGCCCCGCTGACATTATATTCGGGCCAATGTCAGGCTCTGCTGGGATTCGAGCCAGGGACCTTTGGGTTTCTGGCTCAATGCTCTATCCATCATCTCCGGTGGTGCAGGCAAGATGGCGGCGCCCATACCTGACAAGTGGGAAGGGCGCCGCCGGTGACGTCATCCCGCCGCACCAGAGGCATTGCAGTGCCAAATTCAAATATAAAAAGACGCTGAAGACACGGGTTTGATGCCCGAGTATAGCTCAATATCATATTGTGTTCCTGGGTCTTCCTGCTTGCCTAATATTCCTGTTATTGACCTACTGCCTGACCCTGAATCTGTGCTGCCTGCCTCCTGAACCCTTTTTCCTGGACTTTGACCATTCTATTGGATTATCCTGAACTGTACTCAGCCTGGACTCTCTGGAAGGGGCTTGCTCCTTGATCCTGACTACCCCTTCCCCTTCGTGGGTGCCGCTGGTTAATAACCACAAGGACATTTTGAACCAGAGGTTCAAAATGTGTAGTAGAGAGAGATCTGATATCTCAAGACCAGAGGGAGATCCCAAGTTGGATAAATAACTTTAACAGGAGACCAGATTGTGAGAACTGCTGTAAGGATTCGCACCTTACCGGTGAGGCGGGGACGCCCGCCGCTCCATCATCAGCGGGGACGCCCGCCACACCGCGCTGCTCTCTCTCTGCTGGCTTCTTAGTGCGCGCAAATTGACTTTGCCCGTGATAGGATTTACTCCTGGTGCCTTTCCTGTGCTGTTTAAGCTTCTGATCAGTTCTGCTTCCTGTGTTTGACCCTGCCTGGCTATTGATTACCCTGCTCTCTGTATCCTGTGTCTGTTTCTGACTACCGATTCTGCCTAATCCTACCTGATTGATCACCCGGTTTGACCCATTGCCTGCCTGATGACTCCTAGCTATCAGCCTGCCTTGACCCTGCCAGTTTGACCATGAACCTGCCTCATCCTGCTGTACCGTGACCTTCGGCCTTAAAGACTCTAATAGCAATGCTTAACATCTTGGCTGGTGCCGTAAGTGCAACATACTTGGCCATATTCATGTAGAGAATACTTCCCCCTGTTCTGCCTGTGAAATCATCAAGCTCGGTTACAGTCCGGGGGAGTAATCCAATAGGCTGGAAGACCCAGAGGACAACTGGGAAAATAGGAGGACCCAGGAAGACCCTGTGTTTGGAGCCAAATCTATAGGGTGGGTTGGTAGAGGCTACAACGGAGTCCCTGCTGCAGATTCCAACAAGAACCAGACTGTTTGAGGAGTTCAGATTCAGTTCCAGAAGCTCCTGTTTCATCATGTGTGGAGTTCAATCTTGAGGAAAGGTCTGGAGCCCCAAATGAGACCAGATGATGAACCAAGCTGCTAGAGATTCAAGAGGTGAACCGTACCACTCTGGAGAGACAGATGCCTGTAATCTGTGTGACCACTTCTGAAACTACCCCTGGTGAGTGAACCACCCAAGGGAGTAAATTGGCAAGGCTACAAATGTGGGCCCCCTGTGTGAGAACAGGTCTTGTTTGTGTACCTGCTATGTTTGAGTGGCTACTAAGGTACAAAGGGAAAGGAACTTTGGGAAGAAGTTAGCAGTACCTTGAGAAGACACAATTGCATCGAACTGAACTATGTGGTTATTAAGTCTTTTCTGAGTTGATTTGAACTGTTAATAAAAAGACTGTGTTATATAGTCAGTCAGTGTGCTACCTTAATAATGAGATAGGTAGATTCCACATGTCTCCAGTGCAGGAGTGCTATCTGTAGAAGATGCCAATTTTCTTTTCATTATATTTCTATAGAAAGCTATAATTGTTTGATTTAACTTGAGTGATATATTTTTCTGGTGGAATTCCCCTGAGGTATAATTCCTACGTGCACACTTGGTGGAGGCAGTGTGCTGTAAATCCCAGTTCCAGTACCTTTTACCTATCTGCAAAAAGAATTCAAGCTACTGGACAGTTACAGTAAATACATGAACGGAATACAATTCTGCAATTATGTGTCAAGTAAAAGTAACATTCATTTTAGGGGTTTAGCTCTCTTTGAAAGGGTTTGTAAACCCGGCTGCACCTCACTTCTCAACCAAACTTTACTCAGTTGTTGTTGAACTACAAATGCCAGAATAATGTAACAGATAATGAAGGTTGAGGCATGATAGGCGTAGGTAGCTGGAATTTTTGCATATAATATTAGATTTGTGTACTTATTTGTCTAACGGACATATGCGAGTATGTGAGGTCCTAGGGACTGCAGCACACTGTTAGGGAAAATCAATTTTGTAACATGGTGAATTTATTGGCTCAAACAAAAGGTAGACAAGGAAAGGCAAAGTTTCTGGCCTTACTGGGCCCTTTATCAAGTGATAAAACTTTCAACCAAGATTGTTAGATGCCAGACACAAAATAAATGAACATCAATGTATGGTGGCCACCTGGTACATGAAATTACAATTTAAGTGTAGAAAACTGATTGTTATATTTATTGATGTAACTTATATATACAGCTTTTACATTTTTGTTGTATGTGCAAGCAGAATAGAAATATACCTAAATATTATCATGGAAATCACACTAAACACCCCCATATACCAGTGCATTACTGTCACCCACAAACAGAAACACTTTATGGCATTTAAATATTTGACAGGATTAAAGTGGGTAATGATTGTGTTCAAATCTTTCCATTCTTGTTCAAGGAACGTTATTACAGCCTTATAGCTCAAAGATGTCAAATAAGTCAAATTCCAGGTAATATTTGGGTAAAGGAATTGCTTATCTATTTTTAAATTGATTTAACTTTTTTGTTGTTTTACACATCACATGTGCAGCAGTCGTATATCAGCAAATAGTGGCAGTAAACATTGCATGATTCCCTTCAAACGGTAGAAACTAGACTTGCAAAGCTAAACAAAATAATCTTCCCCTACAGAAAGGTGTTGTGACACTCTCCCTCGGCCTGGATGTTATATATGGAACATGGTTCGTATTCATTATTTAATTGGTGCTCCCTCTAGTGGAAAGTTAAAGGGGCTGTTCACCTTTACGTTTAGTATGTTATAGAATGGCTAATTCTAATCCTCTTTTCAAATGGCCTTCAATTTTCTCTTTTTTTTCAATAGTTTTTTAATTATTTGCCTTATTCAACAGAACCTCTCTTGTTTGGGGGTCACTGACCCCATCTGAAAAACAAATACTCTTTAAGGCTACAAATCTTTTGTTATTACTACTTGTTAATTCTCATCTTTCTATTCAGGCCCTCTCCTACTCATATTCCAGTCTCTTATTCAAATCAGCACTTGATTGCTAGAGTAATTTGGACCCTAGCAACCAGATTGCTATAATTTGTAACTGGAGCTAAATAAATCAGAAACTACAAATAAAAAAAATGAAAACCAATTGTAAATTGTTTCAAAATATCATTCTCTATGTGATATTTAACCTGCTTATTAGTACAATGAAAATGCAACTGATCTGGCCAAATTAGCTAAAGGCATAGAAGTCCCTAGCTTTTTAGTATCTGTGCAGTTATTCTGCAAGAAGAATGGTCAAACTTTCATCTAGTGTAACCATTATTAAAACATCACCTTTTCTTACTCACTATTGCCAAATTCCATCCCTTTCTTCCACCTGCAATGGCCAAGATGTTCATGCATGCACTCATCCTAGATTATTGTAACCTTCTACTTACTGGCCTCCCTGACTCCCATCTCTTCCCTCTACAATCTGTATTAAACACTGCTGCCAGAATTCTCATCCTAAAGGGTCCATGTCCCTCCCCTTCTGAAGTCCTTTTCATGGATTCCCAAAAAAAAAACATAACTTACAAACCTTCAAACCCCTTCACTCCTCTGCAACTACATCTCATCTCGTTTCTCTCTATATGCTCCTGGACGAATTAAACCATTCTGTCTTGTTCCTTCTTATTTTTGGAATGCCATTCCTAAAATTTCCACTGGAGAATCCTCCCTCAATCTTCAGATCTAAATTCAACATTATCCTCCCATTTAAATTATAAGCTCTACGGGGCAGGGTCCTCCATCCTTTAGACTTCTTGCTAATAAGCACTTAATATTTATTGTAATTATACATTACATTTATGTGTATTTTATTTTTATACTTATTTGCACTTATAATTGTAATTACCCCCTGTTTCTTATACTAATTTATCATTATGCTATACAGTGCTTTACCCTTAAGGATCGTACTGTACTGTACAAATAAAAATATACATAAATAAACATGCATACATTTTTGCTCACATACTAAATTACTAGTGAAAGGTAGGATTGCGTATTGATCAGTCCCCTCTCCTTTGTACCCCCCTTTTTGTTTATTTTTAAACAGCTTTTTAAAACATCTGTACTGTACTTGTAAAGTTATCTGGATTTCACATTGGATTTTTCAGTGGTGGTTAAGTTTTTCTTTATGAAGGTGAGTCTTTGTTGTATGGTTCATGGGATCAGGGATGGCTAAACCTCCACTCTGTGGAAATTAATGTCAGCTTTAGGGATGGGTGAATGTTTTCGCTTTGTTTCACTGCAGAAAGGACACCCATAGACTTATATGGTGTTATGCGTCAAAACAAAAAGATGCTCGGCAAAAAAAATTCACTGTGCAGCAATTTTTGATGCCCCTAGACTTTAATAGGCCCATCCCTAGTCAGCATATTTGCAGAGTCTGTTCATATGTATTGATTTTAAGTATACATCGGAATATTGGCCCACATAGTACATTTTTGACTAATGCGGTTGTCCATACAAACCATTTATGCCTGTCTCGCCTTTCTAGGTTGATATATTCTGCTGTCAATTCAATTTCTATTTCTTTGGGGCACATTTACTATGGGTTGAAGTGAAAATTTGAATATAAAAAATTTGAATTTTGAATTAATCGTTCGCTACTTCGACTATCGAATAGCCCAAAATTCGATTCAAATTGAAGAAATTTGAAAATTCTAAAATATTCAAATTTGTCACTTCACCACCTTAAACCTGCTGAGTTGCTATGTTAGCCTATGGGGGACCTCCTGGAACCTTTAAGAAGTGTCTTTGAAAAGTTTTTGAAATTCGAAGGATTTTGCCCAAAATTGTTTGAATCGAATGATGCATTATTCCATCGAAAATGGACCTGTTCAGTCAATTTTTGATCGAATTTCAAATTTTTTTTAATTCGAAATTCGACCTTTAGTAAATCTTATTATTAAACCATTGCACCTGACTTCTAACTAGTAGCAGCCTTCTCAGGTTCTAAATGGGAATATTATTTGGAACTGGCATTACCCTTGTCATCAAATTATATGTTAAATTTACTGAATTTCAGATAAAAGTATATACTATAAATGCAATAGCTAAGGAATTTGGTTATATTTGAAAAATATAGAATTTTGGCTTTAAAAACAAATCAAATTAAATCTCCTTCAATGACCATAAGAGAAAAAACTTGAATTTTTAGAGGAACACATTTTTTTCAAGATTTATTTTGATCTGAAGCTGCTACAAATTTAAATCTGAATTTAAAACTTGTCGAAATTATGTAGAAGTCAATAGCAATTGGAACGTGTTTTTCTTTCCTTCAGGATTCTCTATAGTTCAGGCTGTTTGCGTTGGTTTTCATTCAATGAAACAATAAATTTGAGTTTTTGGGGCAACATTTTGGTAAAGTCAAGTTTTTGGAGATTCAATCCAAAAATGTACTCGATTAAAACTGATGCTCAATTTTGTCAATACTTTTTTGAAAAGTTTGGTCAATTTTTTTTAATAAAGTGAGAAAAAGTCTATTTTTAATAAATAACCTTCTAAGTTTTTTTTTGTGATATACGTACAGTAACTTGTATTTTCCAAGGTGATACCTTTTAACGTAAGTGAGTTGATTTTAGTTTTTCCAGCACTGAATTTGCCAGTTACAATAGAACATTTTAGGAGGGACTAGAAAAATTCAATCACAACTTTCTCTGCTATTCTTTTAATTCTTTAGCATCATTACAGAACCTTCAAAAAATTTAAATTGCTTATATGAATGTTTTGCCCCAAAACCACCATATTCTTAACTAGTTTAAAAAGTGTCATCCTTCATTATATTCAGTGTTTTTAAAGCTATATCACATGAGAAAATACAACACAAGTAAGAAAGCAATTAACAGACAAATATCAGCAAAAGCAAACAGAAAAGTAATGTTAAGGAGGTCAGTGTTGAGACTGCAGCTGGGGAAAAAAAGAACAAAAAGATGTATTAACCGAATTATAAGTACATATTTTTTTATTCATACTAAAAACCTGTGTCTACTGCTAATAAATTGCCATGCTCTCCTAAACACTGTCTAAAAATAAAAATTCAATATAGGTATGAGACCTGTTATCCAGAATGCTTGGGATCTAGGGTTTTCCATATAAGAGACCTTTTCTGTAATTTGGATCTTTGTACCTTAAGTCTACCAGAAAGTCAGGTAAACATTAAATAAACCCAATAGGCTGCTTCTGCTTCCAATAAAGATTAATTATATCTTAACTGGGATCAAGTACAAGTTACTGATTTATTATTATGGAGAAAAAAGAAAATCGTCTGGATTATTTGATTATAATGGAGTCTCTGGGAGACAGCCTTTCAAAAATTCTGAGCTTTCTGTTTCCAGATAACGGATCCCATACCTGTAAAAATATGGTATGTATGTTCTGAAGATAATACTCTTCTTAGTGTCAATGTATATTATGCGATAAATCATGAATAGTAACTAATAGCAACAGTTTCAATAGTAAGTATACAATTACAGTGACATTGCGCACAGGCTAAAAGGGAAGAAGTAGGTTCTGATCTCCGTGCGTTTGCCTGAGAATGTAAGTGAAATACTAGAATTGTTTATAAGTTAAAAACTATACTTGTTTTGCTGAAAGTAGATATCTGTATTCAGACTATAATATTCTTAACACAATATTTATACATATATATAATCAGGAGAGAGTACAGATACAGTACAGTCACTTGGATTTGTAAGTTAAATGGGTTGTGACTCAGGGCTAATTGAAGAAACTGTGTTATCTTAACTCATTTAATGTATTTAACCTTTTCATTAGCATACCAAAGCACCATTGTTTTCAATGGTGAACTCTTTAATTGGATGGGATGCTGTGACACAATATTCTGTGCTAAGTGAGATAAATGGGTTAGATGAGTTAAGTCACGACGCATTTAATTTACAAATCCAAGTGACTGCATCTGTATCTTTCATCTGGATTATGTGCCAAAAGATTTAGTAGAGAATAAATGGATGGATTAATGCAGTGAACTAAAAATGCTTTGAATATTTAATTTAAAGGGCGAAAGAGAAAAGAGGGAAAAAAATAATATGCTCTAGCCCCATCTTAGACAAAAAAAACTTGTTTATGTTAGTTTCATTGTAATAATTGAATTTATTCACTTAAAAGCAGCAGGTATTGTCCCCTGTCATATACATGTGTGTACTTCCTACAGCCTCTATTGTCACCTCGCTGCAGACTAAATAAGGTGTAGACATTGTGGGGGGTCTGGGCATAGCTAGGGATTTACAATAAGGTGAGGGGGGTTACAAGTGACCTGTGATTTTGCATGTAAGCTGTTATCTGTCATTTTCCGCACGTCACAGGTCACCCTTGATTTTGAGGGTGAGCCTGAGGAAAATTATTGTATTGGGGGCCCCCTGAAGTCACACCCCAGCTTAGAACACTTACTGCATGCCCTGTAAGCAGAGAGATTGTGGGGGCTGGAATATAGTGAGATGGTTTGGGGAATGGGGATTATTGTAATGAGGTTTGCTATGAGCTGTGTTATGCCTACTGTAAATGAAAGACAATATGCTATTAGGAAAAGAAAGTTTCATAAAATATAACATTACTGATTGGCTTCTGTGTACTGTTTTCTTTGGGCAGCTCAATGTGGTGACAGTTCCCCTTTAATAGTATTGTTTTGTTCATTTGGTACAACTGTGAAATAAAACTTACCTCCATTTGAATTAAGGGCCGCAGGTTGCTTTATGGGTTGCGTCCCTGCCCCTAAGAAAAGCAATATATATTTATGTAAGCATATGCAATTTGTCCCAAACTGAGGCCCTGAATGTATGATACGTTTTTATATGTTTATAGGATCTATTTTCAGTGATGCTTAGAAACTTGTGTTTTTTTGTAAAGTGCAGCAGCAGGCTTTTATATTGACTTTTTCAGCTTAATTTTTACTTTTTACTATAATGAAGACAACATTGTGCTTATTCTATTGACACTTAAGGATACATTAGCCTTTTACTAAGGCACAAGAGTGCTAAGGGTGCAAAAAAGTGCCCCTTGGTGCTCACCTAACACTTCCACCCTGGGGACTTCTTCCCAGTGCTAGGTGCAGATAGCAGTGTCAGGGGATGCCAGTCCTGTCGTTTTGACTTGCCATAAAGCAGGTTTTAAGGGGAAGGCCCCACTGAATCCACCCTTAACATGCTTGCCTGAATGATGTGCAGGTTAGGGTGTGTTGAGTAAAACAATACGGGTGGAATGTAAATAAAGTCAAAGAGAAAAACAATTCACACCAATAAGAATAAAAATGCACATCTTGTAATGTATTATTGTTCCTTAAACTTTAATTTCATTGCGAATTTTAAGTGCACACTGTGAAATTTAATTGCGCACTCTTAAGTGTTTGAAGGTATCATGATCTTTTGGAGCAAGCATAACAAGTTTTTCAGTAAGAAGTTTTACTACATTGACTATGTATTGATGCAAGCTGTAAAATTTAGCAAAATCTCTTCCACTGTCGGAAGTGGTCGCCAGTGTCAGACTGGGCCAGCGGGACACCGGTAAAATACCCGGTGGGCCCTGCCGGCCCAGATCCAAATTTGTAGGCCCATGGGGCTGCTAGCCAGGGCCCCCCTTCTGACCCCCAGACCCCACAGCTACTGCGGCGAGCCACTGAGCGTGTGAGCGCAATACCCCCCGCCGTGCTGAGCGCAAGAGCGTGTACTTATGCCCAGGTGCGAACACACATGACATATTGGGCGTCAGACGTGCGCATAAGAACATTCTCTTGGTGGAGCAGCAGCACAGCGGAGGGGGGTGTTGTTTACTCGCTCAGTGACGCGCGGCAGCAGCTGTGGGGTCTAGGGGTCGGAAGGGGGGGCCCTGGCTAGCAGTCCCAGTGGGCCCCGGGCACTCCAGTCCAACTGTGGTGGTTTCTTAACAGTTTCCGGGTTCACAAAAGCTATATTAAATTCGCACAAAGCAAGATTTGTTTGCTCAGAGGAATAACTTTTTGCACTGCAAATAGTTTTTCTATTACTGACTTTTATTACATTCCCCCATAAGTACTGTATTTGACTGGGAAGCAGCACATCCATGCACAAACCTGCAGCCAGGCAAGGAAAAGTGCAAAAATAACTGTGGCTTTTTTGCACTTTGTTCTTTGTTACTCTTGGTCATAAATTACCCCTTTTGTCTCCATTCTTTATTATTGGTTTATAAATGATGTAACTTTTTCCACAGCTTTACAGTTTGAAATACATATTATTATCTGATTTGCAGGAGCACTCAATCTAGTAAAAAATTTGTAATTTCAATGAAAAATCAGTAGTATAGAGGAGTATTTAGCCTCTTTGTTAGCACTACATTAAATATGGGCAATACATGAAATAGGCACTGTATGAAGTCTGTTGTTAGCACTTCATTAAATATGGGCAATACATGAAATAAGCACTGTATGAAGTCTGTTGTTAGCACTACATTAAATATGGGCAATGCAGTACATGAAATAAGCACTGTATAAAGTCTGTGCATACTGCCTGTACCATCACTAGAGTTATGTGATTAAACTGCCAATGTTTGCCCAAAATCCATAGTAACCAGTCAGATGTTTGACAGCAAACAGGTACCCAAGAATTGATAACCATCTAACGATAATGTTTTTTTTGCAGAGTTTCAAATATTTAATGGTCTAGTCTATTTAATATGACAAAAGGAAAATGTAACGTTTCCAAAAGAATTTAGCTCTCTAGTAAGGCTTCCCATGTACAGGCTGACATTGTCTGCTGACTCAGCATCACTCCTCATTCAGCAGTTTAGTGGCCAATGTATGGGGCTAAAAGCACAGCCAGACTAGTACTTGGTCAGGCATGATGTAGATATATTGAGTGAATGTAAAATGAAGACCATGGATAGGGTCATCTCACAATTTACACTTTTACTTATATTTCTGAGGCCAAATGGTCACATCAGTACAATATAACCCATTCCTGGATGGCCAATTAAGGCAAGGATCTTTTGGTTCCATTAATAGCTACCTTAAATACCAGTTGTTTCCATTTCTGCTTTTAAGTAACATATTTTACCTTTGTTATTTATAGGACCAAGCGTTAAACTCTGTGTGGAATTATCATTATTATCTGTAGAATAGGACTTCCCCCTACAGACCTGAAAAAAATAAGTGTGAGAAACATATGGCATTTAATTATGTACATATACCATTTATCCATCTGTTTGTCTTTAATCAAATAATAACAATATTGTTTTGCTATTTCTTGCAAACGTAAATATTATTAAAAACTGTCTTGGGTATCACTAACCTGTGTTATGGTGAATGAACTAAACGTTAAAGCACTGACCTTGCATTGTGGATGGACGGCCTTCAACATGAACAATGAGCAGATAACTCACATTAAAGGGAACGCTATGCTAATTTTAGCTGCAGAATAGCTCATGAAAAGTTAGCATCTTGCAAGATTAGACCTAAGTGCTCATCTGTTTAATTCATTAAAACATTATCAATGACATAATTTGTGAATGTTTGGATATAAAGACATCTTTATGAAACACTGGGGCTTATTGAGTTTTCAAGATTAAATACACTACACTTGGGTAAGAGGTAATGAAATGTCTTCCTTTTCTTCTTTTCCCTTTCCTCTGTGTTACAAGAGCATAGTAAAGCAAATCACAAAAGAAAGATTTTGTTCCAACTTACAGGAATGCAGATTTCCGTTAATGTATCGCACAAGCGGATCTGACAGTGTAAATAGATTGTGTTGTAGCCAATGAACTTGAAGAGCTGAACAGAAAATTTACCACTGAGAGAGTTTCCATTCTCTTCCATAAAAACTGTAGGGTCATTAACATTAGGGCAACTATGGGGAGAAAAACATGAAAAGAAACGACATAAGGCACAGGGTACATGAGAATTATAAAATAACTATCCAGAGCGCTGTTCTACTTTTTTCTAAAAAGCCAAATAACCTGCAAAACATAATTAATCTTTGCTCCATTGAGCCTGCTTGAAAGAAGTTCCATCAGGAAGTGCTGTCTCTTTCTAAAAAACACAGTACAGGTATAGGATCCGTTATCTGGAAACCTGTTATCCAGAAAGCTCCTAATTACGCAATGCCTCCCATAGAGTCCATTTTATCCATATAATGATTTCCTTTTTCTCTTTAATTATAAAACCATAGCTTGTACTTGATCCCAACTAAGATATAATTAATCCTTTTTGGAAGCAAAACCAGCCTATTGGGTGAATACAGTAATTCTATGATTTTCTAGTAGACTTATGGTATGAAGATCTAAATGACAGAAAGATGCATTATCCGGAAAACTTTAAGAATTTCACAGGCACACAAGAATTGCAAGTAGCAGGGCAAAGCCTTGCAATTTTATTTAATGCAATGTGCAATGTTTCGGGGACACTCCGCTTTGTCAAGCATGACAAATGCTTGATAAAGGGGCATGTCCCTGAAATGTTGCACATTGCATTAAAGGGATCCTGTCATGGGAAAAAAATTTTTTTCAAAATGCATCAGTTAATAGTGCTGTTCCAGAAGAATTCTGCATTGAAATCCATTTATCAAAAGAGCAAACAGTTTTTTTTTTATATTTCCTTTTGAAATCTGACACGGGCTAGACATTTTGTCAATTTCCCAGCTGCCCCAAATCATGTGACTTGTGCTCTGATAAACTTCAATCACTCTTTACTGCTGTACTGCAAGTTGGAGTGATATCACGCCCTCCCTTTCCCCCACCCAGCAGCCTAACAACAGAACAATGAGAAGGTAACCAGATAACAGCTCCCTAACACAAGATAACAGCTGCCTGGTAGATCTAAGAACATCACTCAATAGTAAAAACCCATGTCCCACTGCGTTCCATTCAGTTACATTGAGAAGGAAAAACAACAGCCTGCCAGACAGCAGTTCCCTCCTAAAGTGCTGGCACAAGTTACATGACCGGGGCAGCTGGGAAATTGACAGAATGGCTAGCCCCATGTCAGATTTCAAAACTGAATATAAAAAATCTGTTTGCTCTTTTGAGAAATGGATTTCAGTGCAGAAGTCTACTGGAGCAGCACTATTAACTGTTGTGTTTAAAAAAAAAACATGTTTTCCCATGACAGTTTCCCTTTAAATAAAATTGCACGGGCTTGCCCTGCTAATTGCATTCCTTGTGTGCCGGTGAAATTCTTCTAACATTCTACGGAAGTTGCAGATTCCCCCATCACTGTGCACCAAGAAAGAGGATTTCTGGGAGTGTAAGGTGTGCGGTATTTCCTATTAACCAGAAAGCCCCATGTCCCAAGCATTCAGGATAACAGGTCCCTTACCTGTATCGGGCAAAATAACCTGAGATGGCTGTCTACATGCCAATATTACAAGTAAAAAAATATATACTTGTTGATTCAGGAATAAAATATTACATGGTAGAGTGAATTATTTATGGTGTAAACAATGTAAATGACAATATTAACAACACCTGCATTTTTGATAAAACATATTTGGCTAAGATTTCAATACTCTGCCAAGATATGCCCTACATATATATAAGATATATAGATCACACACCTATAATTTTTACAATAAACTCCATCACTCCCCCGTCAACCTCAGTGGGGATTAAATTAAACTATACTTTAATAGTCATTTCACAGAATGAGAACCATCCAAAAGAATATTTGCCAAAAGAACTATGCCACTGATGGGATGCCCACAAAGTATTGCCATAAAAGGACATACAATTGTAATACCTACAGCTACAAAAAACACATTTATTTTATAGGTATGGGACCTATTATCCAAGATGCTCAGATACTTAGAGTTTCTGGATAAAGGGTCTTTCTGTAATACTTTGAATTTACTAAAAAAAAATAATTTTATGGGAATGTTTTTGCCACAAATGAGGTTTCAGGATACGGGATCCAATACCTGTATACTACTATTCTTATCCAAGCAACAGATAATAACTCAGAGAATTAGAATCAGCAATACATCAATAAAGAGCATATTTCAAATTATGGTTCAAAGAGAAGAACAAAAATAATCTAGATATAATACACAAAAGCCATGAATATCCTGTAAATTGTATCCTTATAAATGGTGATGTCATCAGTTATAAACAGTTAGTAGTGATGTAATTTTTGTCACATGACTCACTAAAGCTTGTGTATTATAATAAATAAAGTTCCACTTGTTGAAAAATATGAGCATATTAGAAGTAATCTCAGAGTTCCATGACCTGTATAAAAACCTTCGGCCTCGTGCTTTTATACGGTCATGGAAAGCCTCCTTGAATTATAATATCCTTATATTTTACAAAAGAGAGTACTTTATTCACTATATGATACACAAAAGCCGTGAATGTCTTGTAAATTATATTCTTATAAACAGTGATTTCTGATGTCATCAGTTATAAATAGTGTTGCCACCTGGTCGGTATTTTACCGGCCTGGCGGGTATTTTTGATGGTTGAGCCAAATGTTATCAAAAGGAAAAAAGATAAATATGTAGGAAGGTCGGTATTTTTTTCAAGAGAAGGTGGCAACCCTAGTTATAAACAGTGAGTTCTGATGTCATTTCTGTCACATGACTCACTGAAACTTGTGTATTATAATAAATAAAGTACCCCCAGTTGCAAAATATGAGGATATTAGAAGTAACCTTGGAGTTCCTTGACCTGTATAAAAACACTCGGCTTTCGGCCTCATGTTTTTATATGGTCATGAAACTCCTCGGTAACTTCTAATATCCTTATGTTTTACAAGAGGGGGTACTTTATTCACTATATAATACACAAAAGCTGTAAATATCTTCTACATTATATTGTTATAAACGGTGAGTTCTGATGTCATTTCTGTCACATGACTCACTGAAACTTGTGTATTATAATAAATAAAGTACCCCCAGTTGCAAAATATGAGGATATTAGATGTTACCTCAGAGTCCAATTCTTTGCATACAGTTGTAGAAGAGTTATGCACATCAATTGTCCCCTTTTCGCTCACCTCCTGTGCTCCTGCCTGGGCACTGAAATTTCAACAATCATTCAATAGATGGAGGAAGCAGAGGCGCAGAGCTTAGCTGCAAACTTCTTTTATTAGGAAAACTACATGTTTCGGGCTCTCATGCCCTTTGTCAAGTGTTGACAAAGGGCATGAGAGGATGAAACATGTAGTTTTTCCTAATAAATGAAATTTGCAGCTAAGCTCTTTGCGCCTCTGCTTCCTCCATCTATTGAATGATTGTCGACGTTACCTCAGAGTTCCATGACCTGTTTAAAAGCACGAAGCATAAGGTAACGTATAATATCCTTATTTTTTACAAAAGGGGGTACTTTATTTAATATATAAATCAATAATACTATGAAAAAGGGTGATGAATGGTGTATGATTAATTCAATTAATTAAATCAATTCATTATTAATTGAATCACTGTGTGGAAATAAATTCACTACTCTTGTTTGTGACTAAAGATTCTTTATCATCTCATTCTGTGAACTGCCTAGAAATAATAGCCTGTATATAAAAGCCACTGGATATTAGTATTTCTATCCAGAGCACCCTATTACCTCCACGATTAACTGCTAAATTTAAGTACAATGTTACCTATAATCTTTGGACAACTAGCAAGCCAAAAACAGGTTAGTTTATATTCACTGATCATAGTCATAAAATGCAGCCTCACTTGTTCTCAATGATGTAATATTTGACTGGGTGCCCACTGTCTCCCGTAGGCGTTGCATAGCAGTCCTTCATTTGTAAGACAAACTGAGGTTCCTTTGTTTCTTCTACCATAACTGCAACATACAACAAGGTTTCTGTGCTTAGCCATATTTCTGGTCCCTTGTAAGGCATTGAATAGTCCCCGTTTTGAAAAAGGGACATTGTTGCTCTGTATGATCCAGTTCCACCAACTGAAATATTAACAGAGCTATAAAAAAATAAAGATATGTTCTAATTATAATGTGTAAAAAATCTAAATGCAATGTTTCATATTTCAAAGTAATATAGCTGACAGACACATAAACACATAAGTATATAGTACAACCCAGAAGGCCGGGGCAAAGTGCAAAAAAAAAACGGTGGCATCTGCCACAAAATACAGGGCTAATTTATGTTCAATACCACAGTCGCTGTCACGCAACTACCCCTGCAGTTGCATATAAAACCTAATAAAGGTGTCAAAGGTCTCTCTCTTTCCACTTCTGTATAGTTGCACTCTATGCTGCTCAGTCCTTCCTAATCGAAGATGCATCTACTGCTGCAGAGGAACCCTGGAGCTACCACCCCTTCCAGACCAGGCAGTAGCTCATAGATACCTCAGTGTGCTGCGTCAATAGGTGCAGGGAATGTAAATTTAACAAATCAGATGCACGCATCACTCTTGCACCAGAATACAGAAAATGAAACCAACTGGACTTGAAAAACTCAGTGCAATGATGTCGTTATTATTGGTAAAAACATTGCAATTGCCCTGAATTTGCACTTGCACTCGTAAATGACCCCTTATGCTTTGAGACAGAATATTAGGTTGTACAGAAGATAAAAAACATCTATGGAAATCATTTACAATACATTTGTTGAATCTGGCAACTTGATTCATGTAATAAACATTTATTAAAATTAAAATTCTTTGTCTGAGCCTCCAGGATCCATTATAACAGAAAAACCAATAGAAAGACTGGTCAAGGATTTAAAATAAATCCCACTGAAGCAGGGTTGCCACCTCACGCCTTTAAAACCGAACACATATGGAATACACAGCCTGCATGGCTAATTAGCAATTCATTTAGATACATGATGCATGGCTGCACATAAATCAGTTCAGTCTGCAGCATGCATCTAAATGTATTGCTAATTAGCCATGCAGGCTGTGTATTCCATATGTGTTCAGGTTTAAAGGGGTGAGGTGGAAACCCTACACTGAAGGTTTGTGGCAACTACATTTTTTATATATATTAATGAAATCCACATGCTGGGTGATCATTATCATTCCATTTAGTTTTGAATTCCTATTTGCATGAATAAATGTTGATTATGTTTTATGGATCTAAACTAATGGATAGTGATGGGCGAATCTCCCGAGATTCGCTTCGCCCAAAAATTCGCGAATTGGCGAAAAATTTGCGAAACGAGTCGCGGGACGCTTTTGATGCGTTTCCGACGTGCGTCACTTTCGGCGTGTCGCGTCGTTGCCGGCGCGCGTCGCTTTCGGTGCGTCGCGTCGTTGCCGGCGCGCGTCGCATCGTTTTCGTCGTGTCACATCAAGTGAAATTTCGCTGCCGATTCGAATTTATTCGCCAGCAGCGAATCGCCGGAATTCGCCGCGAATTCGCACCTGGCGAATAAATTCGCCCATTACTACTAATGGATCCCCAGTGATCATTTAGACATCTGTCGTAATGTGTCTGTGTATGTTTTTGTAAGGGAATTAGCTCCCAAGTGAATGTTAACCGAGCTGTCAACTCCCCCACTTTTATCAGGAGTTAACAAAGAAATAGCTTTGGGATTATAAAAATGAAATTATAATTTTGCAGTATTAGTTTTATATCTATAACCAATTTATTTATTTTTCATACCTGAGAATTGGATTTATTGATGTCCACAGACTGACTTGCATGTTTCGTTCATAAGAGCAAAAGACGTCCAATGCAATCTCGCCCCTTTGAATCATGCCATCAGATTTTGGAGAAACATATACCGTATTTATATATGTAAAATGTGTTGCGTTAACCTAACAAAATATAAACAGTGTTAGTTCAATTATAACAAAAAATTACTGTTTTTCGCTTTATTTCAAATTAAATATATTCCCATGACCCATGTAATTTCCCAGCCATAACATAACATAATTTTCAGACACACGGATGCCATAAAAGTTTAGTCACCCAGAAAATATAACAGTCCAGTTATGTTACCTGAAATGTTTTACAAATAAGTGTTTTTTTAAGATTGGTTGGCGTTTCTGATAAAAGGGTGTGTATTTATATTTTCTAAGGCACATGCTTTAAAGGATTGATCCATAGCTTTACTAAGAATCAAAAAGGGGGGATTGTGGGAGCACCCTAAAGGCTAATAAATGTATATTTAAGTATAATGGAAGTGCTGCTTACAAAGCACATTCCCTGGGCCCCTGTCTCATAAATAAATCAGTATAAATGTAAGTGCATATTGTTTAAAAACTGGGGTTATTTTGTACAAGTTATGATCATAAAGTTGATAAGCTACCATACCACGTCAAGGTAAACTCCATATGGCGTGTATATAAAGACTTTTATTTCTCTGCATAATAGCTTTACCTGTAGTCAGTGTGTTGAGCCTTGGTTTCAATTTGAGGGCTAAATCCTCCCCTGTCATTATGCGGCTTTTAAGAGAGAGAGATTCCCAAATTTTTTAAAAGCATAGGACCAACCATTAGTTTAAAGGGGGGATATGGGGTTCTACAGCCACTGAAGCTAAGCCACAGCTTCTGGCTATAATAATCAAAAAGGGGGGATTGTGGGAGCACTCTAAAGGCTAAGTAAATGTATATTTAAGTATAATAGAAGTGCCATACTTGGTATGGTGGCTTATCAACTTTATGATCATAACTTTGTAACTAAAAATCCCCTGTTTCTGTAAACATATGCATTAATGATTATATTGAATTATTTAGGAGACAGGGGCCCAGTGAATGTACATTGTGCACACCCATTATATTTAAATATATTTTGACTTAGTCTTTAAGTGCTCCCACAACCCCCCTTTGTTTTTACATTGTACTTTAGTCAGAAGCTGTGGCTTAGCTTCAGTGGTTGTAACACCCCATGCCTTCACTTTAAACCAATGGTGGCCCTATATTTTTGAAAATCGGCATTGGTTTGGGAATTTCTCACTCTAAAAAGCCACACACTGGTGGGGGAATATAGCCCTTATACTGAAACCAATGTTCTTTAGACACTGACTACAGGCAATGTTATTATGCAGTAAGTATTAATCTTTATATATTACAAGTTAGGGACCGCCATTTGGGGTTTACCTTGACATGGTATGGTGGCTTATCAACTTTATGATTATAACTTTGTAACTAAAAATCCCCTGTTTCTGTAAACATATGCAGTAGCCATTATATTGAATTCTTTATGAGACAGGGGCCCAGGGAATGAGCATTGAGCACACCCATTATATTTAAATATATTTTGACTTAGCCTTTGAGTGCTCCCACAACCCCCCTTTGTTTGTACATTTTACTAAGAATCAGATGAATTTAATGCTGGATGAACTAGTAAGGCTATGAACCTCACATACCACATCAAGTTGTAAAAACAACTGAATTTATTTTTATTGAAATTACACATCAAACGTTTTAATTAGAACTTTGTATATTGTAGCTTTTATATTGGATATCACTTTCATCTAAAATAGTTGCTATGATTAAAATCATAAAAAGCCTATTAAATAAACTGTGAAATTTGGACCTCCCTATGCATTGAACTAGTATAGATACAGTATGTTAGATGTAGCAATTTGAGGTAATTGGACAATGGTCTCAATGGGGATAGAGTTTTGCATACATACTGTCAATGCCTGACAGCTGTAGATGGTTGGAGTCAGGACCAATGAGGAAGCAGCTATGTGGAATCAGCAGTTCACAGTACCAAAGAGGTTAAAGAGTTGATTTCCAGGCTAAGGGTCAAGAGCTGGTGGCAATCAGTAAAGTCAGGAATGGAGTAAGAGGTCCAGATCAAGGAATAAGTCAATGTAGTGCACCCTGGACCATGGCATTTAACCCAGGTCTCCAGTGTCCTATTATTTATTTTTATCATTTTCATACCAAAACAAGTCATGCTGATGTCATGCACATGGCACGATGATGTCAGTGAGCGGCCATGGGTGCCGCTATTTTCCCATGAAGCAGAGCACTTTGCAAAGGAGTGCAATAGACACACATCCACAATCCAAAACAGAGACAGTTTTTAAGCCTTAAAACTGCACATTTTGCTTACCTTAATTTGACCTCCACAGAACCCTTTTTGTGGAACCATGTCAATTTTAACCATTTGTATATCTTCTTTTTCTATATAACCTTTGCAGCCATTATCTCTTAAATGTATAGTTGATGTATCCATTCCCATCTTCTCCAGTTTGCATTTGCTATAGGAGAGCTTCATTAGGCTTGTGCTGCATGTGAGCTCAGGAAGAGGGTAATCTAATGATAAGAAAGAATGCAATGCACTATAGGTGTATGTATAGTTGATTATAAAATAGATAATAAATATGTAATTGTGAATAAATACCTTCATGTATGTCACCATCAGATTGTTTGCAGTAACAGTCCAAAACTCCATTCTCTTTCCTGCACTCTTCATCATGAGAACAGTAGAGAGATGAACAATTTAGGATATTCAGATTTGGCTCTATAAAAAAAAAAAATTATAATGATTTAGACATATACCACAAAGTTACCATATTCACCATCAGAAAAAGGGTTTGGGGGAATCACTTCATGACTTACCAACACAGTAGGCTGAATTGCATACTGGGGTTCCAGTCAGTTTATACACATAAAAATCTCCTGGACAGGCTTTAATTGAAACAGAAGACTTCCAGTGGCAGCAGTCTCCCCAGCTTGAACAAGTTGTGACATTAACTATGCCTTCTTCTTGTGTTGGATGAGTGCCATTCAGCCATATTGGACTAGATGTGCCACAACTTTGTTCTGCTATACAATATTCAGGAATCTTCTGATCAGTTTTGCCTTGAAAGTGATACCAACCACTAAGATAATTATCACAATGATACCAGTAGTAGTTATCATAATAATAATAATTGCTTGTATGTTTATTATGCAGGCTGCGCCATGGTTCATCTAGTACTGTATGGTTAGAACATGGATCTAAGCAGATGTAATGCCCTATGTATTTATTGCACTCTGTGTTGGGGTCACATGGCGCTCCTTGTTGGCATTCATTGACTTCACAGAAGAAGCCATCTCCAAAATATCCATATGGGCAGCTACAACTGTACCAACTCCAATGATTAGTGCAAACAGCCAAAGGGTGGCAGTCATTAAGATCTTTACTTGAACATTCATCAATGTCAACACAGCCATCTTCGGTATATATCAGTCCACCATAACATGTGCAGTTATAGGAACCTTCTGTATTCTCACAATACCCATTACATCGAGTGAGCCAGTAATCCTGACATTCATTTATATCATAGCACTGGAATCCATCACCTGTAAAACCTTTTTTACATGTACACTCCTGATAGCCACCAAATTCTTCACATGTAGCGTTTGGGTGGCAGTCAGAGTCTGAACATTTTCCTGTAAATCAAACAAAAATAAGTTACCTGCTAATAAACCACTCACAGTACTTTGTAGGTTGTCTTGAATAGCATATTACTTACCTGTCAGTGATGAATCTGAAAAAGAAATATAGATACAGTAAGCATATATAACTTTATGTATCTATAAGTGCAAATATCTAAACTAATCTCTAGACTATGGCCAACATTTCTCATCATTTAACAACCTAGAACCAAACATCAAATTGGAATAAAAAGATTTCTACACAATAAAATACAAATCAGCTTTCTCTAACAGTGCCAGGTTACTATATTTTTGACTAGTTCAGCATTCTATTGGAAGATGGTGGCCGAACAAATTATTGATGAAACCTTCATTTCTTTTTGGTATAGAATTTCCTGGACTTTAGTTAGCTTTTATTGATGTACAACCCAAAGTATTCCTCTACAACATTTAGCTCTTGGAGGATACTGGGAGATTCAATTTAGTAAAAAAAAGCGGATGGACAACCCATTACTGACACCATTTGTCTTGCTCACTATTTCACTGCCCCTTCCCAAAGAACGACAACCATAACTCTGCTAGAAGTTTGACAATCATTCTACCATCAAATATTGCATAACCATTTATTCATACTCCAATAGTTCCAGTCAATCACGTGATACATTGAAAATACTTTGAGAATACAAAATGTATTTTTATATAGGTAAATAACTATGACAAGTGCTAAAATTCACAAAAGGAGTCACACAATAGGAGTTATTTAACTGGGATAAAACTTACCAGTAAAGCTCAAATCCATAGCAGAAAGTGTGGGGTCACAACTTACCAGTAAAACCCAAAACCATAACATTAATGAATCCTTTGCAATTGAGATTTAAAGCCCATTGTCCCAACACAGGATTCTTCACTAGGTAGGAATGTCCTGAATAGTATGATAGACTTTGTACAAAATCTGCATTGTTCCCTATAAATAAAGCATAAACGTTTTTTGTTTAATAGATGTTGAAAGAACAATACCTCTACAAGAATAAGATACATTAATACAACAAACTCTGTTTGTTGGAGCCATAACAGTGCAAATTAATAATCACCTTTGGTGGTCAATAAGTAACGCCTGATGAAATCCAAGTTCAGAAGTCACTTTTTCAATAGTATCTTTGTACAGCTACTGTATAGGTTTAGCATCTCTCCCATTTCCAACTATGGGCCACATTAAATTCAGTGAAAAAAAGCCTTATCACGTGAAACATCATGGACAAGATTCAATTTGAGATGCAATTCGATTCAGAAAAACTTATCTCATGGTTTATTAGAAGTGAATTTGGAAAAAAGTATTTTCTCCTCAAATTGAATCTCCTCCATGACTTTTCACGTGATAAACCAAGAGATAACTTTTTATCACCCAATTCAATCTGGCCCTATGTATTTGTTATATTGGTTATTCGTTTACGGAAAATACAATAACTGGTTAAAAACCAGTTAAAAAAACAGTCATAATATCCTCATAAAATACATGATGTTAGGCCTAACAGCACACCTTGAGCCAGATTCAATGTAGTGAGAAAAACTTATCTCATGATTTATCTCATGGACGAGATTCAATTCTTGGAGGAAACTCTTTTTTTCCAAATTCAGTTCCAGTATTTTTCCTGTAGACCTAAATAGAGTTTTCATGAGATAAACAGTGAGATGTTTTTCTGCATAGAATTGCATCCCAAATTCTCCCAGATTCTCATTTGTGACTTTTCACACGATAAACCATGAGGTAACTTTTTTCAAACTGAATTGGCCCCTTTTGTCAAAATAGACTCACAAAATAGATGATGTGTGGTACTGTCCTTGACCTTGGTCTTTTCTTCACCAATGCACCTCTCTACCCAGACCCTGCCCTATTCAATGACTGTAATTTCCTGACGTCAGCCTTTCATCTCTGCACCTGGCATGGTTCCTGGGCATCTCACTAATTCTCCTGCTACTCTGCCACTTCAATATTGGTGTGCCACACTACCAGTGTGTTCATTTGTATGAAGGCACTATAAAGAGTGTCCCAACAGTAAATTTGCACGGAATACTGTACTTTTTAGTAGTCAAAAGTAGAGATTCCCTGGAAGTTCTGTCCCTGGCTTACTTTTCGTGTTAATAGTACAGTATATATATATATATATATATATATACGAATTTGCAGTTATTCAGACTATAAAGAGTGTCAGAATGTAGCCCTCCCAGCCAGCATATCAATTTTTCAGTGATGATGAAATAAAAAAGAATATGTTGGAATACTCACCATTGGGATCAATCAGAGTAATATTGACATCCCCACCAGTATAAACCAGCAGATGAGTTAGGGCAGTTGTATTGAAAGTCTCTTTGATCTCACCAGATGCATTTACATTTATATTCAGAATGCGCACTGAAGCATTTACTGGTTTTATAAGAAATAGATCCAAGCCATAGATTGCCTGCAGAGCAACATAATTTTAATGGCCATTTCGAGTCTGATAATTATATCAAGCTAAATCTTTCTTAATATTTCTTAGTGGCTTTTTGACACCTAAAATCCGAAAAAAGCTGCGGAAAAACAATTGAACTTTTTCGGGATTTATTATGTCACAAAAGTGCAATGTTTCTTTTACAACTGGAAGAACATTCTTTGATTCCTGGTTTTAGAGGGTTTTCTGATGCTGTATTTTGTTTGTCAATCTGAAAAAGTTACAGTTATTTTACGACAAATCTGAATTGCAGTAGGTTGGTCAATACTTGACACAAAAGAGAGTTAAATAAGTAGACCACTGTTACAGGCATTTGCCTCATAAGTGCCAAAATTGTAGGGAAGGTGGAAGGCCTGTAAACAATGTTGAAGTGTAGTACACAGGATAGAATTAAGGTATGCAATACTATATTATTGATTGCTTGCACATGTAGAGACTCTGAGAATTTAGTAGAATTTATACAGGCAGTATTAGCTGTTTAGATGCCCTAGAGGGTCATTTGTTCACCCAGGTGGTGATTTCCTCTCTCAGGGGATTAAGTGTAATTTTATATTACCTAACAAATGTCCAGTAGGGTCAGTATCGTCTGATATAAAAGTGTAAAGCACTGTTTACTCAGGGGTCTTTCCTGGGACCTCATTGAGGGGTTGATACAGGCCCAGGGGTTCCAGTTTGGGTTCAACTTTAGATAAGGCTTCATTATTGATAGTCAGTTAAAGTCATAGTGGCTTTAGGTGCAAAAAGGTGCGAAAAGGTCATGAGCAGCCATTCTCTCTGACGAGGAGGAACAAAGGGGTTAAGACCCTGTGGTGTGTAAACCAATAATACAGGGATTTTCAGTGGGTGATATGAGGACTAGATAGAAGATAGAAGACAAGCGAGGATCACAGAAAATAGGGAATTACTCTCATGGAGGAATCTACCTGATTCATGTAACTGTTGAGTAGTGATTGTTGGTGCTTATTATTAAGTTGTTGAATGCTAGTAAATAAGTTCACTGCTACAATACATTTCTGTAATCTGCATCATTTGCTCAACTCTGGGAGCTTGGATCTACTAAGTGATCTCCTTGTGGGGCTATTGGCTGGGATCCCTTGCTTGTATAACACAGAATCATATGGTAAAACAAAGGTGCCTGGAGTTGCAGGGAGTTCCTGGCCACCAGGAGTCAGTGGTATCAGGCAGGCAGCATATCCTATTCACACACTATAAACTTCACTGTTATAACAAACACACGGGTGGGTTAAACACAGTTTTTTGGACATGCTTTGCACTGAGGGATTAAAAAAGAATATAATTGTCTGGGAAAAAGGTTCTATAAAATCACCATTTATTCTTCTGAGCAAATGTCAATTAATTGGATTTCTGATATTCAAAATCTAGCACTATATGGTCTTTACGAAATATCTGATTTTGGATTAAAAAAAAGTCAGGTATCTGATGAAATGCATTGGACTGTTGTATTTAACCTTCGGTCATATGAGCTAATTGTACTACTACCTTTTACTGTATTACACTATGCAATCATGTCACTCTTTTTTGTTTATTTCAAGGTGAAAAGGGTTTGATTATTGTGTATTTTGTCAAAATTACATTATATATTATTCTCTGTATTGAACAATGGTATATTCACAATGTACATACCCCTTCTTGCAATCAATTTTCACTAACTATGTAACAAGTTGCCTGTCATACCTTCTTTGGTGTATGAATAAAAGGTACAATGCCCTTCAATACAAAGGGGTTCTTTAAATTTAAAATCCATCCACAAATGTGAGTACATTTAAAACAGATTTTTAACTTAAATGTAATGTAACATACTTACCCCCCAAATGTTATAGAGGTTAATGCTTGAAACATGCCCATAGCTGTGAGAAGCAATATCTTGAAGCAAGCTGTTCTGAAAATCTTTTGGAGGGTCATACCCATACACATACCAATGCACCATGAAGAACACCTGAACAAAGATAATACAATGTTTCACATTCTTTCCAAATGCTACAATTTCCATTATCAAATTTTAACTAGTTACCTGTGACTGTTTTGTCTCAAGTAGACTATAAATGTCATTTAATAGTGCAGTGTCGTTTGCATCAGAAATTGTGCCATCAGTTAAAACCAGAACAAATGAACCTGGAGGAGAGATGAGCAATGCTTCCTTCAGCCCATACAGTAAGGATTGGTTGCAGCTTTTCTCTGGGTTATACATGTAATTAATACAAGGAGAATATTCTGAATATGATATCTGGCCAATGAAATCTTCCTTGGAGTGTGTAATATATTCAGAAATATCTAAAAAAAAAAAAAAAGAGAAAAACAAGTTTAAGATCGGATATTTCTCTAAGTTTCCTTTCTAGAAACTAAACAAGTTCCTTTGGTGCCTACAAGTTGGATGAAATTAAGAATTGTTTGTTGGGGAAATGGAAAAACTACTTATCGAGCCATTATAAGTATAGATCTTATTTTAAGACCTCATGTAGGAGGGAAACCTTCATTAAATACCTCGAATGTAAAGATTGTATTAGACATCAGAAACATGTTTAATTGTTGTGGTACCAGTTGTCAAATGTGTTACTTTGTATTGGCATTAAGCCTACACCCTGCACTAAATCTTATGAATAGAGATTCATGAAATTCACTTCAGACATAGCTTGAATGAGTACCAATGTCAGTAGCCTCTCATTTAAGTTGCAGTTGTAATGTATTCAGTATTTCCCCTTGGCAGAGTGTTTTTAGGCATAGACATTTATAAATTAGTTTCCATTCAAAAAGTGCACTAGTGATGTGCAGAGTGACCTGAAATCTGCATTGACCAGCGGTTGGACCAGAGTGTGGGCAGGCTAGGGTCTTATGAGAGTCAGACTGAGGAAGTACACTCCTCCTCTGTTCCTGAAGATTATTGTCTTCAAACCAGAGTTACACACAGAGTAAAAAGACATGGGTACGGATTGTGAGTGGGCCCTACAATGTGAGTCAGGATCAGGTAAGGGTTGAATTTTTCCTGACCTGCACATCACTAGTGTGCACCATAATGTTGTATGCATGTATGTAAGTATGTATAACTTTATTAGTAAAGCACTGCTAAGGAGCTGCACCGCTGTACAGTGCATTAAAGTACAATATATATATAAAAGTATACACAAGAGGGACATAAATATTTACAGAATCACAGGACAAAGAGCCTAAGTGCTATGTGGTAAGAGACATAGTGGGAAGGAGGCATAGTCAGTAGGCACAGGGATAATGTTCTAGTGATCCAACAGGATAGAGAGAGGATCCCTTATGGAGAATTCAGGGATAAAATTCCAGAGGTAAGGAGCAGCAAGATAGAAGAGCTTGAGACGAGAGGTGGCAATGGATGTGGATGGTGTGAAGAGAAGGTGGCTCTGAGAAGAGCGGAGAAGATGACCAGGAAAGTATGGTGAGACGAGCAGAAATGTAGTGAGGAGCAGAGGAATTAAGGGCTTTGAATATTAGTAGAAGGATTTTATATGCCATCCTTTGCTTTACAGGCAGCCACACTAAGGATTTTAGTTGGGGTTGAGCAGATTCCTTTTTAGGAGAGAGCAGAAGGATCCTGGTAGCAGAGTTTAAGACTGATTGGAGAGGAGAGAGATGGGAGTCAGGAAGACCAGTTATGAGGAGATTGTAGTAGTCTAAACGGGATAAGATGAGGGCAATGATTAGTGTTTTGGCTGTTGTTTGTGAAAGAAATGAGCATATCTTGGCTATATTGCGGAGTAAGAAACAACAGTTTTTGACAGTATTATTAATATGATTAGAGAAGGAGAGGGACTTGTCAAAAATAACCCTTAAGCAGCATGCTCAGTTAACTAGGTTAATGGTCATGTCATCAATAGTAATAGTGAAAGGAAGAGAAGGGCTCTGTTTGGGTGGAAAGACCATGAGCTCAGTCTTGGCCAAGCAGAGCTTGTGGTGGTATTGGTACATCCAGGAAGAGATAGCTACCAAGCAGTCTGTTAGCTCATTTATAACCAATTACTATTCGGCTTATGCAGTGCTCTTAAGTTACACATGCAAGAGGCATGAAATATATTCAAACTGCTTATATCTCAAGGGCATGCGGAGACATAATGTTTAACTTGAGGGCATTTACAGTTGCTGCATATGATGGGGAAAATGTTACTAGTGTCATTAAAGTTTTTCCACTGCTTTACATATTGAAAAAAACCCAAACATTTGAGTCAGAGAACGTGTAGACCCAAACTTAATCACAGCAGCCATGAAACTAAGAAGCATAAACCAGGAAGATTGACTCTTACCTGTATTTTTAATTGTCACTGATGTATATTGTTTAATCCCACAGGGAAATCTGTCTGTTATTCGATCTAAAAGCCTCTCGGTTGAATAACTATAAGTCCAGTAAGATAAGTAGTCCTTTACTAATGTGAACGATGTAAGCTCTGCAACATGAAGCGAGAATGTTATATTATTATTGGTTTGCTTGCATGAAGTAGAATGTGAGATAATTGCAGCAAATTACAATTAATGTTTTGAATGAAAAAAAAATCCATAATGCTACAGTATGTGCATTGCGATAAATTAATTAAGAAATAGAGCAACAGTTTGGTGCAAGTGTTGGCCTCACGGCAGGGGTGATCGCAGTATGCTTTAGCAATAAAAAATAAAGTAATGAAATATTATATAGGAAATTAATATAGGATCTGTGAGTGATAAGAGCATTAACTGGAGGAAAACAAACAGATCACTCGACAGGGGCAGAGTCACTCTGATGTGCCCCTCCCAACAACACCAAGGTTCTCATCCCCTTTCCTTAAATAAAAAACCAAGACTGCATCTTATTCATGCCTCCCCACATCAAATGTAGCAGCTTTCTTCTTCCTAGAACCAGAAGATAGGAGAACCAGCCCAGGGTGTCAGGTAAGTAGATACCATTACTTGGGAGTGTCTAACTTTTGGCACCACCAAGTAAATACCGACTTTCCTTTTCCTTTAATATTTTAATATTCATTTAATATTTTAATTATTTAAATGTATTTAATTATTTTATGCTGTTACTGTTCTTTTAAAAACACAAAACAGAGGCATTCTTTACTTTATTTACCTTTTTCTCGGCATAAATACCCTCCAGTAACTGTTATAAGGTTATCAGGTCCATCCGCTGAAAGAAATTAGAAGATATTTAATAAAATAATGTTGGACTTAAAACCTTGAAGACGTTTCACCTTTATTGTGTTGAGGTAGTTTGAAAATGTTTCCTATGGTATTTATGTATATATGGAACACAACCTTTTACCATTAATGCTTAATTGTCCCATGTAACTGATTTTACATGACAACAACTATGATTGTGTAAGTAGTGCTTTTGAAGTCGATACTTTTGGTGCACCAGAGTCAGTTTACAAAGGAATATCACCTTATATTGTTTTTTAGGTACAATGGGAAGTGAAATGCAAAAAAAAAAAAGTTGAAAACATTGGTTTCTTGTTCTCCTACAAGTTTTCCGACAAAAACAGAAAACAAAGGAAAAGAAACATAAGCTAAAACCTGAGGCTTGTAAACACGTTGAGGCAATGTAATATACCAAAAATGTCAGGCTTAGTAAGTAAAGGAAATGTTTATGTAATTATTTTATACATTTTTAACAATGTAAACAATTTCAAATCTAATAAAAACCTCATAAGTCATTGTTTGTCAATTGTCCCTTTATGCAACACAAAATCAAATGAACATTCTTATAGGAGAATTCAACCCCATAATTTATATCCCCCTTCTCCCCTACCCTAAATAGACCCCCCTTCCTCCTCCCCTCCAGCCTACCTGGTACCTTGGGCAAATGCCCCAAACTTTCTACTTCCCCCTCCTTGCAGGTCCTGTCCAGCAGAGTTCACAGCAGCCAACTTCTCTCCTTCGGTATTCATCCTGTAGTGAGAAGCGTTTTCGGTGCATGCGCAGTTGCAGTAATCTTCCAGTGCAGATTTTCTTTCAGAAATTTTCGTGTCTCTCTGTGAAAACGCCACTCACTACAGGATGAACACCAAAGGAGAGAAGATGGCAGCTGTGAACTCTGCTGGACATGACGTGCAAGGAGGGGTCAGGCCAGCTGGGTTCCCTAGGCAATTCATACAGAGAGCTCGCCTCCACTTCCCCATCACACGCTCAGACAAAGTATCCCCTTTTCATTGGAACATTCATGTGTATACCCTGATACAAATATTATTAACATTATGCTATTCCTTTAATCACCCCTATTATTACGACACAAGAAATGTGTGTTTTCCAATATCCTTGGTACTGTCCATCTCCAAGGATAAAATAACTTTTCAACAAATTCCGAAAGGAAACAAAAAAGCAATGTTATTTCTTATAAGTAAAATAAAAATCATTGTCAGCTTGATCTGACTGTTTAAGGCCTGTTGTTCTATTCCTGATCATAATATTCCCCCCTTTAGGAGATGAATATCTCCAATACATAGAAGTACAAAATGTGCTCTCACACTCTTATATACCTGTAAACTAAGTTGCACTGATGAGAGAACTTGAGAAAGGAGTTTGTTCCGGAAACATTGTGTGGCGATCTCAATAAACTGCAAATATTTAGCATGATTGCTAGAGTGTGTGCCATCTTATTTTTCTACACTCCATGGATGAATATCTACATGCTACCTTTTATTTGGGTAAGTCAGGAGGAGTAACGGGTCTTGATTGGATTATAATAATTTCTAGCTCATGGGGAAGATTATTCCCAAATGGTGTATGGAATGGGGATTTGTGTTCTATAATTACTAACTGTCCCGCTGTAAAGCAGAAAATGAGGATGGCCTGTAATATAAACTGATGCTACAGGGCTTATTATTAAATTCTGATGCTAGTTGCACTGGTTTCTGTGTTGCCACGTAGTAATTATATGTATTAATTAGAATTTTTAATATGCAAATGAGGTAACTTCGACCATCGAATTTCAAAATTCGACCGATTCGAATAATTTGAATAATTCGAATTTAATTGTATTCGAATAGTCAAATATTCGATGGTTGAAGTACTTCCCCTTTAAAAAAAATTTTTATAGGCCAGTTCTCCAACTTGGACCTACCGAATTGCTTTAAATTGCTTTAAATCCCTATGGGAAGCTCCCATAAGTGTTTTAAAGTGTTTTTTTTTTGATCGAATAAAAACAATTAGATCGAAGGGTCAAAATCGTTCGAATCGTACAGTATGGCAGCTTTAGAAGTACAGAAATAAATAACCATTGTTGAGTCTAACCCACATTTTGGAGTTGACAGCTGCGGAATTAATCTAATTATAGTGAAGATATGTACAAATATCCCACACACACCGATCACCATGGACTCATCTACAGTATAAACTTTTGTATTTTTTCCATGCGATTCAAACTTTCTAGTACAGGTATAGGACCTGTTATCCAAAAGGCTTGGGACCTGGGATTTTCCAGATAATGGATCTTTCCATAATTTGGATCTTCATAGATGCTAGAAAATCATGTAAACATAAAATAAACCCAATAGGCTGGTTTCACTTCCAGTAAGGATTAATTATACCTCAGTTTGGATCAAGTACAAGCTACTGTTTTATTATTACAGAGAAAACGGAAATCATTTTAAAAAGTTTGGATTATTTGGATAAAATGGAGCCTATGAGAGATGATATTTCCGTTCTGGATAATGGATTCCATTAAAAAAAATCATGCATGTGAAGGTGTTTGAAATGGACAACAGTTTTGCATCAGATTCCTATAAGAATGTTTCTTTAAGAACAATGGTGAAGAAAGCCACCAATATAGCATGGATGGGTATTCTCTTACCCAAAACAAAATAAATATAAAAACTGCTAATGAAAGTCATTATAGCTATGTATACAATAATTCCCTTATATATTACTTACTCCATTGGGATGTAGCCAGTTGAGTAACTAGGATTGCAACCAGAAAGTGGAAGAGGTATGCCATTTTAAAACAAGTGGATCAGCTATCAACAATCACCCCCTGTAAAGGAAGCAAAATTGGTCATCCTTGAAATACGTGTTTCTTGTTACGGTTCAGCCTACTTAAATCTCAAGATAACTTGCAATTTTTAATTTATAGATTAGGATAATCTATAGTAATTCTATATAATACTATCTATAATAATAAATGATAATAATAATCTTTAGGATAATTTACTTTTAAATAATTAGACTTTTTTTTATTTTGTTTAACTAGAGCTGTGGACATGTAGGGGCAGGTTTATCAAGGGTTGAATTGAAAATTTGAACTAAAAATTTTTAATTTCAAGCTATTTTTGTGTACTTTGACTAGGCAATAGTTCAAATTTGATTAAAATTTTTAAGAAAAATTGAAAATTAGAATATCGAAACCAACCATTCGCCATCTAAAACCTGCCGAATTGCTGTTTTAGAATCTGGGGGACGTCCTAGAACCTATTTGGAGTCAATTGGTGGACATGAACAACCATAACAAAGCCCAGGAAAACTTTCAGAAGAAATCTCAGCAGATTCCCTTTATGAATTGTTTTAGCTACCGATTCACCCAAATGAACCCAAACCAATTTGTTCATCTTTGATTGGCAGCATGATAAATCCAAGAATAAGATGAATATCCTCATCTGCTACTGTGTATGAAGGTTTAAACTGATCATACTCCGAAGGTTTAAACCGATCCCTGAAGATGACATCATTTACCTATATCATTAGTATGTATGCACGACAAATAGTGCTCAAAGAACAGTAAAAATACATACATTCATTAATTGCACTACCTAGAGGAAATTTAAAAAAAAATTGCAAAGAGCTTCCCATGACAAGTTTATATACCATACAAAAATTACACTTCATTCAATGTTAGTGTATATACTGTATGTTTTGTAAATTGCAGGAAGAACATTCCTACTGGGGTTCTTTCAGCAAGCACCATGAAGTGGTTATTAACTACTCTTAATAACAGGTTAGATTCCTACCCATTTATACAGAAACATTGAAAAACCTTGCTTGAAGCCTTAGCATAGCTTAAGTGTTACATTTTCCCTGTCAACAATATTTAACCAGCTGCATAAACTTCTGCAAAACATTGAATGTTATCTGCTGTACTTACTTCTAGTAGATGCTGATATCAGAGAATAAAAAGCCTAACATATCTCAGTTTAAATAGGATGCAACAAAAACAAAGAAACCAATGTATTCTATAGCAAAGGATTAAGTTTCCTATTGTTGCTGATTTTTTTCCAAATCATGAATGGGTTTCTCCGATTATCAGTGTGCACACCCAGTAAAATACAATACTACACACCTCATATATCCTGCAGTACTTTGCTGTACATTTTGTGTTCGAAGGGTGTGTGAGGAAATAATATACAAATAGAATGAAATCTAATCTCAGATTTAGTTACTAATATATAATAATTAAAAAAAAAAAAACCTTGTGCTGAAGTAGTTTCATATCTGGAGAAATGGACACTGTTAAAGTAAAGTGGCACATGTCCTGTGGTTTTATTATATATATATATATATATATTTATTTTTTTTTATATTTATTTATTTATTTAAAATAAGGTAATATAGTTTAATACAATCAAAAGTCTTCAGTTCGCCCACATCTATGGTCAGATTCACTAAGGCTTGAATGGTTAATTCAAATTTGAATCCATTGAACCATTTGAAGATGTTAATTGCCTTCCTGACATCCGAGTTTTTAGGTCGTTAGTATTTAATTCAATATTAGTTGTTCAAGTTTTTTCATAAATAACCACCAAATTGTGTTGTGAGTACAATCGAATTTATTAGAGTTAAAAAAAAAATCACATAAATTCGACCTTTGATAAATAACCCGCCTAGAATCCTAAAGTTTGGATTTGAAATAGTTGACCAGTAAATTCTACGTGCTGATTGTTTGCCATAGGTTACTAGACAAGAAGCAAACTTAAGACCATGTGTTATATAACTTCCTCTATCACTTCTACTTCTGCTAACCTTCTTTCCTTTGTTGAAACCTTGTCCTACTGTACTTTTTAAATCAGTATTCTGTAAATTCATCTGACATCATGCTCTGCATTGCATTTTGTTTCCACTGTACCAGTTCTTGATTGTTAATTCATTCTATCCTATTTCTGAATTTGGGAGTTAACAACAATATATATTGTTTGCAACTTAGTGCTTCCAACTTCCAAGTGACCTGTTAATGTTCCTAATACGTAAATCTGGTAGCATTGCTTATGGGGTGGGTACTTCCATCTGCATGCAATAAAACTTACCTCAATATGTTGAAAAGAAATTCAGTATTCAGACTATCATTAGATCTATAGTAGTGATGGGCGAATCTCACCCGTTTCCGCTTCGCCGAAAAATTCGCGAATTTCCAGCGAAATTCTCGAACTGCCGAAAAAATTCGCGAAACGAGTCGCGCGTCAATCGCATCGCATCGTTTCGTCCCGCATCATTTTCGGCGCTTTTGACGCGCGACTCGTTTTTTTGGCAAATTTTTGCTGGCGTTTTGCAAATTTATTCGCCAGCGGCGAATTGCGGGTATTCGCCACAAATTCGCCCATCACTAATCTATAGCCTTTCCCTTCAAAGCTTCTAGAAGATATTAAGGCTCATTTATACCCAGGAACCTATAGCTATCCACCATTGATTCATTGTTTTTTGTTTTTTTTTCAGCTTGCTGTAGGCAGAACAATGAAAGCAATCATTTGACCTATATAGTAACATTTTAAGTTAGGTTTTAAAAAGACATACGTTCATCAAGTTCAACCTTTTAACTTTTTTTTTTAAACCTGCCTAACTGCTATTTGATCCAGAGGAAGGCAAACAACCCATCTGAAGCCTCTACAATTTGCCTCAGGAGGAGGAAAAAAATCCTTCCTAACTCCAAAATGGCAATCGGACCAGACCCTGGATCAACATGTACCAAGAGCTATCTCCCATAACCCTGTATTCCCTCACTTGCTGAAAAGCCATCCAACCCCTTCTTAAAGCTATCTAATGTATCAGCCAGTACAACTTCACAGCTCTCACTGTAAAAAAAACCCTTTTGAATATTTAGAAGGAACCTCTTTTCTTCTAATCGGAATGGGTGACCTTGTGTCAGCTGGAAAGACCTACTGGTAAATAAAGAATTAGAGAGATTATTATATGATTCCCTTATATATTTATACTGTACATAGTAATCATATCACCCCTTAACCGCCTCTTCTCCAGTGTGTACATCCCATGAACATCCTCAATTGGGCCAGTCCTTCCTCATGGTCTTTCCTCATTTTCCTCCATACCTTTTACCAGCTTAGTTGCCATTCTCTGTATCCTCTCTAATACAATAATATCCCGTTTGAGTGACAGAGACCAAAACGGTACAGCATATTCTAGATGTGGCCTTACAAGTGCTCTATAAAGTGGAAGAATGATCCCCTCCTCCCGTGACTCTATGCCCCTTTTAATACAGCTCAAGACCTTATTTGCCCTTGATGCTGTTGACTGGCATTTCTTGCTACAGCCAAGTTTATCATCTACAAGGACTCCAAGGTCCTTTTTCATATTCCATATTCCATATTACCATGTATACTGTCCAAGCGCAAATTTGCCCATTGTTGATAAACGAACACCAACTGTCTTGACTACTTTCCTTCACTTTTACTGATCATCAGTTACATTATCCCACCTATTTTCAGTGTTACTTTATCTAATGGTTACTACTCCCATATAAAAAAATTTGTAAGTGTGTTTTAAAAGTCTGTTTCATGACATTCTCTTCTCTATCTTTATATTATGTCTTTTGGTCACCTTTTGGCTTATCCTACTAGTGAAAGCAAAAAATGCCCCCATCTCTCATGCTACTCTTCTGTTTAGACTAAATCAACAGTCATCCTGGTACCTCATCAAAAAAGTGAATGGGGGCCATTCACAGACAGATGCACTCATGCAGCAAGGTCACCAGATGTGTGCATCTGGGCTCAGTTCTGGCTTCCACATGATGAGCCAAATTAGGCTAATACAGTTGTTGTTACCCCCAGTTTTTTTCTCAATAGGATTTTCAAACCTGCCTAATCAAAAGCCACCTTCGATGGGTAGGCCACATGCAGGGACCAATAAGTTAAGACCTCAGTTTGGAGAGGCAGGATAAGCAGCTTTCAGTTCCCAGATATATCCATTTTGTGATAAAGAGTTAACATTGTAACACTACACCCACTCTGTCATGCAAGGTGTTCGGGAGTCATACAAAAGGCTGGCCTGATGTTAACAAACCACATGGAATCCCTAGACCCATGTCCTTAAACTCAACACTATTTTAGTCTGTTACTGTCTGGTCTCCCATATTATTTTCTACACTCACTTTAATCCAATGTATATAATAGCATCCTAATCATGTCTACTGTATCACATGTCCAGTTCTGTATTTCAGTTTACCTCCATTTGTATTCATGAAACACCTGTGATTGTTAGTATGTTTTACAAAGTTCTGAAAACTTTCTTTTGAGTAAGTTGTTTGGGTGTGCACTATCCTATCTTACATTTCTCCCATTATTTGCCTTGTCACATTAAAACCCCACAGTAACCGTATATTAACCTCTTGTATTGTGTATTATTCAGTTCCTGAATACATCATACTCATAGTAAGAAACTGTGATTGCTATTAAAGTTCCTTACAACTGAGGTGTACATTACACAAAGGTGTCTGCGAGAGGAGTCATTAATAGTAGCTAGGAGACAAAGTAGCTAGACAAAGTAGCTAGGAGATGACTTCCAATCACTGGGTTAAAAGCAGCAAACTTCAAAGACATAAAAACAGAATGGATTCTGAGTAATCAGAACAGATTTCAAACATAAGAAATCTTATGACTGTCAATTCGTTTCACTAAAGGATATATTGACCTAAATATTTCAAGTTAGAGAAATGTATACTCTACAGTACAGGGATGTTTTTTCAGGCTGTATATTGATGTATTATTTTCCTGCCATGTTTTTGTACAGGTTTAGGATATGTTCTCTGGAAACCCGTTATCCAGAAAGCTCTGAATTACAGGAAAGCTATCTCCCATAGACTCAACTTTAATGAAATAATTCACATTTTAAAAAATGATTTTTTTTCTCTGTAATAATAAAACAGTACCTTGTACTCAATGATATTTTAACAATGAATTGTTCATTATTAAACATTTGAAACAATTTAAGCACTCCAGAATTTTTTGCATAACAAAATTTGAATTTTTGAAAACCTAAGTAAAAATAAAATTTACCACAAATAATGAACTGCTGTACCAGTTTGTTATGTGAGAAAAGACATAAGAAAAAAATATCCTCCATTTGGTGCAAGAAGAAAAAATAAGCAAAAAATAATCATTGACTCAAATGCATGGAGAAATTTTGGCAAAACTTTGTTATTTTGTGAATTTTTCCTCAGCTTTACAAATTTAACTTAAGTTAAGCATTACATAGCATATATGGCTGAAATGATACCACAGCAAAATGGTCACAGATAGCTAAACAAGGACTATTATTGCAACCACTTTGCAGTTGGGCTTATGGGTATGTAACAAAAGCTTGTTCTAGTTCTGGCAAGCACATCTGCAGCCTTAAAAAATGTCACAATCGATCACTTATTGTTATGGTTGGTATCCCAAACCTAGAATAAACCTCAAAGTCCAGGTCATGGCTCACTCCTCCGTCCTTAACCACCACCTTTGGCTTTGGGGGGAGCCCTCCGCTACTTGGGTTAATATGAGAGGACGAAGGGAAGAGTTCTAGGCAAGCAAGGGAACTGCACGTTATACAAAATTGGAGAACAGGCAGTGTTGTCAGAATCACAGGCCATTACAATACCAAACAGATAGCATAGTACAATATCAGGAGGCAATAGCATAGTGGGGGTCACAGGCTGGGTCAATACCAAAGATCAAATGTAAACCAAATCCGCAAGAGTGGTCAGGTACGGGCAGAGGTCAGGACAGGTGGCTTACAAGACTAAGTCAAAACAGGCAAGGTCAGGGAATCACAAAATTAACCAGAAATCACACCAGGAACTTCTAAGAGACCTTTACTTTGGGCAATGAACATTTGCTCGTCTCCTTCAAATATTAGAATTTTGCTCAGCAGCATGATGACGTCACGAGCTGGCGCACATTAAACCCAGAAGCGTTGAGTGCAGCAGTCTTACTGCAGAACATGCATCGGTGTGCAAGGAAGCAGATGTGGTGGGCATCCCCATTGCACCACCACTAGACCACCAGGTAATTTCTCTACACTCGTAATGTCAATTACAAAGAAAGAAATGTATTGTGCATTAAACACAAAACAAAATAGAGCTCTCTGTCAGTCCTTATTCTATATGACAGAGCCACAACTACATTAACCCTTTAAGTTTCAGCAGAATTTTTATATTTCATTTGCCAGAAGTTACCTAGGAAAACTATATATTGTTTTTTAGGAGGACCTAAATCTGCCTGAGTTTTTGCATATTTTAACTTCTGGAACAAGAAATGGAAATTCAGAATTGATATTTTTCATGATATAGCGATTTATACAAGAAAACTATTTTATGTTATGCACAGAAATTCAACTGATTTGGAAAGCCTCAAGTGTCTCAAATGTGCCAATACCAGATATGGATTCCAAAATCAAAATGGGTAACCATGTCTTTCTACTCCAAAGTACCAAAGATCAAAACTTTTCTGAATTTAGCAGCTTCCATAAAAATATATGAAAATTCTGAAAAATCACCTCAAAACTTTCACTTTGCACGTTCTTATCGCCAACACAGCATAAGGTACCAAGAAAAATATCCTAAACACATAAATACCAGGGGTCCACAAAACAGATTGATGCAGATTGATGCCTATGTGCATAGGATTACCAAAGTATCTGGTTTTTAGTGACCTCAAAATGAAGTTAGTGCATACTGTACAACTTGTCCTGGAAGTACTGTAACTTCAGCTACTGAATAATAAACACATTTACTGCATTTTTTTGGTGGTAAAAACGCAAAAAAATGTACAACCCATAAAACCATATATTTTTGGAAAGTACTCATTTATCCAAATCTAAAATGAGTAACCATGTCTTTTTATTCTAAACTACTAAATCGCAATGCTTTCCCAAAATTCAGTTTTCAGTTCTCAGTTTTGATGAAATACCTGAAAACTGCCTCAGAGCTCGCACTTCGTAGCATCTTATATCCCATATAGCATACCAATACAAAATATACCAATACAAAAAATCCTATATATGAATGCAAGGGGCCACTGAACATTTTGGTGCCTATTGTGCATATGATTACCAAAGGATCTGGTGTTCAAAAACCCCAAATTAAGTTAGCACATATAAATTGTCCCAGAAGTCACTGAATACTCATAATTTTTTTTTTGCAGGGTGAAAACACAAAATAATTGTTGACCCCCAAAAACATATAATTTTAAATTATATCATATATTTTATACATTAAGTAGATAGTCAGTTGAATCTAAAATGGGTAACCATGTCTTTCTACTCCAAACTAAATGCTTTGCCAAAATAGTTGTTTTTGATGAATTATCTGAAATTCTCAGAGTTTTGTCTACAGAAATGACTAATTATATATATATATATAATGACTAATATTATATATATATTTTTGGGAAGTAAACTGGACTTTCTATTATTAAAGAGAAAAGTAAATTGTTTCCAAAAAAATTAATAATTTGCTTAAACTGGAATTTGTGAGAGATGGGTGTGGAAAAATGCAGATTTGAGGATTTAGGTATTAGTGCTGGCCTCCTCTGTATACAGTAAAAGTATACCAATAACTAGGGATGGCGCGAACCGCGGAAAAAATGTTCGCGAACATATTCGCGAACTTGCGACAAAACGCGCAAACGGTTCGCGAACCCCATAGACTTCAATGGGAAGGCGAACTTTAAAAGCTAAAAAAGACATTTCTGGCCAGAAAAATTATTTTAAAGTTGTTTAAAGGGTGCAACGACCTGGACAGTGGCATGCCAGAGGGGGATCAAGGGCAAAAATGTATCTGAAAAATCCAATAGTCGCAGCCACTGAAGCACAGAAAAAATATGCCATATAAATGCTGAAAATAGTCGCAGCCACTGAAGCACAGAAAAAATACAGGTCAATGTATGGCAGTTGTTTGAAGAACAGTAGATTTATTTACTAGCCAGCAAAGCTACCTAACCTAAAATGTCCCTCAAATCCCTGCAGACTTCTGTCCCTCCAATACAGAGCAGTATGAATCAGATTACTAGCCAGCAAACTTTCAACTGTCCCTGAAATCACTAACAGCTCTCTCCCTACACTAGCTCTTCCAAGCAGCACACACAGACAGAATGAAAAAATGCTGCAGGGCTTCAGTTCATATATGGAAGGGGAGTGGTCCAGGGGGTGTGGGGGTGGTCCAGGAGGGAGAGCTTCCTTATTGGCTGCCATGTATCTGCTGGTCTGGGGTGAGAGGGCAAAAAAAAGCGGCGACTATGCGCGAACCCAAAATGGCGAACGTCGCGCGACGTTCGCGAATATTCTGCGAGCGCGAACAGCGGATGTTCGCGCGAACTTTTCGCGCCATCCCTACCAATAACAAGAATAACACCAACACTTGCTTAATAACAGTCAGCTTAATGGTTAAAGCAACTGAAACAAACAAATCAACACAAAAGCATAAGTATTTTTTTATTAACTGTTATTTTAAAGTAAGGTTTGTATATTTACTGTAAGTGTGGTTAAGTGTGGTTTAATTTTTAAAGTTTTTTTCTGTCTGGGTGCTAAACAGTAAAGTTTGATATGCTATTGTGCTTGTGATTGTGTGTATGTCACAAACTGCTTTACTTTGCAGTGTTTTCCTCAGTTTGGAGGGGTGGGGCTTGATTAGTGCACCTAAACAGACTGTATAAATAGAACCCTTGGGTCTCCAGTAGAGCTTGCTGTAGTGGTTAACTGCTGTTTGTCAGGGGGCCTATCGGCTCCCATTGGGAGTAGTCAGGACCAAGGAGGAAGCTTAGGGGTTAAGTCCAAAGCATAGGCAGAGATCAATAGGCAGGCAGAATATTAGCAAGTTCAAAGTTTAGGCAGGATCCAAAAGTCCAGTAATCAATATTAAACAAATTACCAAGCACCCAGGAATGCACAAAACAAATCCTATGATCGGGGATCAAACCAGTGTCCTTGGCATCCTTTTATTTTGAATTTCGCACAGGGCGCATGATGTCATGACGTCGGCCCATGTGGTTCATGGGCACTGCCATCTTTAATGGGGTGCTGCCATAGATGGGAGTGCCTTCAGGCGCTCCTGACAGTACCCTCTCCCCCACAGGGCTTAGAACAATGAGTCTGTTGTAAGATGGGCAGGCAAAGCTCCAAGTATACAAACGCCATCTCAATAGGTGTAACAGTAGGAGCGGAAGACTGACCAGACAGAATTTGCTCAGCAAACTGAGGTAAAAGGGAAGCAATAATCCAGGTGGGGGGAAAAATAGGATCTTGCTTTTCAGGGAGACAGTCCACTGGAGTGAAGCTGTGGGATAGTGCATCTGCTTTCCGATTCTTGGACACAGGACGGTTGTTAAAGAGCGAAAAGAAGAGGGCCCATCTTGCCTGTCAAGGATTTAGTCTTTTAAGAGTTTGAATACATTTTTCCTTTTTATAGTCAGTATAGATAATGACTGGGATTGAAGCCACTTCTAGAAGGTGATACCACTTTTTACTGCCAAGAGTTCACGGTTCCCAACATCATAATTCTGTTCCGCATGAGAGAATTTCTTGGAGAAGTACGCACATTGTTCACAAACTCCTGGAAGCAGGATTATTGCAAAGGCCGAATTGCATCACAAGGTATTCGTAATGTCCATCCCAGGTGTTTAATGCCATCTTCCTTTCATCCTCTTCACATATGGAAATGAGGTTGTATGCCCCGTGTAGATTCAATTTAGAGAAAATCTTAGCAACTTTTCAAACAGTTCAGTGATGAGAGGCAAAGGGTATAGTTTTGTAACCGTAATTTTATTAAGTCCATGGTAGTCAATGCAGGGACTCAGACCTCTGTGCTTCCTCCCCATGAAGAAGAAGCCAGCCCCTGCTGGAGAGGTAGAGGGACGAATAAATCCCCTCTGGAGATTATCTTGGATGCAGTCTTTCATAGCGAAGGTTTCAGCAGGAGAGAGGGCATAAGTGAGACCTCTAGGGGGCACAGTTCCAGAAAGAATATCGATGGGACAGTCGTAGTGATGATGAGGAGGAAGGAATTACGCAAAATTTTTACAAAAGACATCTGAATACTCTTTCTAGACTGTGGGTAGGGATTGTAGATCTGTTGAAGAGCTGGTCACCCAATTAAGGTGAGTACTAGGTAGACAATGTTTTTGACAAAATGGACTCCAACAAGAAATTTGATTAGAGGTTCAATCTGTGGGGATTGTGGAGATGTACCATGGTAGTCCCAACACCACAGGAGAGGTGGAGCGGGAAATGATTTGGAATGACTACAATGTCCCAATCTGCAAGGGTAATTTCCCCATTGTCATGGAAATAATGTCAAACATTAGGGATATGTTGTCAATAGCAAAGACCTGCAAGGGAGTAGGCATGGGATACAGGTGAACACCCACTTGTTTGGCAAAGGCAGCGTCCATGACGTTTCCTGCAGCCCCAGAGTCGAGGAACACTGAAACTTGAATAGTCTTAGCAGGCAGGCTAATCTGTAGAGGAAGGTAAAATTGGTAAGTGTTCACTTAGAGCTTTGGTGTAATGCCACCCACATGTGACACCACAGGTTTACCTTGTAGAGGAGAACTCCTCAGCTTCACAGGGCAGGAATTGGCAAAATGTGCTTGACCGCCACAGTTCAAACGCAGACCCGCGGAGTGTCTCTGGAGTTTTTCCTGCTCAGAGAGGCTGCTAGAAAGCGGCAGGCAGAAGAGGAAGTTGGAAGTGTGGCGCAAGCATTGGTTGGAAATTCTTACTGTGCTCCTTGACAGCTTGATGCTCTTTGAGACGTGTGTCCACCTTCATAGTAGTTGCAATCAAATGCTCCAGCAGTTCAGGAAGTTCCCTGGAGACAAGGTCATCTTTAAGTCGAGTAGACAGGCCTTGGTAGAAGAGAGCCCTGTATGCCTCATCATTCCAATTAGTTTCTGCCATTAAAGTTCTAAAGTCAATAGCATACTCACTGGCACTGCGACTGCCCTACCGGATCTGCAGGAGTCAGGATAAGGCATTAGCGACACTACCCAAGGCATCACGTCGGGCCATGTGGTTTATGGGCAATGCTATTTTGGATGAGGCTCTGCCGAGGATGGGAGTACCATTAGGCTCTCCTGACACTCTTTAAGTGAGTGCTCTGTAAGTGGAGTTACTGTACAAACACAGGCATTAGTGAGTGTTCTGTAAGTGGAGTTACAAAAACAGGAGTTAAGTTGGACCTCTGTAAGTGGAGTTACAAACACAAGAATTTCAAACTAAAGGAGGTTCAAGCTAAGTCAAATGTTTGTTCTAACATTTGCACAGTCAATTCTCAGAAGGAAGACAGGCATTTCAGAATCTTGGACAGTGATTAAAGCTTTATTATTATTATTATTATTATTATTATTATTATTAATAATAATAATAATAATAAACAGCTTTATTTCCCCAATGCATTTCCTGACATGTTTCGTGTGATCCCATATGTAGTTGTAACACTAACTTGGCTAAGCAGACCAAAAATGGGTTAATGTCCAGTTAGTTGTTAGAGCATGGGTTACATGTCACTGTAACACTTCAGGCTAGGGTCTTTGCGAAATGGAAGATTTCAGGAATGGTATAGTGCAACTACAACTCTCAGACTACTGTTACGGCACCAAGAGGTTCTTCTAGGCAAGAGTCCATAGGGCATCCACCTTACAGTTTCAGGAGCCAGGGCGATATGTAAGGATGAAATTAATCGAGTGAAGAAGAGTGCCCATTGAGCCTGATGGGGATTCAGTCTCTTGAGAGTCTGGATGAACTCTAGGTTTTTGTGATCAGTGTAAATGGTCATAGGGTGACGGGCTAGGAAATGTCACCACTCCTAAAGTGCAAGTTTCACTGCAAGAAGCTCACTATCCAACACGTTGTAATTTTGCTCTGCAGGAGAGAACTTTTTAGAGAAATAAGCACAAGGATGAAGTTTACCATTTGCGACTTGCCTCTGAGAAAGGATGACACTAGCCCCCACGTCAGACGCATCTTCGTCAATGAAGAAGGGATGCAGAAGGTCAGGATGCCAAAGGACAGAAACTGAGGAAAGCAAATCTTTCAAGGACTGAAAGGCTTCCAGAGCATGAGGAGGCAGGCATTAGGGTTTTTTCCTTCTGGATGGGAGCCAGGACAGGAGCAATATGGGAGGAGAACCCCTTGATAAATTGTTGGTAGTAGTTAGTGAAACCGACAAATCTTTGGATGGCCTTGGTCTTGGATTGCCATGACTTTGGAAGGATCCATCTCAAACCCCTCAGGAGAGAATCTTGGAAACCTCGAAGACACACTTCTCCAACTTAGCAAAAAGGGAGTTTCTTCTCAGACGAGAGAGCACCTCTCTCACCCGGGTTCAGTGAGTTTCCAAGTCTTTGGAGAAGATTAAAATGTCGTCCAAGTACACGACTATGGAGTGTCCCAAATGATCTCTGAAGATGTAATTTGGAAGACAGTGGAAATTCCCATCCTTCTTTTCTGCGAAGAAGAATCCCACCCCGGCAGGAGAAGAGGAGGGTCTAATGAATCCTCGCTAGAGGTTATCTCAGATATAATCCATCACAGAAGTCTCAGCAGGGGACAGCAGGTAGGTACGCCCCTGGGCGTCATGGTAACGGGAAGAAGTTCCACAGGACAATCGTAGGAGCGATGAGGAGGAAGAGTCTGAGCAGACTTCTTGCAGAAGACATCCACAAAATCTTTGTACACTGATGCAAAGTTTGCAGCTTTTCCACGGCGAGGGACACCCAATGGATGGGTTTGATTACCAGCAATCAGAGACACAGGAGGCATATGGGAGAGGAGAGTATCAACTACTTGCCCAATGCAGACTGCTGAGCTTCCCATCATCTTCCATGCGGGAAACCAATCCCCATAGAGCTGATCTGACATCAGGCATAGCTTTGTCAATGGGGTCCACAGGCCGATTGTAATGTCAGGCAACCTAGTCGGGACCAAGGAGGAAGCTATTAGGGGTTAAAGTCCAAACAGGAACAGGCAAAAATTATAATAAAAATCCAGGCAAGAGTCCAAAAGGCAGGTAGATATCAGAGTCAAGGTTCAGGCAGGATCAAAAGTCCAGAAATCAATATTCTTAAATATTCAAATTTCGGACCACATGGGTCACAGGCACCGCCATCTTGCATGTGGCACAGATGGCACAGCCATCTGGCGCTCCTGACAGAAAGAGTGAGTTCAGGGTGATAGGCTCTTAGATTAAGGGAAGGTCTTCCAATGTCATTTCTTTCTAACATTTTGCAAGTGCCACGTGCAAGTTTAGGAAGACATTTAGGGAACTAAATATATAGCTCAAGTCTTGTGTAGGCAGGAAGGGGCTGGGTTCCTAGAGCACTGGGTTGATTTTCCTTGGGCTACAACCTATATAGTTGTGATACACATCAATGGAAGGGGATCCACTATGCTAGGGAAAAGAATGGCATAGGGAGTGGAGGAGTGTTTGAAATAGGCAAGGGGAGGTGAACTAGAATTATGGGGAAGCTACGGTAGACTGGGCAGTGGGATTAGTAAGGGGGTAGAGTGAGGGAGCATACAGTTTACCAGATAAGGAGATCCTCTGCTACAAGGAAAACTGGCAACTTCATGGAGTGTGTTCGGTAAACTAGGATTAATTGAAAGCTCTAAAAATATGATGTAATTGGTATCCCTGAGACCTGGTGGGATGAAATATGTAAATACAAAAATTAGGTTCAAGCCACAGTGTAACACTTCTGTCTTCCAAAATCAGCAGCAACCAGGGTTCTCTCCTTCCCCA
>CM044448.1:96680769-96697175 GCA_024363595.1 Xenopus borealis | reverse complement strand
GCATTTTGTTTTTTTGTCTCCTCCTCTTTGAGGCACGATCAGCAACAAAAGTTCCTTGTTGGGATGAAATATGTGACTGGGCTTTGACTTTAAATTATTAAAAATGAAGTCCATAGACTCCAATGGGTAAAAAATTGTTGTGTGACAAAAGATGTAACACCCATAGACTTCAATGAATTTTGTCAAATTTTTGCTGTTTCAAAAAAAAAAATTCAGCCCCTTCAAGAACCTTCTAGGAACTAACAAATAATACTGAACTTATCTCTAGCATTTGTGTGAGTGAATAAAACAGAATCATTGTAGTTCTTACAGAAGTGTTGGTGTGAGTTTGGTTAGAAAAGACGTGCTTTTAATATTTTCAAGTTATTGGTACAGCCAAACATTTATCAGATACAGGAGGCAAATTAATCATGCAAAAAGCTATCAATATTGAAAAGGATATTGCATATATTAATATATAAATATATTTATATTAACATATAAATAGTATAAAATTAAGCTGGAAGGGGGACCCTTAATAACAGAGGGGGGTCAGCTGGTTGATGATGACAAGAAAAAAGCAGAGATTTTGAACTATTTTTCATCTGTCTACACAAATGAAGAGACGGTTAATAAATAGTCCCAATTCTAGTAATACAACTATTGATGCACGGCTCACGCACAAGGAAATTCAAAAGAGTCTAGAACATGCTAAGATAAACAAAGGCACTGAACCGGGTGGTAATTATCCCAGGGTACTAAGCGAGTTCAGGCTCTGTGATTGCCAAACTGCTTTACTTAATTTTTCAGGATTCATTGAGGTCTGGCATGGTGCAGAGAGACTGTCGATTTGCTAATGCAGTGGCGCTATTCAAAAAGGGATCCCGTTCTCAGCCTCAAAACTATAGACCGGTTTTCAAAGGGGTATTAAGGGATAAAATATTTGACTTCATTGCAAATAATAATACTATGAGTTTTATGGGAAATAGATCTTGCCAGATTAATTGAATTGTTTTATGAGAAGGTGAGCAGGGACCTCGATTCTGGCATGGCAGTGGACGTGATCTACGTACTTAGACTTTGCTAAAGCATTTGATAGAGGACCACAAAAAAGGACACTGGTTAAATTAAGGAATGTTGGCCTGGAACATGGTATTTGCTACTGGATAGAGAGCTGCCTAAAAGATGCCTTACAAAGAGTTGTGTTGAATGGTACATGTTGTAATTGGCTCAGTGCTGTTAGTGGAGTACCACGGGGCTCTGCAATTGGTCCTTTGCTTTTCAACTTGTTTATTAATGACCAGGAGGTGGGCAGTGAAAGTAGTGTTTGTATTTTTGCTGACTAAATGCTGCAGAACTATAGGTTCCATGCAGGATGCTGACACTTTGCAGAGTGATTTGACTAAAGTAGAAAACTGGGCAGCAAACTGGAAAATGAGGTTCAATGTTAATAAATACAAGTTATGCACTTTGGTAAAAATAATATAAATGCAAATTATACACTAAATGGCAGTGTATTGGGCATTTCCTTAACTGAGAAGGATCTAGGGCAAGGGTGTCCAACCATTTGGCTTCCCTGGGCCACATTGGGAAAATAAAAATTTTCTGGGGCCACACATGAAATACACAAACACTTTTGATTTGTAAAAGTAAAGACATACTACAATACCAGTTGGATAACCAGGTGGAGCTTTACACTGGAATATGGTACACCTGGATATTAAATATAAATATTATTATTAAATTATTATTACTGGGTAATGGGCAGATTCACCCCTCCTGTCTACTCCTATATCCTTTGCAACATGATGTTTCCTCGGGAACCAAGTGGATCAAGCTGGGTCGCATTCATATCCATCCTGGGCTGCATGCGGCGCTTGGGCCGCAGGTTGGACACCCCTGATCCAGGGTTTTTTGTAGATAACAAGTTGTCTAATTCTGTGGCGTCTTAAGCAAAAAAAAGTGCTGTCTTGCATAAAAAAGGGCATGAATTCAAGATATGAAAACATAATCTTAACTCTTCATAGGTCCCAGGTAAGGCCTCATCTGGAGTTTGCAGTGCAGGTTAGGGCTCCAGTCCTTAAGAGATGGGAAGAGGGCAGAGATGTGCAGTCTCTTCAAGACTTAAATTATGAGAGTAGAGTTAGAGTTGGGGTTGTTTTCTCTGGAAAAAGATGTTCGAAGACAAATTGCAGGGGACCTTTATACCAATAAAGAGGATCACTGCACCAGAGGCAACCCCTTCAGACTAGAGGAAAATAAATTTTATTTGAAGCAGCATAGGTGGTTCTTCACAGAGAGGACATTGAGGTTGTGGAATGCATTGCCAGATGATGATGTGATGGCTGATTTTGTTAATGCCTTTAAGAGTGGCTTGGATGAATTCTTGGACAAGCATAATATCCAAGGCTATTGTGATACTAAAATATATAGTTAATGTATGAATATATAAAGTATATGTCAGTGTATGGGGTCGGTGTCTGTATGGATGCTGGGTTTCATTTGGAGGGGGTGAACGTGATGGACTTTGGTCTTTTTTCAACACAATTTAACTATGTATCTCTGAAGTTCAAACATGGGTTGTTCCCAATTTTATTACTATATTGTGGACACACATAATAGGATCCTGTCCTGGATGTCCAGAGGACCACAATAACATTGGGAACACCCTACATTTGAACTATAGGTATTGACAATATTACTTGTGATTGGTCTGTGGGAGATGGCCTTTCTGTAATTCAGAGCTTTTAAATAACCAGTTTCAAGCAGTTCCATAAAAATAGACAATATATTTCATGAGAAATTATTCATATTATTAACCCTTAAAGGTCTATCATCATGACTTTACTACATCTGTTATACATCTACATATGGTGAAAATGTGTCATAAATATTTTTTTTATCTAGAATTTGTTTAATATACTCTGTTCATGAAATATAATCCATTCACATAATGGTCATGTGGGAGGAACTCTTGTTAGTCTACCCTTTAAAGGGATACAGTCATGGGAAAACATTTTTTTTCTCAAAATGCATCAGTTAGCAATGCTGCTCCAGCAGATGTTTGCACTGTAATCAGTTTCTCAAAAGAGAAAAGGATTTTTTTTTTATATTTCATTTTGAAATCTAACATGGGGCTAGACACATTGTCAGTTTTGCAGGTGCCTTCAGTCATATGATTTGTGCTCTGATAAACATCAGTTACTCTTTACTGCTGCACTGCAAGTTGGAGTACAACCAGCCCTCCCTCCTCCCCCAGCAGCCCATCAGGAATACAATGGGAAGGTAACCAGATAACAGCTCCCTGGTAGATATAAAAACAGCACTCAATTGTAAAAATTCATGTCCCACTGTGACTCCTTCAGTTACATTGAGTAGATGAAACGATATAGTGCAGCATTGGTTCTTTCTAAAAGCATACGACCAGGCAAAATGACCCGAGATGGCTGCCTACACACCAATATTACAACTAAGAAAAAATACACTTGTTGTGTTAGGAATTATAGTTTACATAGCAAAGTGAATTATTTGTAGTGTAAACAGTGTAATTTAGAAATTAAAACGACACCATAAAAATCATGACAGAATCCATTTAAATACTTTTGCCTAATTACATTCACTTGAAGACAGAGTTTCCCCAAAATGTTTGCTGAGATCTCAGTAAACTTTAATGGATTGCATAGTTCTAAGTTACATTTGACTTATTACTGAGCTGTACATAGGGACTTATATTTTATTCAATAAAAAGTCCCACAATAACTGTGTAATTTCTCACTTCAGGATCTTATAAAGAGTTATTTTGAGGCCTGGGAAGAAAATCCTACCAACTAGCACTCTTTGTAACTTTCAATATATTGGGTAGATTGAGAAATAAAAAATATTGGTCAAGCGATAAGTTATTTCTGCATTTAAAATACTTTATTGATTGAAGCATCTGTGTTCATTAACTTCATCATGCTACATATTGTTTCTTTGAATATTTATCACAATGCTGTGCAACAGTTTTTGATGACTTTTCCCATTTCACAATCTGTAAACACTATTATTCAGGCTTTTATTGTTAAACTAGGCATGATGTTAATACAATACAATAGCTAAACCATAAGTTACTCCTCCTAGCAGATCATTTTGGAACATTCACAAACAAATATATAAAGAATATTAGATCTCACAGGAAAACTATGAACACTTCTAGAGGATCCAACAAGGGCTACACTATTGCATTTCAAGACTCAGTATACATCTTCAAAATGCCTTCAATGAATAGAACTTGTTCTTAATTCGTATTCCATTGTTTTCATTAAGAAAAATTGGCTATTGATTCAGAAAGTGAAACTAACTCCTGTTTTGGACTTCCTGGTACTTGCATGGTAGATAATTATTTTAGCACTGTGAAATCCCCTGCATAATGGATTTCTCCTTATCTGTAGGGAAAAGCAGCTGGCATAAAGGGATGGGGGGATTGTTTATACAAAGCTCATTATCTAAATAGATAGATATAGAGTACATTTTCAGCACAAATTATATTTTGTTTGTTCATGCTGAAATAAATATGCATATAGGTGTATACTGATTTCTTTATCCAACCATAACTAACCAAGGAAAGCTAATGGCTCACTATTTTCTGTGGGTTACCATTCAGGAGCAGATTTGGGCATTATTAGTGAATTACCCCAGGGGTTATATATCCAGGTATTATAGAATGATTGTGTTTACTATTGCCATAATTAAATAAATTAAATTCCATAAATTAGAATGAAATAAATAATTATATGTATCTATTGGCATAATTAAGGTACTTCAAAGGTTTTCAACATTTAAAAAAACAGATAGCTTGATAGAAGATATCCAAAAAGTATGAAGACCCCTGAAGTTGTCTTTCCTGTAAGAAAAAAAAAATATTTGAAGGCAATAGCATGAGAAACTGAGAAATATGCAGTAGATGATATGCAGATGGACATGTATTTGAGTTTGTGATAATTCTAAAACATCTGTGGAACTCCATGATGTACATCACCAGCTTTTTGTTGACATTTGCTCAACAAGTTCCTATTGTCAAATTAAGTATATGAGCCATAGGGACCTATTGGCAAAAAAAGCACTTTCTTCACATGGAAGAAAATGCACTTTGACTCTTCTAAACAGGAGAAAAAAATGTGTCAAAAACCTCCCGTTGACTCCAATGCATTTGAAGCAAAAAACCTTCCATTGACCTCCAAACTGGGCAAATTCACATGTGGCAGTAACCCTGGCAACCAACCAAAATGTTGCATTCATTGTTCTACCTGTAGATGGCTTAAATGACAAGTAAAGGCAAACAAATAAAATCCCATTTTTACTTTCTTTAAAAAAAAAGAAATGTATCTCCAAATACTTATATTAAAAAAAATGTGTACCATTTTAATAAGAAAACTGACTGTATGAAGTGAAATTCTCCCTTCATTTACTGCTGTTTATAGGAATTGTCAGACAGTCCCTAACTGCTGGGCATGGAAACAATCATGCTTATGAACAGCATACTTCCCAGCCATGCAGAACTCCAGCAGCTTGCAGTCAGCGACTGTGTAGTGATTTTTATTGGATTTTATCTTTGCCTTTTCATGCCCTTTACTGTTTGCAACTCCAGCTGCAGGGACAAAGATCATGGAGCCAGATTTAAAAAGACCACACTGAGAATGTGCACAGTCTTGGTCTTGCAACAATGTTTAACAAAGTTACAAGATGGTGACCCCGTGGCCAACTTTGAAAACATAAATCATTTGTTTGATTAGGCTTGTGATGCAGTAAGTTTATGTTTAGTATACAAAATACAGCATTTCTAGCCTTATTCTATTTTACACTTTCCTTGTCCTTTAAGACAATCCAAGCACAGATAGGATGTGATTTAAATTTTTCCAAAATGTCTGGTTCTTATTATAATTGTAAGATTGCAGGGATGATACAGGCAAAACTAGAAAAATCACTTGCCCATATAGTGTATATATTTTTTATGAAAACAAATAAATGAAGGGGAAAAATAATAATAGAGTTATGTTTATTCTTTGCAACTTGCCGCTACAGCATTTACAAGTTGCACTAGATTGCAGTGCATTACATGCGCACTCAACAGCAAACCATATTCATTAATGTCTGCCCTTTGTAACAGATTTTTTTAACTAAGTGTAAATGTAAAGTCCATGTGCTCTGTACATTGGCCCTAAGGAGCATAATTTGTACTCTATAACTTCCAGGAACTTGCATCTTTAAAATAAATTAATATTACTCCATGTTTTACCACTAAGACTCTCAACATGTATGTGTGTGTGTTCCTGTATCATGCAGTATATCAATTCTCAAAACAGAACTTACCAGCAGAACCTACAGGACCATCTATAAAACAGAAGAAACCATTAATGTACACAATTAAAAAAAAATAAAACACATGTTCAGGTGCACGTTTATATTAAATGCAGAGCAGTTATCCAGTGCCAACAGGGATCTATGTGGTGTATTCGTCCTGGAATTTTCTTATCCAGAGTAGCTTTATATATAATATTCTCTTGCATACTGCTTTTATATTGGGCTGGCTACAAAGAAAAGTTTCAAGGGGTTATTTTCTAAAATCGGAAAATGTCTCGATATTCTAGTGAAACTACTTCAACAGAACTCCCATCCACATTTTAACCGTATTTATCAATAAATTAACTTGAAAAGATCTGGTGTGGGAGAAGACTAAAATCATGAAAATTCTCAATTGTACGTTGTTTTTTTTTTGGATTATCGCTCAAAAACCAAACAAAATATTTGGATTATTGTTTGAAACCCAGCACAGACCATGATCTGTTTCAGTTGTAAAGGGGACACCTGCCACTGACTTCTATATGAACTTGGCAGGTTTGAGATGGAGTACTTTTTTATTCCGACTTTTAGCAGTCGCTGTGTTTAATGAATCTTGGAAAATGTGATTTATTTTTTTCTCGACAAAAAATGGTATTTAGCGAATAACCCATCAGTTTCTTCCTGTGGGAGTAAAATGGATGTTGACTCTAATAAACATGAGAAAAAATGTGTCAAAACTCCCCCATTGACTCCAATGCATTTGGCACAAAAAACTCCCATTGACTCCTTTGCTTTTGATGCAAGAAAAAAGAACAGGTTCTCAAAACTGAGCAACTTTGCATGTGGCAGTAACCCCTGGCAACCAACCAAACTGTTGCATTCATTTTCCTACCTGCAGCTGGTTTAAAACAATCCAGTCACTTATTGGTTGCTATGGATTACTGCTCATTGGCAAATTTGCCCATTTTTGATAAATTAACCTTTTATATTCTTTTGAAAGCCAGTGCAAACAATTAGCTGAAGTACTTTAAGGCATCAAGGTGCAGCTGTACATCATGACATTTGATATGATTAGTATTTTCATTATCTGACTTTGTGATCTTGAGTTTCTGCTATTTTAAGGTTTCCAAAATGTGTTTCTCATTATAAGGGTAAGATTGCAGGGATGATACAGACAAAACTAGACGTGGCAATTAAAATCTTATTTGAGAATCATAATGAAAATACATTTGCCCACAGGGCATTGTAAGATATGTGTATCAAAAGGGCACAGTTGTGTATATTTCACCAGTGTTAGATTGATGGAATGAAAACTCCAGGGAAAGTCTATTGCTGCAGCTAGAAAAGCTGTGTAATTTGTGAAGCAAATGTGCTGAAGATTGTGTTCTGTCCAGTGTTGGACTGGCCCACAGGGATACCAGGAAAACTCCTGGTGGGCCCTCTTGCTTTTAACAATTTGGCCTATTTCATGTTCAATCCCTATTTCTTTATGTGGAAAAAGAGGCTTAATAATGGAAGAATAGAGTATAGTAAGTAGATCTAAATGAATAGGAGAATAAAGAGGTTAAGTGAGGACAGAAGGAATAATAGTTTGGAAAGTTGGGCCCCTGGCATCCCAGTCCGACACTGGTTCTGTACAATAAAAGCCAGGCAAGCTGCATTCAAGTCAGTTTCCTTTTCTGTGCTGAAAACGGTGTTGTGGCTATGGGTTTCACTACCTGAAGTTCAATGCATATATAGCTTTTATGAAAACAAATGAATGAAGGGGAAAAATAATCAGAGCGTTATGTGTATCAACTTGCCGCAACAGTATTTACAAATTTCACTTCTGGATTACAGTGCATTGCATACGTACTCGACAGCTGTAATTTACAAACCCTATTCATTGTCTGCCCTTTGTAAGTGTAAGTTCATGTGCTCTGTACATTGGCCCTAAGGTGCACGATTTGTGCATAGCTCTTAGACATTTGCATCTGTAAAATAGGTAAATAACATTACTCTGTGTTCTACCATTAAAGGGGACCCAGGGGAAAGGGGGACAGGACCCACAAAAAATGATTCCAAATCCAGAATTATCATGTTAGTCAAGCAAAATTAACTTTAATTGTGCTATATAAAATTTATTTGAATCTTGTTTCCTTCAGTCTGGGAATTCATAATTATAACAAGCAGGCAGGAGCCATTTTGTGGACACTGTAATTAAGACAAGTCTTGCATCATCTCATAATCTTGTGTGTGCACCAGAATGCGGAACCTGATGTCCATCCCCATGCACTGGCTATACAATTAAATGGTAAAGAGGTATGCAGCTTTTTATGTCTGAGTGACAGGTCAGATTTGAAATGGAGTACTTTTTTATTCTGACTTTTGGCAGCCTCAGGGTTTAAGACATTTCGAAAAATTGTAGTTTTTTTTCTACATAAAATAGTTTTTCCCTTTTTAAACTCCTACCAGAAAAAAAATCTGACTTTAGTAAATAGCTCCCTCGATGTAAGTATGCAGGGAATATCAATACAGGTTATCAATAAACAAATCCACCTAGTTCTGTGGATGAGCATGCAAACACTGGGCATATTCCAAAGTGATCCAGAGACCTTTTACAGTGGATATAGATGATGAATTTTGCAGTATATTCCTTTCTGTTTTGTGTATTAGTTGTTCTGTTGTATTTAATGCAATTGAATCATGGGGGGATATTTGCTAAATGGTAAAATCAAAATTTGGAATGTTACTATGCAATTATCCCTTCATAAAAGATATTTTGAAACCTTTAAACATATAATCCTTACTGCTACTATTAAACCACAAAGCCAAATGTATTACTGAAGCAAGTAAAAATAGTTCTACCTGAACGGTCTATGGGCCCAATTCTCAAAGAACCAATAGCTTCTGGAAGTTCATTGAAGGACTTCCTTCCAGTGCAGTCCTGTTAAAGGAAAAAAATATAAACATGAATTATTACTATGTTGGTAGTTTATCTGGGTGTTATCCTCTTCTGTTTCCCTTCCTAAACAGTTTAGTCCTGGCTTTCAGTGCATTCACAGATTTATAAAGCAAATACAGATGAAGCCACTGGGATTGGTTAAATGCGTAGTGATTCAGGGCTAGTTGAAGAAACTGTGTTATCTAAAGTTATCTTAACTCATTTAATGCATTTAACCTTTTCATTAGCATACCAAAGCACCATTGTTTTCAATGGTGAACTCTTTAATTGGATGGGATGCTGTGACACAATATTCTGTGCTAAGTGGGATACATGGAATAGATGAGTTAAGTTTATCTGTGTCAAATGTACAATCCAAAGTGGCTTCATCTGTAAATAGTGTAAATCACCATGAGAAAGTGTAGGGCCTGTTTACAATCTTTGGGCTGCAGATGTTCCTATGCATAAAAGAACTCTAGAAGGCAATTTGTACAAGGCTCTAGGAGTTCCATGCATTTACAGGCACTCCTTGTGAGAACGTTCGATGAGATATAGGTAAGTAGCATCCAAGTGACCACACGTTCCATTCATATGGCACCTTTTTCATGGTTAGCCAAAATTGGTACCACCATCAAGCCATTTTCAGTAAGAAATACAACTTTCTGCCCCTTTTCTCAGATGTCAGATGCAAAAGAGTAGAGACAATATTTATGGGTGATCTGTACTTTAAGCCTTGACCCAGTCTGTAAATAAACCCACACATTTGTATCAGTTCTATTTTATATCCCTCTGCATATTTGTGATGATTAATGGATGGGCACCCAATGTGTTTACTTACAGGCTTGCATGATTTTGATTTATGACATAAGTACACTTCACAGTGTAAATAAACTCTAGAGTAATCCCCAATGAACTTGAACATTTGCACTTCAAATTTCCCTCTGCTTGATTCTCCATTTTCGATAATGCTGATGGTCTTATCTACTGTATTACGGCATCTGTGAAAAAGGATGAAGCCCACTGAAAGGTGTTTGAGTTGGCACAAGAGATTTTAGCATTGACAATACCATATAAATTTGAGTGGATATTGAAAATATATTTTATAAAGACTTGACTACTTATTGCTTCTAATCAGCTTGCCATTAGCAATTTCTTATTCTTTCTTGCCTATATTTAACTGAGGTAATCTCTTACCCAAGAGCTTGCTTCACTACCTTCACACCCCACATTTTAGCCACCACCCATCCTCACTCATGAGGGGACACTGAAGGACCAACTTACTATTGCTCATGCTTCTCATGCTAATCTTTAAGGAAACCTTTAAGGTTTAATAATCATGCAGAGTTTTGTGCCAAAAAAACCTTGGCAATCTTTGTCATTTTACCAAAAGGAATCCACATGATATATCTCTACCAATGGGGACTTCCTAACCCACCCAACCATTATTACACAGTACAGCCTTCTATCTGAGGGCATTAAACTGTAAGGTGACCTGTTGAGTATAAAGGAAGGATAAACTCCCCTAAATACATATTCCCATAAATGAGCAGGTTACAGTGGTGCCAAATAGGGCAAACGTGTGGAGAATACATATGTAGTGCTGAGATTATATAGTACTAACTTAAGAGTGTAGAAAGAAGTTATTTATGACTTACCCATCTATGATTATATCATATTTCACAGCATCATTTGGATTGGTTGTTGGAGTAGCATAACAATTTTTCATTACCAAGTTGAATTCTTTAATATAGTCATCATAAATAAAGACTCCGACATACAACATTGAATGTGTTGACAAAAAAACTTCATCCTCATAAGGTGTAGTGAAGCTGACATCTTTGTAAACGGCCATCCCTACTTTGAACTCCCCAAATCCTTCAACGGGAATAGTGATGATCCTGTAACAATAAAAAATATTTATTACCAATTTCAAACTGCATTTTCACAGTACTAGTAAATAAATCAAACATTTCAGGAAAAGAAACTTACTAAAATTATCTAGAATTGTACAGAAGTTGTATTCTCAGATGGATCGTATTGAGGTTCCCAGGCATATGCTCTGCTAGATTACATACAAGTGTTTCTACTTATTCACCAATGTGAATTGTTCTGCTCTCTAACCAAATTGCATACTCAGAATATCTGCAAAACTGAATTATAGTCAAAGCTCTAATCTTATGCTCAGATGACATTTTAACATGTATATAATGTATTTAAAATGTATTTTCACCTCATTATTCTATTTAAACCCCCAAATACATCACTGCTAGGCACCATTTTATCTCCATAGAAAGTAGCATAGCTTTCTATAGTAGGCATAGGCAGGGCTGTTTGAGGTTGTCTGAAGCACCAACAATGTCTATTGATGGGCGAATATTTTTGTCAGGCATGGATTTTGCAAAATTCCACATCTGCAAATTTTTTTGCAAAAATCTGACGTGATAATGCTCGCTACTACAAAAAGGTCACCAATACTGAGACAAAAAAGTCCTCATAAGGAAAATCGTTCATTGACTTTAATGCATTTGGACAAAAAAGTTGCAGAGATAAAAAAAAAGTCACCAAAAAAATGGCCATTTGGAGTGAGAAGACATTGTCTTGCACGCAATGCATTTGCAATTTTTTCACTCATCACTAAAGCAATATATTTTTCATAATTCTAGAAGGAATCCACTGATATAGGATGACTTTGCATCCCCCTTTAAGGTGCCTTGCTATTTGCAAAATTTGATGATATGCTGGTGTCTAGCCATATGTTAAGCTACATGGGGTCTAATGTCCAACAATAAGCCTTTATGTATTCCATTCAAATACAAGAGATTAATAGTATTCACATGCCCCACCATGTACTCATATAACTGTCCAAACAGTGCTCTAAGTTAATAGAAAACTTCTCCATGTAAAAGCAGTTGAGGTCCCATAAAAGTGAATGGGAGCAGCACTTATCCCATTTGACAGTTTTTAGACTTTAGAGGTTTTCCAATTTTTTTCAATTGTAATTGTCAAAAAAAGAAGCAAGATTTTTATTTATTTTCAGATCGTTCTGCAATTTTTTACGTTTGTACTTTTTATATTTGGAGATTTTAATAATGTTCATGGCATTCATTGTATTTGAGAAGGGGGAAATGTAATAAAATTCACCAAAAAGAACAAATCTGTGCAAAAATAAAAATTTTGCAATGTAATTTTCTTCTTTCAAATTTTATTGCATTGTAAATCTTAAACGCACATTGCACACTTTTAAGAGGTTCTTGAAATGGTGTAAACTGGAGCAATTGTAACATCTTTTTCAGTAAGAAGTTTTAATATATACACTGCACACTATCACAAACTATACATCTTGCTGTCACTATCCTACTGTCAAATGAGAGCAAAGTGTTCACTAAGGGGCAGATTTACTATTGGTCGAATTTTAACCCTTCAAATTTGAATATCAAATTTGAAGGGTTTTAGTGAAATTCGATTGAACGATTACATTTTAACCATTCAATCAAATTTTTCTTATTGATCTAAAAATGCTGAAATAACCCTATGGGAGCTTTCCATAGGGTTATACAGCAATTCGGTAGGTTTATTCTGGCGAACTAGGGATTCAAATTTTTTTTTAAAGTGCAATTACTTCGACCATCGAATGGTCGAATGATCAAATAGATTTTTATTCAAATCAAACAATTTTTTTTAATTCAATGGTCGAAGTGCCCAAAAAAGGTATTCGAAAATTCAAATTCAAATCTTTTTTGAAAATTTGATCGAATTTTGAATCCTTCACACAAATTTAGTAAATCTGCCCCAAAATGCTCATTACATTTGCAAAAAGGCAAAATTTTTATTAATCACATTATGAACAATTTTTCTGTTACCGAACTATATTATATTCCAGCAATAAAGTTGTTTAATAATTGTTTAAAAAAGCTCAAATACCACTAATATCATGTCAAGATTTACATAAAATAATAGCAGGGGAAGTGTTTGCTTGGAAAATGATAAGTAAATGCAGAGTAAATGGCAGGGCTAAAAACACTTTGCAGATGCAAATATTTAAAAAAAAAATTGTAAAGACAGATAATCATTAGAATACAAGAAACTAAATTTATTACAGATTACCAACAGTCAGAAGGCAACAAGTTGGTTAGAATTTGTATTTGTCTAGCAAAAAAACTACATACACTAGGATGGGGTACAGGGCTGTCCCAAGAGATGTTACCATATCCAGTGGGAATTTGCAGGAGACATCAAAACGATATTCCTCTCGATAGATAACATATTTGGGATCCGGTTGTAAAAACATGATATTTTTATATATGACGTGGGTATCTGTTAGCTAAATAAAAGAAAATGAATACACAAAAAGGTTAACAGTTTAAACATTTAAACAGTAAATAAAAACATTAAGCATGTATAAAAATAAAATATCAGGTCACAAATCTTAGATAGTATAACACATAAAAGTTTTTAAATACAATTAATGGGAAAAATAATCCATTTGGCATTCCATTCCTGCTACATGTATGCATCAGTGGCAGAAATTCATACATATAACTGCCCTCTGAAAAACATTTTTTATATAGAGATGTACGTTTTGTGCAATGCATCAGTATAGACACTCGAAATTTGCATACTATTCATCTGACACTACACAATATACGGGAAGAGAAATCAAGCTTTTTGTCACAAAACAAGGATGTTAAAATGTTTTTTCCACTTTTTATCTCCCTGTCACTTTATAAATATGGAAATTAGCATTTGGATTTAGTTCGGTATTCGGCAGAATCTTTCATGAAGTATTCAGCCGAATCCCAAATAGTGGATTTGTTGCATCTGTAAGTAAAACATCTGATCACTGTGATTGTGTATATGATGCCAGAAGTCAAGATCTTGTAAACTTGTTTCCGGAAATCAACTTTAACTATCATGCTTTCTAATAACATAACAAGGGGGCAGATTTATGATGGGCTTGGTCAGTCATTTACTGAAACCCCACATGATGGTCTTGTTTCCTAGATTTATATTAGAGAAAGTATATGGAGTGTGTGACAATATACTCACTTCAACTGTGGTTCCACATACATACGATCCTATGGGCCAGTTTATGCATACTTTATCACCAACAACACTGGCTATGCATCTTCGGTCCAGCAGATGAGCATTATTAATGTCAACTTTGAGATCTAAGAGCTCTTGCTTATCAATACAGAACCCGAAGGTATTTGCATCACATGTAACTTTGGGGCACACAGCTTTAAAAACAAGAATATCAATTTGATTTAGGTTAATTTAGCAAAATAGTATTTTGATATTATTACTTTGAAATGCAATTTTAGAATGATCAAATTATACTGCTACCATTATATACTTTAGCTGTAGGCTTGTTGTCAAATTTAAAAATAGATCTTTAATAATCCTCCCCTAAAAGAAACTAGAGGGGAAACATGCCATAATTAAGCAGGGCATTTGGGGGCATGGTCAGCCAATTGGGGTCATAGTATATGATTCTTCTTTATTATTTGCAAGGTTGTGGGATTCAAAGTTAAATCTAGTCTCAAAGGAGCAGTTTACGCTCTTGTTCTTGTTCAACAAGAGTTCAGTGAATAGGGCTTGTATTGCCATTTATTTTAGTTTTACTTTGTTTTAATCACAAGAAAGGGCTAACAGTGAAATTACTCCATGATTGGTCATTAGATTAGATGACTATTACTCAACACCCTCCCTTCACTGTTTTTGTGACTGTTTTGTAAGAAGGAGATTTCTGGTGCATTGGGAATCTGATCATCTACATTACAAGGACTTAACATGGAGTAACTTGTGTTTCCTTGGTTTTCCCTGCTTATCTTAATAATTAGCAAAATCCATTACTTTTTAAGAATACAACACTAGGCAAAAAGTATTTTCACCATAAGACCTATTCATCAAACTGATGTTGAACAAGGGGCTATTCTCTTATTAAGCATAAACAATTAAAACTGATCTATCTGGCACTGGATTTTAAAAGTGCAGGACAATGCTTTGGGAGAGTTTGTTGGTTCCAAGCTAATGTTTTTGTGGAAGCTATATTTGGCACTCCTTGGTTGGCATTAACATATATACATTCTGATTTTATTTAAAGGGATATACATAGACCCATTAATGAACTGCATTTGCTCAGATTGCTCTTTTTTCTACTTATGGAAGCTGTGCTATGATTGAGGGAAGCAGTAAGATATTTTTAAACCAGGCCCTAAGAATAGTTCTTTTGGCAAATTTCATGTTTTTGATGCATTTTGGTTTGATATACAGTAGTGATCACCAGTGTCTAATAGAATTTATGGCTGGTAGAAGTGGTGCCATGTGAACGTGGAATAATATAAAGTACATTAAATAAACAGGGCTTATAAAATCATCACTGGTAATTAAACATTTTATATGTGAACTAAAGTGAAATGGAAGTTATTTTATGGCATTTTTTTAATCATGTATAAGGTTGGCTGAAGCACAATGCAATAAATTTGGGATCACTCAGCAGTCATGGTATTAGATTTTCATTTGTTTCTAGATCCCCTAGGGAATCCTGTATCAGTGGTTGGTCAGCCCAGTCTTAAAGGAGAATTCAGTCGTTTACCAAAAAAAACCCTAACCCCCACCTCAAGTAGACCCCCCTCCCCAGCCTAGCTGCCCCCTGGGGAAATGCCCCTAACTTTATACTTATCACCCAGTGCAGATTCAGGTATCAGAGTTCCACGCAGCCTCTTCCGGGTCTTCGGTAAGCTGAGTGGGAGACCAGCGTAGCAGTGCATGCACAGTTTGAGCAGTTTACCGGTTTCGACAACTCTGAATGCGCCAAAATGGATGGAAGTGCACAAAGACCCGGAAAATGGCTGCGTTGAACTCTGACGCCTGAATCTGCACCGAGGGGTAAGTATAATGTTAGGGACATTTCCCTGGGGGGCAGCTAGGATGGGGGAGGAGGGAAGGGGTACATGGGGTGGGGGTTAAGGGGTTTTTTTTTGGTTAAAGTTTTAATTCTCCTCTATGCTTAGTGAGTAAAGTGTGTGTGTTGTACCTACACCTGTAATAAAAATGTCACCTTAGTCTGTAAACAGACCTGTAATGCTCCATTTATTCACTGTCATGACCAGCTTAATATGCTCCTTATTTAGAAATAATTGTATGCTACAATAGGTGTCGAGAAATAGTTCAGAATGTCTCCAGT
>CM044448.1:96664701-96676398 GCA_024363595.1 Xenopus borealis | reverse complement strand
CCTGCTCAGGGTCCATTTTGTGCAAGCCCTGGCCTGAGCAAGCAAGCAGGGTTAAAGTGGAACCTAGACAGGTAATGTCTAGTAAGGATAGGTTACTCACCTTAAGAGGTCACCCTAAGAGTGACCTCTAGGAGGCTCCTCCGATGAATTGAGTGAGATTATGATTCTGTGTACTTATTGCCCAGAAGTAGGGACTAAGAGGCGGATTTATCAAGGGTCAAAGTGAAAATTCGAATAAAAAAAAATTCAAATTTCAAGGTAATTTTTGGGTACTTTGACAAAATTCGATTGAAAAAAATTTGATTTCAAGGGAAAAATTAGAACATTCCAAAATTGTTGTACTGTCTCTTTAAAAAATTCAAATTAGACCTACCTTAAACCTCTTGAATTGCAGTTTAAGCTCATGGGGGACCTCCTTTTATCTTTAACTTTAAGGAGTATTTTTTTTACATTTTTTTTTTTAAAACTACATTTTTTTGGAGGAAATTGTTTGAATTGTTCAAATCGAACAATTCAGACTATTTTAATTCAATTGAAAATGGACCTACTTGATCAAAAACAGTCTGTTTCAGTCACTTTGAGGCCCAATTATTGCACCCTGCACCAAGTTACAGTTATACTAATCCCTGCCTCCACCCCATTTGCGAGGGCTTACCCCCTGAATAATAGGGTCTCACCATGAGCACGGATTGGCAATGAAGCTCATAGTAGAGTATTCAACCATCGAATGCTTATCAAATTGTTTTAGGCTATCATTTTGCTTGATACCCGATTTCTCGATGAAATCGTACGATCAGATACCGAGCGTTCAATTTCAAGAAAAAATCGTGAAATTTCCTTTGAGAGTCCAAAAAATTTGCCAAATTTCACTTTACGATTTCACAAAAAATTTGTTCGATCAAATTCGATCAAACTTCGATCATTTCACGTGAAATTCATAAATCGGCCCCTAAGTGGATTTTAATGGTCATTTTGTTTTACTTTCTATATAGTTTTATCTAATGTGTGTTTTTGTGTGTTTTCCAGATAATGGATCTTTTTATAATTTGTATCTTCATACCTTAAGGGGTAGATTTACTAAGGGTCGAATTTTGAAGTGAAAAAACTTCAATATTCCACAGTCGAATATTTTTAAAAGGGGTTTTTCAATCGAAAATGGACCATTTTCGATCAAACAGATCCGTTTTCGATTGTGTCAAAATTGTTCGAATTGTTCAATTGAATTGTTCTATTTGAACGATTCGAACAATTTTCCCAAAAATTATTGGTTTTTCAAAAAATTTCAAAAACACTCCTTAAAGCTTCCAGGAGGTTCCCCCATAGGCAACTTTTGAATTCAAACTTTTTAAAAAGACAGTACTTTGATTTTCAAATGGTCGAATTTTGAATTTTTTTTTCAATTTGAATAGAATTTTGGCCTATTTGATAGTCAAAGTACCCAAAAATTACATTGAAATTTTATTTTTTTTAATTTGTATTTTCACTTCGACCCTTAATATATCTGCCCCTGAATCTACTAGAAAATCATATACACATTAAATAAACCCAATAGGCTGGTTTTGCTTCCAATAAGGATTGTTTTATTATTACAGAGAAAAAGGAAATCATTTTTAAAAATGTTAATTATTTCGATAAAATGGAGTCTATGCAAGATGGCCATTCTGAAATCTGGAGCTTTCTGGATAACGGGCTTCCAGATAAAAGATGCCATACTTTTAATTGTTGCATGTTCACTTTGGCAAATGTTCAATACTTGTGTTACAAAATGCTTTTATTTTTATTATGAGTTTACATTGTTTAATAATAAGATATCACCACTAGACACAGATTCATGAAGTAAGTCCCCATGAAATTCACCAGGGAAAATAAAGTTTTGTCACACAGGAAAAAGACAGAGAAAAAAAAAAGTTGACTGATTCCAGTGCATTAAATGCCTATTGACACAAGGCATGGGCATGAAATCAGAATTTTTCCATGGTTTCACAAATTTTTCAAAATAAAACAATGCAGGGCAGTTTCACTCAACACTAACTATGACACTATGTGATACGTGGAATGTGTATACCAATGTTTACAAAGTCTTTCCTGTAATCTATAAGTAGAAACTGTAAAGTGATACTAAAAGAATCTGAACTTTGTTGGGTATTTCTCTTTTCTTTAAACCAAACAACAGTATAACTATGTAATTATCTTATTCTGGGTTGTAACTGCTTCAAGTGAACTCTGTCTGTGTAAATACATTGTCCAAAAAATGTTTTATGAGCATTATATTCTGTTTGTACAGACAGAATCCAGCTACTGTTTCTGCCATAATGGTTATCGGACAGAGACAGACTTTTATGGATGCATGCAGCACGTAGCTACAATAATATTTTACAAGCCATTGACAAAAATTGTTTAGGACTAGCCACCCTCAGATTCATACTCCAATAAGAACTGCACATAAGATATTTCCCATAAACAAACAACACATAGGGGGTTATTTATCAAACTCCGAATACCGAAAATCTGATTTGTGTTTTTTTTTTTATAAAATAAGCCTTTTTTAAAATCATTAATTTTTTGGAATTTATTAAACCCAGAGGATGAAGAAGTCTGAATATTAAAATCCGGTATCTCAAACCTGCCGAAGTTGCATAAAAGTCAATGGGAGAGGGGGTTTCATGCAATTCCACAATATTATCTGAGCTTTCGGGGGGAAATCAGAAAAAAATTTAGTTTTCGGATAAGAAATCAGAAAAAATAATGGAAATCTGAGTTTTTCCTGCAAAGGAAATTTTTGGGAAAATGTGATAATAAGCCTAAAAAAACTGATTGGATATACTCTATACCTGACCTGCCAAGGTTATCAGTGGGAGAGGTCCTTATCCTAAAATCCAAAAATTTGAGTTTTTGGGGAAGAAAACAGAAAAAATCAAGTGATTCAGGAAAAAATTCAGATAAAATTGTACGATTTGGGGTTTCAATTCTATCTAGTTTGAATGAATATGGTCCAATCGTGGATTCTAGTTTAGCCAGACTTTTTTTTAATACTTAAATTTTGATTTTGATAAACAAGGCCCTAATTCCTGATTATATTCCTTTTATATTGATATTGACACACTCTCTATGTCACTTTCATTAGCTGGTTTTAATTTAAACAAAGTTTAAAACAATTGAACATATGTACAGGTATGGGACCTGTTATCCAGAATGCTCGGGACCTTGGGTTTTCCAGATAATGGATATTCCTGTAATTGGGATCGCCATTCCTCAAGTCTACTAGAAAATCATGCAAACATTAAATAAACTCAGTAGTCTGGTTCCGCTTCTTATAAGGATTAATTATATCTTAGTTTAGATCAAGTACAAGGTATTGTTTTATTATTACAGAGAAAAAGTAATTCCATTTTTGGAAAGTACCTCCTGCTAACAAACCTGTGGTTGCCAGTATGTTTAGCAGATCTTCTGAAGTTTGCCTGCAGTATTTTTAAAAATTATGCTTATGGTTTTCCTTTTATTTATCACATATGGTCATACTGTATATACAGTATATTATATGACCATATAAAAACACAAGGCCAAAGGCAGGTCATGGGACTCCGAGGTAACTTCTAATATCCTCATATTTTATGGGGAACTTTATTTATTATAATACACAAGTTTTAGTGAGTCATGTGGCAAAAATTACATCACTACTCAACGTTTATAACTAATGACATCAGTACTCACCATTTATGAGGATTTAATTCATGGCTTTTGTATATTATATATAATACACAAAAGCCATGAATATCTTGTAAATTAAATAGTGAATATAGTACCCCCAATTATAAAATATAAGGATATTAACCCTCGAATTCGACCATCGAATTTTGGTTAAATTTTAACCCTTCAAAATCGAATATCGAATTAGAAGTGTCTTAATGAAATTCTATCGATCGAACGATTGAATAGGACAAAATTAGATTGAATGATTTGAACGATTTTAACCATTCGATCTGAAAATGCTGGAATAACCCAGAGCTTCCCATAGGGTTATACAGCAATTCGGTAGGTCTGGCGAACTAGGGATTCAAAAAAAATTTTTTTTAAAGGGCAAATCAAAAAAAAAGTACTTCGACAATCGAATGCTAGAATGATCGAATAGATTTTTATTTGATCTATTCAACTCATTTGATTCAATCGAATTTTTGAAATTCGATGGTCGAAGTGGCCACAAAAATTTATCGAAAATTCAAATCTTTTAAAAATTTGATAAAATTTCACACAAATTTAGTAAATCTGCCCCTAAAGGTCGAAGTGAAAATTCAAATTAAAAATATTCGAATTTCAAAGTAATTTTTGGCTACTTCGACTATCGAATAGCACAAAATTAGTGTGGTGTTCAAACTTTTCACACCATTGCACACTGCGCATGCACTAAGAAGCCAGTGTTGGGGAGGAAAGCTCACACAGTGGGCGTCCCTGATGCACCGCTAGACCACCAGGGTGAGTTTTTATTTTTAAAATTTGAATGATTTTGGACAGAATCGTTGGAATCGGATGATTCTAATGTTTTTTATTCACTGAAAAACTGCCCTATTCTATCCATTTTTTATTGAAAATGCCCTTTAAAAAAATCACATGGTAGAATTTTACATTTTTTTAAATTCAAAATTCAACTCTTAGTAAATCTGCCACCAAAATCTGTCACCAAGGAGTTCCATAACCATATAAAAGTCCGAAGGCCGAATGTTTTATTCAGTTCATGGAACTCTGAGGTAATTTCTAATATCCTCCTATTTTCCAACAAGGGGTGCTTTATTTTTTATAATACACAAGTTTTAGTGAGTCACGTGACAGAAATTACATCACGATACACCATCTATAACTGATGACATTACTAGTCACCGTTTATAAGGATATTATTTAGGTTATATTTATGGCTGTTGCTTATTAAATCCTTATAAACTTCTTACTAATGGATATAATGTTGGCACCATTCTGTCGGCTGATTGCATTTTACTATCTACATATCTTCTCAAGTCACCTTTATGTAGAAAAGGACTGGAGCATGACAGTAAAAAAAAAAATCAGATAAGAATGTCTATGTGTAATAAAATCATATATGCCCTGTAATATGCTCAATTCACATAGTATTTATCTAAAAATATGTTTTACCTACAATAAACTCTGTTTAGGCACTTCAGTTCAATATATTATTCTGGAGAAACCTTAACAGCAGCACTATACATTTTAGGTTTTTTTCAAGACCAGAGAAAAATTAGGTAAAATTCAGGACAACTTAAAATCAGGGTAATTTCTAAAAGACCCTTAAATGTAAGGACAGGAGTCATCATTTTATTTAAAACACAAGTATTGCTCCAGCAACACTCATCATCACATCTGCAGCGTCTAAATTTTGCTTCTTAAAGGAACAATAACATCCTTTTTTTAAAAATTTGTTTGTTTTTTAACGAAAATAAACGAAAAGAGACATAAATCTTTAAAATCGCTAAGTTTTTAATAAGAAATTAATTACCGATTCTCTGCATGTGCTCCTCTTCTGAGATGGCGATATGGAGACGATCCATCATGCGGCGCTCGATTTCTTCTCCCAGTCTATCTCCTATAGAAGGCAGGGAGGAGAAATAGAGCGCCTGCAAGATGGATCGTCTCCATATCGCCATCTCAGAAGAGGAGCACATGCAGAGAATTGGTAATTCATTTCTTATTAAAAACTCTCTTTTCGTTTATTTTCGTTAAAAAACAAACTAATTAAAAAAAAAAGGTGTTACTGTTCCTTTAATCTTGAATGATCAAAAGCTGCTATGCCAATATTGCAATGCTTTACAGATTTTACTTTCTCCAGATAACGGATATTTATGTAATTTAGATTTTCATACCTAAAATCTACTAGAAAATCATGTAAACCCCATAAAATGGTTTGCTTACAATAAGGATTAATTGTGTCTTATTCTGTTTTATTGCCACGGATAGAAAGGAAATCATTTTTAAAAATGAAGATTATTTCATTATAATGGAGTCTATGGGACATGGCTTTTCCGTAATTTGAAGCTGTCTGGATAATGGGTTTCCAGATAAAGGATCCTATACCTGTACACTTATGGGGCAGTGTAATATTGCTGGCTAACGCAAAAATCATTCACAATTCATTCACTATGAGAATAAATGTTTGCAAACACCTTTCCCCTCATACAAAAGTAGGATAGCAATTGCGAATGTTATAGTTTGTGATAGTATGCAGTTTGCTGTATATAATAAATAATCAAAAGGTTATGTTTGCTCCAAAAGCCACTGTTAAAGGTTCACAATGTGCAATTAAAGGAAAATTCAACCCCACCAACGCTAAAATCTCTCGCCCCCTCGCCTGTGTTGGCCTCCCACTCCCGGGAAAGTGCCCCTAACTTGTTACTGACTCCTCCGTGCACTTCCTCTCCTGTTGAGTTCATGGCAGCCATGTTTGCCCGTGCGCTCTTTTTCCTGTTTTCGCCGGCGCTTGGTGGCACATGCGCAGTAGACGGATTGACAGTAAGGATCTACTGTACATACCCCTGAAAGTCCCAAAATTTCTGATTTTCTTTTTTCACGCATGCGCAGTAGATTTACTGGTAAATCCCTCTACTGCGGATGTGCCAAGCGCGGGCACAATTTTACCTGAATCTCTCTCATCCACTTTTCAAATTGCACATGTGATGTAACATTTTTCACTGTTCTTGCTTTATATTTTGTGTGTGCACTGATTCAAATATTTTTAAACACTACTGGTGTAAATACTATTTGAAATACTACACTATATTACTTTTCCGTTCCGTCCCCCTCAACAACTGCTTGTTATTGAGACGTACAGCGATCCTTACTGAAGATTGTTGATTGAAGGTGGAAGAGAGCCTTATTATACAGCTGGACTGTGGATTCACTAGGTTTGAGGCTCATTGTTTTGATATTATGTTCATTAATTCTGTCTGAGGGTAATCTTTGACTCCTCCCTCTCTTTCTCTGATCATATTAATGGCCTATCCTATCCAGACTAGACTAGACTACTGTAACCTTCTAATAACTGGCCTCCCTCTCATCCAAAAGGGCACAGGCCCCTCCCTTGCTGAAGTCCTTATAATGGCTTCCCATAAAACAGAATAAGTTACAAACTCCTCTTCATAACCTTTAAAGCCCTTAACGCCTCTGTCCCTAACTCATCCTTCGTCTTTCTACATGTTCCTGGCCAAATCCTCAGCTTCTCTCAGAGCAACCGATTGGATACACCCCCACTACTACAACCGTTTCCTGCATCAAATTCTTCTGTCTTGCTGCTTCTTATATTTGGAATGTCCTTTGTGAATTTCTGGAATGTCCTCCCTCAATGTCTTCAGAACTAAACTCAAAAACACCTCTTGGAGTACTTGCTTAACACCTGGACTGGGAACTGCACTTATATGGCAGTGTCACCCACTGTAACCTACAGCACTTAATATCACTCTGCTCTGTGTCTGTAAGTTATCCTCCCATTTAGACTGTAAGCTCTACAGGGCAGGGACCTCCATCCTTTTGTCTCCTAGACAATAAGCACTTAATATGAACTGTAACTATACGTTACAATTATGTGTATTGTATTTTGATCTTACATGTTAGTATTATTGTAAAGACTCCCTCTTTGTTCTGTTTTATTGTTCTGCTGTACAGTGCTTTGCCCACGATGAGCACTATACGGTACATATAAAAATATACATTCATACATACAGAGAAAACAAGTGTTGAAGGGTAAGGGGATACAAATGGTTTTACAAAATATCAACAGATTTATTTAGAAATCAAATGCTATAATGTTCTAAGTTCTGTATTGTACGGCATTGTACTGTATTCAGATAGCATTTAAAAAGGTACCACTTAAAGGAAAACTATATCCCTAAAATGATCTGAATCAATACATAGTTGATATCAAATTAAGTGGCATATTAATGAATCTTACCAAACTGGAATATATATTTAAGTAAATATCACCCTTTTACATCTTTTCCCTTGATCCCGGTGTTTATAATATTCTCTGTGCTGCCTCAGAGATCACTTGACCAGAAATACTGCAGCTCTAACTGTAACAGGAAGAAGTGTGGAAACAAAAGACAATTTTGTCTGTTAATTGGCTCATGTGACCTAACATGTATGGTTTGGTTCTGTGCACTGTGAATTGTAGGATTCCAGGGGGTGACCCTTATTTTTTAAAATGGCAATTTTCTATTTCTGATTACCCAATGGCACATATTACTAAAAAAGTATATCATTATGAAAATGGTTTGTTGACATGATGCAGGGTTTTACATTTTTTACATTTTACCTGTTTTATGTATAATATTTTTATAGAGACATACTTTGTTCAGGGGTATAGTTTTCATTTAACAGTATTTCACCAAGCCCTTTCTCTTGATGTTTTCTGTAGTGGGGTAATTTTTTTTTTTTTTGTGAGGAAGAGTGATCTTTGCTCATAATACTTGTATTCTAAAGACCTGAAAAGGACTATTCATTCAATCATATGAACTAAATTTAATTCTGGTGGGCTATCCATTGCTTAGCTCTATTCAGTTTTCACAGTATAAATACTGTGCAAATAAATAGCAATTACCTATTTGTCATTTGTTTTATTTTGCAAATAAATTATTGCACGGCACATTTTCAAATATTTGAAACAAGAAATAAGAAGTCATTGAGGTGTTTCATGGCATCAGAATGTTTAAAAGAGACATATGGGATACATGAAAAAACTCTAATTTTGTAGGCAATAATCAGTAATATATAGTGTTGCTTTTACATGGGGCTAAAACTTAATATTATCTTTAAAAATAGCCTCTTTATTAGAACTCCCTATAGATTTTCTCTGGTCCCTGTCTGTGTTTTAAATGAGGGGTGAGTGTGTCCTAACTGTCCCTGCCAGAAGCAAAGTAGGTGGAGGACAGCCAATCACAGCCCTGCAGTCACACAAGCACAGACAGGCTTCAGTTCCCTATCAGGTCCTGTTAGCTGCTGATTGGTTCCTGTCCTAAAGTGCAGTGAGCTGAGAGCCGCCCCTGGGAATTCAGGGAGCAGGAAGTGGAAGAGAAGGGCGGGATTTTGCAGAAATATTCAATAACACAGCCTGATAAACAACTTTTTAAAGCATGATTCTTCTATATCTAAATGAGTATAATGCACTGGTACAGTACATTCTTATTTTTTACACAATATGTCTCCTTTAATATCAAGACTCCAACAGTTGTCACAAGAACAATGAAGATTTTCCTTCACTGAAAAGAAAAACAGGAACTTTATTCAAGCAAAGGAACTATTGAAGACAGATCTTATAATATTAAGTTAATGTTTATTTTAGGGCTTTAAATGAGTTTTTATCCTAGATATGGAATTAGCAGCATTATTTCCAAAAGAATCCGAACCTGCAGCCACCACACAAATAAATGGAGACAACACTTTTTAGGGTAGATTTAGCTTAATGTGACTTTAGAGCTTACTAAATCAAAACTCACCCATGTTCATTCCTATGGGATTTTCAGAACTGTTTTTATCAAATGGTGAGAACAAACTTTCACCCATTAAAAAATACATTTCTAAAAATCCCATAGGAATCAATAGAACATGAATGAGTTTTTATTAATACTGTCATGGGAAAACATGTTTTTTTCAAAACACATCAGTTACTATCAGTCAGTGATAGCAGAAAACATTTTGTTGGACGAATTGATGGCGTTTCACTTCGCTGAATTTTTCCCAAATTTCTGGAGAAATTCTCGAAAAGGTTTAAAATTTGTGAAATGCCACTGCGTCTCGTTTTGGACAAGGGCGTCCATTGCCGGTGTCGAACAAAAACAGACGCCAGTGTCCAAAAATGAACACCTGAGTTCTGAGTTTTAGCAAAAAAACTCAAACCACAGTAAAAACATATCTACAGTGATGGGACCTATTATTCAGAATCCTTGGGACCTGGGGTTTTCTACATAACAGTTCATTCCGTTATTTGGCTTTTCAAACCTTAAGTCTACTAGAAAATCATGTAAACATTAAATAAACCAAACAGACTGGTTTTGCTTCCAATAAGGTTTATATATATCCTTGTTTGGATCAAGTACAAGCTACTGTTTTATTATTACAGAGACAAAAGGAAATCATTTATAAAAATGTGGATTATTTCGATAAAATAGAGTCTATGGGAGATGTCTTTTCTGTAATTTGGATCTTTCTGGATAATGGGTTTCCAGATAATGAATCCCATACCTATATATATTTATAGACAAATACAAGAGGTCCTCTGCCCTCAACCGATTTTTAATATATTTTGAGACATTTTGTGCATACAGCTACTAAGAAATGCCTTACCCTTTAAACAAAACAGGGATTGTTTGTCCATATATTGCAATATATTTAAGCTGGCCAGCTACTTCAAAGTCATCCCATATCTGGCCAGTCCTACTCTCAAATTGCATCTGATTCATAAAATGTATAATAAAGTAATAGAATTCTTAATGAATCAGATGCAATCAGATGCAAAGTCATCATGTGGGCAGAATTCCTATGTAGGACATAGAGAAGTTTATGGAGCTGTAGACAAATGTGTAAAACTCACAAAGGAGTCACAGGAAACAGACGTTATTACTTTAGGTCTGATTACCTTCTGTAAACCCGGTAGCTGAATTGACACAATTACACAATTCATGGAATATAACAGTGTAATTATGTCATAAGATACGTTATAGGTTAATTGTACTGACATTTTGTCTTTATTTCTTTATTGTACTTTTTGTTAAAATCCCCATTTAATTTTATTACGTTGTTTTTTTTCTTTTTAATTGTTTTACAATTATGAACAATATTCCACTGGTGTGCTGCTATAGCACCTTGTCATCTATTAACTTTGATGTGCCTTAAAGAACCACCTAAATGTTTATATTTTCCAGTTGTTCTTGTATCATGGTAACAGAGGGAGGAGAATAATAATTTTTTTCTTTGCTTTTATCCATCTAACTGTTATGAAGGGATTACCGACCCAAAAAATATATGTCTGTGCCATTATTTTCTCCCAAGTTAACTGGTCAAAATGATCGTTGTTAATGCCCATAGCGCCTCTCTGATGTTATAAAGTTCTAAAACTAGTCATAAGGGAGTGTGGCCTAAGAAGTGTGGTCAAAATTATGACTAGGCTAACAGACCCTAAACAGAACTTGGGCCATAAACAGAAACAGTTCAATTGTTATGACCTCAGCATAGAAATACCTGAAGGTATAGGTACTTACCTGTATGAATAATAAGATTTTAATCAGGTAAATCTAATCAAGTAGTGAACCTTAACACTAATCATCCTGAATTATACTTAACAGGTTATTCCTGTATGTGTGTTGTACTTTTATTAAACAAGATAACAGTGACAAATCTAAATATAATCTATCTAGGTTTTTCTCATCTTTACAAGAAGCAGTCTCATAATGCTTAAGCCAGCCAAGGACTGGGCCTATTTAACAGTTGGGAAAGGAACTGTCTCTCTTTCCAGGTTAACGTGTCCCCTGGCAGTTCAATAATTGTCCAGGGGTGTCCGGTTGTCCTAGCTTTTTGGAAGGAAAGTCACCATGTGTTCAGTTTCTTTGGAACACACTTGCTGGAGTGGGTGGTTGGTGCTGAAGCCTGAGGTGGAGTTAAGCCTCAGTAGGAGAAGTTGGTGTAAGAAAAAACTGAAATAATTTA
>CM044448.1:96650917-96664520 GCA_024363595.1 Xenopus borealis | reverse complement strand
TTAATGGAGAGCGGCGGAATTTCAATCTAGTGGCGGAACTTCACTCTTTGATAAATTTACCCCTAGGACAGTCAGTAACCTGCAGTGTCACCCACCAATATGGGGATTTAAGTGGTTTGGTTCAGGAAAAGGCGATTCCTATCAATGAGTACTACATTTGGGTTGTGTAACATAATAGGTATTGCTATTAAAGGGGTTGTTTTCCTTCAAAACGTTTTTCAATTCAGGTGGTTTCGGATTCTTCACCAGAAATCAAGACTTTTTCCAATCCCTGAGTTTCATTAAAGGCAGCTGTTAGAATTGATACAATAGTTGCAAAAATTCCACAGATGCTGCTGAGAAATGTATCAACTAATTGTATCAACTAAATGTAGCAAATTGTAACAGTTCAAAATCTGCTCCTGGATCATTTAGCTGCCAGAGAGATGGAGACACCAGAGACCGGAACATTCAACTTTAAACTAAAATTTGGGGGAAACGGTAAACAATAAAAGATGGAAGGTAATAGAAAAGTCTTTATTTCTGGACAACAATCTGAAAACAACTGAACTGAAAAAAGTGTTTGGAAGGTGCATAACCCCTTTAAGAAGCCAAAGAGCTAGAGATGAAGTAAAGAGAAAGAAAATGGGTCATAGCTGGCCAATAATATTGCTGTGTGGTTTAGAATTATCATTTATTTAAAAGAAAAAAAAAATCAGGGTTGTTCAACTGGTGGCCCACCAACCAGACCCCCCTGGTGTGCCCCCCCCCCCTTTGAAAGTCTGCCTTGCTGTGCTGTCCTTAATTTGTGTAAGATTTAAACAGTATCAGTACTGAGATTAACTGGTTTACACCAATTCACATCTTTAATTCCCCCCACCTTTGTTCACACCTGTAACACCTCTATTGTGCAAAACCCTAAAGCCCTGTGCTGTTCATACTACAGACTCAGACCTTTCTTTTGTACCATTTTAGATTTTAAAACATGAGTGTTTCATTAATTAATTAATTTCACAAAAAAATCTCACTTTTTCCTTCGAGCCTCCAAAAAATTTGTACGATTCGAACGATCGAGGCTTCTATTGGTATTCGATAGGTTCAACCTGTCGAAGTAGGCATTCATAGAATTTAAAATTTTTAAATCCTACGATCATCGAATGATCGAATATTCAATCATTCGATCTATTCGATAATTCGGTATTCGATGATTGAAGATGCCAAATTTGCATATTCGATCCTCTGAAAAAATCGTAGAAGCGGTATTCAATTCAATTCGATCAACCTTCGATCTCTTCACATAAATTTTGTAAATCTGCCCCTATGAGTAGCACCTGCAAATGCCTGCTACTGCGCATGCGCCAGAAGACGCAGATGGATCCAGGAAGAAGACTGCTCGGGGAAAGATGGCGCCTGTGAACTCTGCTGGAGAGGACCTAGAAGAAGGGGTAAGTAACAAGTTAGGGGGCATTTGCCCGTGGGCGGGAGGTGGGCTGGGGGGGAGGAGGGAGGGGGCCCATGGGGGAGGGGTTTTGCGCTTTCTCTCTAAAACCTCAAAGTAAATTTGCAAAGGACGGCTCCCGTTGACCACTATATGAACTTGACCCTTTCTCCATTGTGTAGTTTTGGATGTATGACAAGAGTTTTTTGTGGTTGCTATACTTAATAAATAAATTATGAAAAATTTATGATTTTAGAGTAATTATTTAAATACATAATTTTTAGTGCTAAAAAATTGATTAGCAAAAAACAAAACATATAAATACTGGCCCCTTGCCTCCTCATTATACTTCTGCCTGGTAAAAAAATACATTATTTTTTAGGTAGTCAAAAATCTGAAATGTCACATTCCTGCTTTTGATATCATAACAGTCTGAAGATTTCAGGTCTAATAAATTAGCAAATGATCATGTCTGCATGGGGAACACATGGGGACACAAAAAGCATAGTCTTTAAAAAGGTTTATGTCACTTTCTTTGGGCCACATACTTAAAAAAAAAATCTTATCCATGAACTGGAACTTTTCAATGCAGTATAAAATTTTAGAAATGTACCTTTGAAAGAACTGCTTAGAACATAACCCTTCCATTATAGTATTGCTCTGCCCAGTTTGTTTGGGCCAACTGGTTAAAAATAAGCCCCTCAATGTGAATTGTGCCTGTATCTGTAATACTATTCTCTCTTTTTGATTTAATACAATTATGGGTGGCTGAAGGCATTAAACAATTTGGAACGCTGGTGTGCAACAAGAGAGTTTTATGAAACATTTAACCCTCCTTGATGTAGGCTGGACATTAGAAGACAAATGATTTTTATATTTAATAGTTTATTTAATATTTTTTTATTTTATAGTAATGTGGTTTATTAAGTTCAGAAGTGTCAAAATAGAGTGCGATGTATGCATTGTTTGTGAAGTTAAATATATTGAAATAAACAAGCTATACAATAATATAAATATTTTGCATAAATATGTTGCAAAAATCACAAGTTATGATTAACTCACTAAAAAACCATATATGTTTATCAGAAGAAAATGCAAAATTCCTTCAGCTGATGAATGGTGACTGACAGCATTTTTTATATAAAAAAATAAAATGTCAGTAGAAACGCAGCAGAAGCCAGTTTATCCAAGTTAGTTCTTGCTCCTGTAATGAAATAACAAATGTTTTTTTATAATTGTCATAATGCAAGTAGATAATTTATACCGCACTAGAAGTAAGCTCTAACGTGTTCAGCATGATTCGGGGGGGAAAGAGTTCATAAATGGTAGACATTTTCAGCTGTGCAGAAAGAAGGTACTGTGACTAAACAAGTACTTAAAGAAGATTAAGTGGCAGATTTATCAAGCGTTGAAGCGAAAATTCTAATTTTGAATTTGATTTTTTGAGTTTTTTTAAGTGAAATTCGACTAGGGAATAGTTAAAATTTAATTAGACCTTTTTAAAAAAAATTCTAATTCGATTTTCAAAATGTATTATGTACTGGTTCTTTCAAAATTTAAATTTGACTATACACCACCTTAAACCTGGCGAATTTCTGTTTTAGCCTATGGGAGATGTCCTGGGATCAATTTGGAGTTGTTTGAAGCTTTCCTGAAAATCAAAGAAATAACTAAAATCGAATTTGATTCAAGTTTGCATGTCAATCCCATTATCCTGAATTTGAATTTTTTTAAATTATTTCATAAATTGCAGTTGGTCAAATTTTGGTTGAATTTCAAGTTCATGGGAGGTTGTGGGATTTAAGAAAGACTCCCATGAACTCTAAATCCGACCCTTGATAAATCTGCCCCATAATGTGTGAAAAACAAGAATTATGCTTCAAAAAAGTAGTGTTTTGGATTGGTGTATTGAAAATGTTTGCAAAAACGCTTCTAATCCAGCACATCTATTCCATTTCCTGCTATCTTCCTTTCCTAGGCTGGCAGGGAAGCTGGTGGCACTCAGCACACTGCCCTGTAGGAAAGGAACCAATAAGCAGCTAGGCTGACCTGACAGGAAACTGAAGTCTGTCCTATTGTGCTTCAAACAGGGACATTAGGACATGCCCACCATGCATTTGAAACATTGACAGCAGATCTATGGGTAGGTACAATAAAGGGGCCATTTTAAAGGGGGCCTGTCACCTTAAAAAAAAATAATTCCAAATCCTTTTCTATCATGTTAGTTGAGAAAAATAAACTTTACTTACACTATATTTATTATTTAAATTTTGTTTCCTTCAGTCTTGGAATTACACAATCACAGTGAGCAGGCAGCAGCCATTTTGTGGCTATTTGTTATTAAGATAAATTGTGTAGTACCCAGGGCCACTCTGGCCATGAGGCAAGGTGAGAATCTTGCCTCAGGTGGCACGGAGCAGCCAGTGGTAAAAAGCCGCCTCTGGTAACTTTAAGAGCCAAATTTCCATTTTTTAAAATGGAAAATCATCTCTTCTAGTGCAGTGAGCGCAAAAGAGCTTGCTGCACTAGCCCCCCCTTGACCCGCTCTGACGCTAAGGGGCAGATTCACTAAGGGAATGGGAATAGCTGGGATTAGTGTGGGAAGTAAATCCTTCGAATCCGAATGTCGAATTCAAAGGATTTTACCGCAATTCGATTGCGATTTTAACCATTGGATCGAATTTTTTTATTCGATCAAAAATAATGAAACCCAATTCGGTATCTTTGATCTGGCGAACTAGGCAGTCGAATAAAAATTTAAAGGGGAAGTAATTCGATCTAGATTTTTATTTGAATTCAAATTATTTGATTCGATCGAATTTTCAAAATTCAAAAAGTGGCGTTCAAAAACATTCGCAAATTCGAATCTTTTTGAAAATTAGATCAAACTTCGAATCCTTCATGCCCCTAAAAGTTAGAAGTGCAGAGCGGGCGGCATCAGCAGCAGCCCCTGGTATTGCTCCAAAGTCTTGTGTATGCACCAGAATGGGGGGCTTAATGCCCATGTGCAGTGGCCAATACAATTATAAATTGTGAGGAGGGAAGGAGGTGTGTGAGGAGGGCAGTGTAGGAATTGCTGAATGGAAAGTGAAATTAATTGACTGCCCACCTCTATGCCTCAGGCATAGAGGTCGGGGCAGGTAATATTTGATTGACAGATATTTCAATCTTTATAACAGGTATGGATGTTTTAATGAAAAAGAAATTGGGTTCCATGTTTAATTTGCAAAGGGCTTTTATTATGCAGTTTTTTATGTGTAGGGTCCCATGATAATTATTAGCCCAGAGTGAAACCCAATCCACATTATTATGAATGCTTGCAAGATTATGGGGATTTCACTAATATTATATGTCTCCTTTAAAGCTGGATGCTGATGAATGGTAGTACAAGAAAGCATAAAAGTATGAATTTTATGTAAAAAAAAAAAAGTAGATGTGTATGGAGCAAATACAGTGTAGTACAGTATTAGGGTTGAGTGAAATATGTAGCCCTACCTTATGGTACCTTTATAAAGGTGGTTACTGACTAGTAAAGAGGTAAGTAAGTGAATTAAAGGGGTGGTTCACCTTCAAGTAAACTTTTAGTATATTGTAGAAGGGCCAATTCTAAGAAACTTTCAATAGGTCTTCATTATTTATTTTTCATAGTTTTTTAATGATTTGCAATTTTCTTCTGTTTCTTTGCAGCTTTCAAATGGGGGTCACTGACACCATCTAAAAACAAATGCTCTGTAAGGCTACAAATTTATTGCTATCGCCACCTTTTATTACATACTGAAATAAGGTCCTGTCTAAGATTGTTTACTAGCCCATGTAATAGGCAATATGGCGCCAGCCTATCTGATTTAAGTTTCTCAGTCAAGTTATCTCTCCCTGGTAGGCAGGAATGAATAATCCTTGCTCAAATAGAGCCTGTGAGCACTCTATAAGCAAGGAAACTCCAGTTTGAAGGATAGATTCCAGAGCTCGGGCTATATTGCTGCCTGTGTTATACCAAGATGGAGAGTCCAGTTGTATATTAATAGGGGTAGTGGTTTGTAATTAAAATGCAAAAACATAAGTGTTTTTAATAATGTATTATTGCATGTTTAAGATGGTTACTATTTAGGACGCGATAATGGTGGAGCTCAATTGGAAGACGCCGCCCCTCCTGCCCGAAAGCAGCTCCCGTGACACGCCGGTTCCTCCCTGTGGGCTAATATGCAAACACACTAGTACACGATTGTGGGCTGGTCAGAAATCTCAGGAGTCCGGTGCTTTAACCATCAAGATTCTTGACCAGAGAGGTCTCTGATGAAGTGCCCAGTGTTAGGGCATGAAACGCATTAGATTTGCATACCCCTCCATGTAACCCCCAGAAGCTTCTCAATAAAGCTAAGAATCTTGATGGTTAAAGCACCGGACTCCTGAGATTTCTGACCAGCGCTCGTTTTCTAGTGTTTTTGTATGTTTCAGATGGTGCCCAACCATCTGTATTTGTGTGTGTGTGCATAAACATATATATGTGTACATATATATATATATATATATATGTATATATATATATATATATATATATACACAGTATATATATACAGTATATATATCTATATATTTTTTTTAATTATTCAAAATTATTTAAAATTTAAATTCAAACTAGAGCTTCAGCAACTTAAATGTTCAAGACAAAAAACTAATTCAAATGTCAAAGCTGCCAAGTTCAAATAAAAATCAAAGCGATTTTTTTTCAATTTAAGTTCCAGTTTTTCACATATTACTTTAAAAGTTGGTAGACTGAAAATGATGATTTTTTAGCATAAAATCAGAACACGAATTGGAAAATTATTGTACCCAGAGGATGGAAAAGGTCAGAATCTGAAAATCCAGCATCTCAGACCTGCTGAGGCTGCATATAAGTCAACTGGAGTGATCCCAAATACTGTTTTTTTTAAATGTGCTAGGTTTTGTGCAATAACCCCGAAGATTTGGGTGTTTTTGGCCAATAATCTGAAAAAAACTTCGGTTTTTCAGGTTGGAAATTCGGAAAATTTCATAAAAAGCTGATAAAATATTTGGGAAAATGTATTAATAAATAAGCAAAAAAATGCAGATTTGATCTGAGTTTTTTTTTAGAAAATGTTGAGATAAATTCGGAATTAATTGGGCCTCCCCATATCTCAGAAACACAGAAATACAAAAGAAAGCATGATGTTATAAATCAGCATTATTTGATTATTCCCTACACAGATTAGTAAACAAACTAAACAAGAAACAGTATATTTTCCTTCACAAAGATCATTCAAAAAATCTGAATAAAAAAGTTTGTTACCACTTACCACTGTTGTTTTCTGTAAATGAGAGAAGTAATATTAAATTGCAGCAGGGAGGCAATAAGCACACATTTTAGAGAAGATGAAGAACATTTATGTTCATTAAACACTTTTGCTACACACCAAATTGAACTGGACATTTATTTTCATTCTGAAATTGCACTCATGATAATTATGGACTTTTAGAACTATAGACTTTTTTCTTCACAAGGCCACCATGGCAGTTTAACTTATGACAAAACAATAAGAGCTACAATATATACATATTTTACCCCATAATGTATAACTCTAAAATGTATGCAAAGAATGCAAATGCCTACTTTCTACTTTTCTTAAAACTATGCATACAGGGACAATGAAGGAACATTTATTCTGCAAAGCAAATTATTTTACCTGTTATCCAGAATGCTCATGACCTGGGGTTTTCCTGATAATTGATCTGTTTGTAATTTGGATCTTCATACCCTAATGTCTACTATAAAATCATTAAATAAACCCAACAGGCTGTTTTTGCATCCAATAAGGATTAATTATACCTTAGTTTGGATCAAGTACAAGCTACTGTTTTATTGTTTCAGATAAAAAAGTAATAATTTTTTAAAATTTGGATTATTTAATTATAATGGAGTCTATGGGAGACTGCCTTTCCATAACTTGGTGCTTTCTGGATAACGGGGTTTCTGGATAACTAATCACATACCTTCAGTGTTATTATTATTATTATTAATAATAAGAAGAAATAGGTGCTGCTGTGTGGGCAGGATGCATCAACTAAGCAAACAGTTTTTTTTCCAATGAAAGAAGAAAAAAAGAGAGAAAAAGCATCCCCCCCAGAGAGAAAAAAAACTAAGCCCACACCATTAATAGTTTAAACTATCCTTCTACAATAGGGCCAGGCTAAGTAATATTGCGTCTCAAGGGCAAAGAATAAGTTATGATGGTTACCTTGAAAAACTATAGGCCCAACACGTAAAAGGCCTGAGACTTCAACTGTTTCGCTCCGCAAACCACTTCTGAGGCAAGTCTATAATTCAAAAGAATATTAAAGTATCAAAATAAACTTTCAGGAATGGAAAACAGACTATCAGTGTTACTAAGTCAGGCTACTGAAGTCTAGAGAAGTCATACACTTTGGAGCTCATCTGAGATAATGCCTTTGTTATAGTGTTTATATGGCAGCCATAGTGACATACATGTGCAGCATTTCATCCTTTGGGATGGGCGAATTTGACCCATTTCGCTTAGTCAAAAATTAGCGTAAATGCATTAAAGTCTATTTTTTAAGACTAATTTTCTTCTGAAGCATGTACACATTTATCAAAATGGGAGATTAAGGGGCAAAAAGGGCTAACTCTAATTTCAGTTTTTGATAAAGCTGCCCCCTAATAGTCATGAATAGTCCTTAAACCCACTACGACATATCTGAGATAAGATAATGTTTAGATAACCCAGAAATCAGGCGTGAAACAATTATCTTTTTTAATTTTTATGTAAAAAATTACTTTTTTATGTTATATTTCAAATACCCTGTGTATATTTTGTTTCCTAATTTATTCTGCCCTGATGGCATTGCATGTATTATCTTGGCAGCATATCAGTCTGGTTTCTACTCTACTAGAATGAAATGGCAGTGCCCAGTTTGAGTTCTTGGGGGTTGATACCACTCAACATCCTTTACATTTTTTTTCTTAGTAAAAGCCACATTTTTCAAGGTAAACCTATAATCATTATAGGAAGGTGTTTGTCATTCATTCAGATCACAGTATACCTGTAGAAATAAGTCAAGTCAACTAGACTTGCTATTGTTTTTTTTCCTTGAAGATGTTTCACCGGTCATCCAATTGGCTTTCTCATATAATAAAAAGTCTATGGGGGAGATTCATCAAAGAGTGAAGTTAAGAGTGAAGTTCCGCCACTAGAGGGAAATTACACAGCTCTCCATTCATTTCTATGGGATTTTGAAAGGTATATTCATCAAAAGGTGAACTTTCACTTCACCCATTGATGAATACGCCTTTCAAAATCCCATAGAAATGAATGGAGAGCTGTGTAATTTCCCTCTAGTGGCGGGACTTCGCTCCTAACTTCACTCTTTGATTAATCTACCCCTATGTGCTGCAACTTCCCCTATTTTAAAAAACTACGAAATTATTTAATCAACCACAGCAGTAGAAGAAATAGTTGGGCCTTTACTTACCGGTGAACACAATAAAGTCTTTTCACAAAGATAAACCTCACAGTGCAGGAAGACAGTTGTATATTCACCAATAAATCTGAACAATTGTAGGGAGAACTGTGCTTTACTTGAGATGCCATTAGCAGCCACACTTATGGTGCCATCGTATGCATTAGGACATCTGCAAAACAATGTTGCACATTTTATAGGATTTTTTTTAATTATTCAAGGACCTTGTTACCTTTCTATTTTTTGCTTGACTAAGTTGCTCAAAGGATGGAGGGAGTCTGGGAACATTCTCTTTCATCCAGATCATGGTATATCTGTAGTAATATTTCAAATCAACTGGACTTGCTGTGTTTTTCTTTCTCAATTCAGAATTCTGAATTGAGAAAGCCAATTGGATACCTGGTGAAACATCTTCAAGAAAAACACAGCAAGTCTAGTTGATTTGACTTATTATTTCAGATATGATGGAGGAAGTCAATATCCGAGACCCCTAAAAATAACCTGTTTCCATTCTTATATCGTCTTAACTTACCCATTCTCAATGATGAAATACTTTGTTGGATGATAAATATTATTTGTAGGAGTGGCAAAGCAATTTTTCAGTACAATGTGAAACAAGGGTTGAGGTTCTTTGATAAAAACTCCAACATACAGCATGGATTTTGTTGATATCTTAACTACAGCTTCTTCATAAGGTGTGCTGTATGCTGAATCCTTGTACAAAGCCATGCCCACTGCAATCTTTCCATTGCCATCAATGTTGATGTTTATTATGCTATAGAAATAACAATAATATAGGTTAGATCATACACACACGATTACACACAAGGGGCCATTTACTACTACCTAATATGCTAGAGTGCTAGATAGTGCAAGAGCAATAAGGGGCTTGTCTGCACATTTTTAAGGCAAAAGTTCTGGTACTTCAGAATAGTGGTAATGAGTTTCAATTCAATCACTACCACTTTTCTGAAGCACCAAGACGTTTGCCTTAAAAATGTTTTTACACTAGTATGTTTTGTACAAATGATATATCTGTATGCTTGACAAAGGGGTTTTACCCCGAAACGTTGCGCTCACTAAAATCGAAGTACTGTCTCTTTAAAAAATTTGCCACGTTGATACCTTAAAGTTGCCGATTTGCTATTTTAGCCTATGGGGGGCCTCTTGGAACCTCTAAGGAGTGTTTTTGAAAAAATTTTTTTTACCAAAATAGTTTGAATCGTTTGAATCGAACAATGCATTCTAACAATTCAAACGATCTTTATTTGATCGAAAACTGACCTATTCGAACAAAAAAAAGTCAATATATACAATTATTTATGCAATATTTTGTGTTTTCCAATGTAGTGTACTATACTGAGGAAACATTAGGAACTGGTATAAATATGAGACTACAATCAAGTAATAATGCATTTGCAATAGACGACAGATTATAGATGAACATCAGGAAAAAAACTAAACATAAATGAAAAATTGATCATAGGAAAGAAATGGAATGCCAATTTTAGGTAAAAACATGAATTTGAGTGGTAGGACTGGAGATTTCAAGATGATACCACATAAAAATCAGACCACAATATTATTATAAAATAAAACCTTAGGTCTGGCGTCAAGACGGTTTCAAGAGATGCAATCATTTCCAAAGGATAATTGCACTCAACATTCACAAAAATGTCTTCACTGTAAATAGCCTGTGATGCATCAGGTGACAAGTGAATTGTGTTTCCAAATGTCACCATGTCTTTGGTTCTCTGTAAATAAAATAAAGGCATATTAGCGGGTTTATTTAGCAATAATTACATTTGTGAGGTTTTTGAGATCTTTTTTATTTTGAATAAACTCACAATTTAAAAAACTAGAATGTTTGCTTATTAATAAAAAAAATGTGAATATAAAAAACCTGATAGAATGCAATTATGGAAAAAAGCTCAGATTCCTTATATAGGTGAATTTACAAGTACTGAAACATTTGAAATTCTTGAATTAAAAAAAAATGGTTTGAATTTTGTATAGTACAGCTTCCATTGACATCTACATAAACTCAAGCTTTGACATGCTGAAGTTTTAAATTGATGTTTTTGTGTTTTTTGTGCTTAAAGAATACCAAGCATTAGAATTTTTGAAAATATAATTAAAATTATTGATTTTCATTAAAATACAGTCAAATTGAGGTAAAAATTAGAATTCCACCCTCGATAAATCACCTCTTACTGTAAATGTCAGAGATAGATGTGGCCCTTGTCATCAACTATCTACCCAATTGATAAGCAATGCAAGAGTCAAAATGTTCTGAAAATAGCCCCTAGCCATTATCTAATGGGATTGCAAGGAATTAATTCTGCATGTTAGGTCAACATGTTTTTATACTCAAGCTCTGTGACCGACTCTGAATAAGCAATGGAAGGAATCAATTGCCAGGATTTTCTGTCTCTAGGCAGTAACTATCATATAATGGGATTGCTATGAAGTCATTCCAAATGGCAGGCCAATATTAAGTTAGTACGTACAGTTATGTTGTTCCGACATTCTTCCATTCCATTCTGCCATCGTACTGTTACTTCGTAACTGCTGTACAGAAGTTCGGCACACGTACTGTATTCTAGGTGTATGTCTGGGATAACCACCTTCCAGGCTATGAGTTCACTTTTCTTGAAAATGACTTCAATATATGTTGAGCCACAGGACAATGTGGGAGAAAGGTCTATCACAGTGAGAAGGAAGGAGAATATTATTCTTCTGCAAGCATAAACACTATACACTATTTACATTATTTTTAAGAAGACTTGAAGGTTGATTTATTAAAGGTTGAATCTTAATGGTATTAGAGCTTTCTGAATTCTCAGTTAAGCTCTATTTCTCTAAAATCACAAATGCCATGAAAGTTATTTAAAGATCTGAATATAAAAAATACAAATGGAAAAAAAGTATTGAACAAATACAAATATCTATACCTCTTTTTTTACACTAATAAATCTAAACATTCAAGAGAAATAAAAAGAAAAACCTCATATTTTTTTAGAAAAAAATATGATTCGAGAAAAAAGGAAAGGCAAACGTTAGTAAACAGGCCCCTTAAGTTATGGAGATGCAAATTAAAGAAAGACTCATTATACATAAAACCTCAGGTCACAAGCATTCTGGAAAACAGGTTATCAGACTCATAACAAGTTGTCCATGGTTGACTGCCCAGGTTCTTAGAGGGAGGGGCAGATTTACTAAAGGGCGAATTGTTGCCAGTGACTGCTTTGCACATTTCGCCAGGCTCAAATTTTTTACCACTACACTAATTCACTAAAATGAGAAGTTGCACCCTGGGTGCTGAACACTGGTGACTTTATGCTAGTGATACTTCTTCAGTGCGAGCATTTCATGGCGAAGATTCATTAACGTTAATTTATGCCTAGCAAAAACTCACTAGTGATCTTACTCTTAGGTCAGTTTTAATAAGGCGAATAAGTTGTATGGACGTCTTTCTTAGAGATGTTGGTGCAAATACTTAAAGTGGCCACTTTATATTACAAATGTCCAATGAACCTTAATAAACACAAAAGAGATCATATAATACTCTACACATGAGCCCACTGTAAGATGAATGGCTCACAAATGTCTGGGGAACATGTTAATAGAAAAAAGTTTATGTTAGGACTTGCAAGCAATCCTGCTTAAAAAAAGGAAAAGTCTCCATCGTTTTTTCAACTTTAATGTGTTCTCGGCAGACAGAATATGATGTAACTGACATAAGATTGAGGAGGATGTAGGTTCATTTTAGCAGTTCAACTGGTCTGAGGTAGTGAAGTCAACTCTGGCAAAAGAGGTAGTGTTCAGTTACAGCACTTTAGTGAATTTGTAGAGCAACAGCCATTCACCTGAGTGAAAAGTCGCCGGGTGATAGAGTGCAATGAACACTAGCGATGGTCTCTTTTGCAAGAAAATTGTCGTCTGTGCCTTTTAGTGCATTGGTGTTGTCCTTGCGGATTGTATATCTGGCGAATTTTCACTAGTGACGGCCACTTCTGCCCCTATGACTTTGGAATTTTTTTTAATAATCATATCTCAAACTATTGCTTGCCAGTGTTTAATGCTTTTTTTTTATTCAACATTGAATGCTGGAACAAACTAGATGCAGTTAGAATACGCAATAGGCGTAGTAAATGCGTTTAGTGAAGGAAAGTCTACAAACCAGAATTATATTTTACACTGTAGGTCTGGAGAGGATCAGGGTGGTTATTTTGATAATGCTTAACTAATCCTTAGCAAAACTTTGCAATTGTTTTATATAAGTAGTTAATCTTTAAAGTAAATTAACTGGTTCTGGATTGTCAGGTAGTAAAATTAATAATTCACCAGGGAAGAAGTCAGACTTTTATGATGTATAGAATACATTCCCAGGCAGGGTCCATTTTAAAATTTCCCTTTTTGCATGAAAGTGGACAAACCAAAGATTACCTGGTGCACAGTTCTAGAGAAATTGGCAGCTTCTCCACCAAACTGGAAGGACAAGCACTACCTCTGTGTACCAGTAAATTATTCTTTCGTTTTTATTCGTTCCAGTATAGACAAGCACAACTGAATATTAATTTTTTGGAAAATGAATGAAAATATTTGACAGCATGTAACTTTTTTCTGCTGAAAAAAATCAGCGAGAATATTTTTCCTAAACAAGCTTAAAGGGGAAGGTTAGAATTATCA
>CM044448.1:96616506-96632349 GCA_024363595.1 Xenopus borealis | reverse complement strand
AAAGTTAACTTGAAGGTGAACCACCCCTTTAATGAAAGGCTTCATTTATTACTCAGGTATTACAGCAACCCATGTTAGCCCCCAGTATATCAGAATCTCTCAGTTCTGCACCTGGAATCACACACTATCCTGGCTCCTAACCAAGTCATGGCCATCACAGTTATAGAAATGTATTGCTTTCAATAGGCATCAGCAACACATTCTGTTGAAAAACACATTTACATGCACATCTGGGACCTGGTATTATTGGATATTTACAGACAGGGCAATGCAAGTGAGTGTCTTTCCATTGCTTAAAAATACATTTCACACATATAAGGATAATTGCTTCAGAATATCACCTTTAATGCAACCAATCGAATAATGTATTTACCTTTTCCTCTTTTTCCGCGTTTCTAGATTTCATTTCATGTTCCAGATATTCTATGAAGGCTGAAAGTGTCCGTTCTCCAGTGTAACGAATGGACTTTACAGAAATACAATATTTTATAGTTAAGAAGTGTTACTATATCATAACAGAGACAGAAATGGGCAAAGACAGAAACATAGTAAGAAATTAAAAAAAGAAATACAGGTATGCAACATGTTATCCAAAATGATCAGGACCTGGGTTTTCCAGATAAGTGGTCTTTCCATAATTTGGGTCTCAATACCTTAAAGGGGTGGTTACCTTAAGTTTACTTTTAGTATGCTATAGAATGGTTAATTCTAAGCAATTTTTGTTATAGTTTTTGACTTATTTGCCTTCTTTTTTCCAGCTTTCAAATGGGAGCCCATCTAAAAAAGAAATGTTCGGGAAGGCTACAAATTTTTTAGTTGCTACTCATCTTTCTATTCAGGCTCTCTCCCATTCATATTACAGTGTCACTTTCTTATCAGCGCACGGTTGCTAGAGTAATTTGGGCTCTAGCAACTGGATTACTGAAATTACAAACTGGAGAGCTGCTGTATAAAAATCTAAATAACGCGAAAAACACAAATAATAAAAAAATGAAAACCAAATGCAAGTTGTCTCTGAATATCCCTTTCTATGCCATACTAAAAGTTAACTTAAGTTGGGTCGTTGGCTCTGGATGGCTTGTGTTGTGTTGCATAGAGAATTCATCACTGATGTTGATGAAGGACTACAGCTCCCACAAACCTGTAGCATTTGTATGGCGCTACACTGGAAGGATTATGTCTCCTTTAAAGGAAAACTATACACCCAGAATGCATACTCAACAAACAGACAGTTTACATCATATTAAGTGGCCTAATAAAGAATCTTACCAAACTGGAAAATAGATACAGTAAATATTGCCCTTTTACCGTCAGCCACCATTTAGCAATGGTCTGTGTGCTGACCCCTGGAATACTTTAATATAATAATATTTTAAATTATGCTGGGATTGGTAGTCAAGCAACATTAAAAAAAAGAGTATAGATAAACAAAATTTTTAGATTCCCTTGAAAATTACCTGGGTACCGGATCCAGCAGGATAGAAGCGAAAATGAGGGTAGCGATCCAGTATCATCAGCTGAATATCATTGGCTGTGCAGTCTATTTTGGCAATAGTCACATTTTTATGATTCTGATATGTCATCCCTAATTCCTCCCAGATTGGGAATAAATTCTTACATTCCTGAGACCATGGTGCATCTGCAAGGAGACATCATTAAATCAGACTTTAATGCCAAAATATAAAGCACTTTGTTTTATTAGTATCCCTTCTCCTTTTAGTCCGTCAGCGTTTCTGTCTTTTTTATACGAGCGCATTTGTTTTATAAAGATGTTAGCGAGGTCATAGTTCTAGAGTTTTCAGTATTCTATGAATTCCAGTAGTTTGTTTCCAGCAAATTAATTAATTGAAAACAACTTAAAGGGGTGGTTCACCTTCAGGTTATCTTTTAGTATGTTATAGAATGGCCAATTCTAAGCAACCTTTCAATTGTTCTTCATTATTTATTTTTTTATAGTTTATAAATTATTTGTCTTCTTCTCCTGAATCTTTCTAGCTTTTAAAAGGGGGTCACTGACACCCTCAAAAAAGAAATCCTCTCTGAAGCTGCACATTTATTGTTATTGCTACTTTTTATTATTCGTCTTTATTTCCTGACCCTATCCTATTAATATTCCATATTCCCATACAAATCAATGCATGGTTGCTAGGGTAAATTGGACCCTAGCAACCAGATTGCTGACACTGCAAACAGGAAAGCTGCTAAATAAAAAGCCACAAATAATAAAAAATGAAAACCAATTACAAATTGCCTCAGAATATGCCTCTCTTCATCATACTAAAAGTCAACAAAAAGGTGAACAACCCCTTTAAAGGGGTTCTATACAGTAACACTGTCCCACAGAACCCCATAGTTTCCTGTAGAAGTAAAAACTGTAATTATAAATGCAAAAAAATTCACCAATGATAATTCTACTGACCAAAATCTTCATTATAACTGAAGTGAGAATGCTGATTCCCAGCACTACGTCAGGCATCTTGCTTTTATCTTACATACAGACATTATTGTGTAATTCTTTATGCATTATAATGCAGTGAAATCAAAAGTGTGGATTAAGGACAGACTTGTTCAGTTCTGGGGAGCAACTGCTTAAAGGGATTCTGTCATCAGTTTTATGGTGTTGTTTTTATTTCTAAATTACACTGTTTACACTGCAAACAATTCACTCTACCATGTAAACTTACACTTCTGAACCAGCAAGTCTATATTTTTTTAGCTGTAATATTGGTGTGTAGGTACGTCTCAGGTCATTGTGCCTGGTCATGTGCTTTCAGAAAGAGCCAGCACTTTAGGATGGAACTGCTTTCTGGCAGGCTGTTGTTTCTCCTATTCAATGTAACTGAATGGGGCAAATTCACTAAGCTAACGTTCGCCGCACTTCACCAGGCAAATTTTCACCAGCGCTACGCAAATTCACTAAAGTTGCGAAGTTACGCTTAGGTCGGCGAATAGTAGCGTAGTTGCGCTAGTGTTACTTCGCCAGGGTTTTTTTGGGACTTAGGAGTTTGCAAAAAAAAATTTTTAAGTTTTTCTATCTATTGTATTGAATTTTGCAAGGTCTGACCTGTGTAAGTGGTAACGTTCAGTAAAATGGTCATCTTAGTGAATTTGCATAATTATGATCCTTCGTCAGTGCGCAACTTCGCCTGGCCTGGGTGCAAAGTTGCGCTAGTCTATCTACTTCGCTAGCGAAAATTCAAGTCGGTGTTAGTGAGTTTGCGAAGTTACAAATTGACGTCACGCTGGTGAATTAGCGCTAGCGTTAGACACTTTGTGCTTTAGTGAATTTGCCCCATAGTGTCTCAGTGGGTGAGTGCTGTTCTTAGCTCTACCAAGCAGTTGTTACCTTCCCATTGTTCTGTTGTTAGGCTTGTGGGAGGAAGGGAGGGGTTGATACAACTCCAACTTGCAGGACAGCAGTAAAGACTGACTGAAGTTTATCAGAGCACAAGTGACATGACTGGGGGCAGCTGGGAAACTGACAATATGGCTAGCCCCATGTGATATTTCAAAAATCTGTTTTCTCTTTTGAGAAACAAATTTCAGTGCAGAATTTTAATGGTGTGTTTTGAAAAAAAAACATGTTTTCCCATGACAGCATCCCTTTAATGCTTCTAACTCCAATTGCAGGGACAAACAAAATGGATAGGGTTGCCACCCAGCTGGTATTTTTGATGGTTGATCCCAAAGTTATTAATAGGGAAAAAAAAGATAAATATATAGGAAGGCCGTGATTCTCATTGGAAAATATTTTGCATTGTTTTATTGAGCAATATTGTTTTGCAAATACAACCCTGATGTTGCTGAACTACAGCTCCTAGAATGCTTTAACCCTGATAATAGAATAGTAGAATTGGGTTGAGTAGCAGGGTTTAAATGTATTTTGAAATGTTAGACCCTAAATACACAAGGAAAAGGAAGACCTTATACTTTGCACACTACTTTTCCTATTTGTACGGGATGCCCGCTAGACTACCGCTATTTGCCCTGTGGCCAACCCTATGTAAGCAAATTATTGCACATGCCATGTATCTGTTTCATTAAACATCTAGACAATAAATCAATTTAATATGAATTTGCAAATTCATTAATACAGGTGAAATTGAACTCCTAGTATAAAATGCTATGGAAACAATGGTTTGAGATGTTTCTTGCAATGTGTTGATTTTGTGTTTATTTCCTGCAAATGTAACCTAAAACTTACTTGCATTACTCCACAGAACAGGCCCTTTTTAGTTTTGCATTCGATATCTGAGTCACGCTGAGAAATGACAGCAGCCATAGCAGAAGCCACAGTAAAGTGCTAGTTCATCCTGCTTTGTTCAGTTGTGCACAAAGTAGACCACAAGGTGTACAATACAGTACACCAGATGTTTTCACTAGTTTATCACATTTTTGGAAATATTTATTAATAGGAGGAAAGTCTGTGCATATTTGGTCGAGAACTTTTCTGATTTTGATTTTGTTGCATCTTTTGCCCATGTATTCCTTTTGCCAAATAAAAATAAACATCTGGCAAACTGAGTTCCACTAAACAGAAAAACACAAAAACCCAAAAACTAAATCTTTCTAAAAAAAAAAAAATATCAGTTCCAATTTATTATTCTAATTTCCTTACCATTTACAGAATCGGTTCTACTATACTCAAAATTATTTGTAAATAGTTCTACTGTAACTAATATTCTGCATCTTAAAAACTAAGGTTCCACTTTACAAAACAATCCAGAAACTCATAATTTTGCTTTCCTTAGCCATGATTTTGTGTGATTTATGAAAAGGATAATGAAAAATACTAATTGCAGTATATGTCAAAAGTCAATATTTTTTTCTATATTTGCAACTAGTTTGGGGGTGTATGTCAAGTACAAATAACAAGTAATTATACTTACAAAACATGATAAATGTATTTGACGTCTTATTGAATGCGACTCGATTGAAGTTTTTTCCGACAAGCAATTTTACAGGATTTTGGTCCCAGTCTTTAGGGATTTCTTCACTCTCTCTTTTTGGCTGTCTCAAGAAAACGAAAAAATATTTCAGCTATTTATTTAGCTCTCTGCTCAAATTGGAGTTCTTATATTTTTATCGTCCAGCAGAAAAAGGCTTTTTAAAGGGGTTGTTCACCTTTGAGTTAACCTTTAGTATAATATAGAGAGTGATATTCTGAGACAATTTGCAATTGGTTTTCATTTTTTATTGTTTATGGTTTTTGAGTTATTTAGCTTTTTATTCAGCTGCTCTCCAGTTTGCAGTGTCAGCTATTTGGTTTCTAGGGTACAAATTACCCTAGCAACCCTGCACTGATTTGAATAAGAGACTGGAACATGAATAGGAGAGGGACTGAATAGAATGATAATTAATAAAAAGTGGCAATAACAATACATTTGTAGCCTTACAGAGCATTTGTTTTTAGATGGTGTCAGTGACCCCCATTTGAAAGCTGCAAAGAAACAGAAGAAAATTGCAAATAATTAAAAAACTATGAAAAATAAATAACGAAGACCAATTGAAAAGTTTCTTAGAATTGGCCCTTCTACAATATACTAAAAGTTAACTTGAAGGTGAACCACCCCTTTAAGGGATCATTCCCTTGGCAGAAGTCATATTACATTAGAGTCTTTTTACATATTAGAATCTTTTTTCCCATAAGTATATACTTGTTACACAGCCTCGGTGGCAAATCAGCTGTACAGACAATGAAAACAAATGACCAAATATGCCTCTGTTTAGAATGTACCTTTCCCTAAGGCTACTGCTGAGAGAGAGAGAGAGAGAGAGAGAGAGAGGGGAGGGGAAATTTGCTAAAGCGCAAAGCGTCTAATGCTAGCGCTAATTCGCCAGAGTGACGTCAATTCGTAACTTCGCAAATTTAGTAACACTGACTCTGGCAAATTTTCGCAAGAGAAGTAGATAGACTAGCGCAACTTCGCACCCTTACGCCAGGCGAAGTTGCGCAATGACAAAGGATTGTAATTACTCATTTTCCTGAACGTTACCACTTACGTTAGACTTTGCTTCGCCAGGTCAGACCTGGTGAAGTTCAATACAATAGATAGGAGTTTGAAAAAAAAAACCACACTGGGTGATAGGGTGATAGTCTGAAAAAGATCGTTTTTTTGGGGGATGTTACCCTCCTTCCCCCCCTACATTTCCTAACATATGGCAACTCAACTATACAGGGGGCACATGTAGGGCAATAGGACAACTTTATTTTATTTATTAAAGGTTTCCTGGGCTTGTGTAGTGGCTGTAACATATACTTCTATTATACGCTTAAATTCGCGCCATATGCAAATTAGGCATCGCTAGTGTAAATGCGCTTTGCCTGTCGAACTTAACGTAACTTCGCACTTTAGTGAATTTGTGTAGTGCTGGCGAAGTGTGACGAACGTTAGCGAAGGCCACACTAGCAAATTTTCGCCGCTTAGTGAATTTCCCCCAGAGAGATAGAGAGATTTTGACAATCCCAAACACCCAAATCTCAAATTACTACTGTATATCCCACATATCCCCTTTGGGCATTTAATACAAGTCTTCTAATGTTTAATTAGTGCTAATGAATAAACCCCTTTGAGCAGTGTATCTGCCTTTAAGCCATTCCTTAAAAGCTCCTACAATTTATACTGAATCAGTACCCAGGGCGGAGGTACTACTAAGGAATTTTGGCGTTCCAAAGAGGTAGTCAAACCCTACTTACAAGTCTTCTAACTTATGCTACTTACATATCAAGCAAATTACAACATTCAGCAGCTTGATGGGCAGCAGGGAGTATGAGTACAGTACAGACTGAGAAGGGGGAGAAGAGAGAGGGTGTGATAGTGTAGTAGGCAGGCAGATGAGGTATGTTCCTAACACCCCTCTCATATTTGCACCCTAGGAATGTGCCTCTTCTGCCTACTCCTAGTGCCAGCCCTTCTCTTTCCTCTACAGCTACTCCCTGTTTCTCAGCAAATTTGATTTGTTGGTTTGTATCATTGTAGCTATGGTTGAAAATAAAAACAGGAAATCCATCAGGTTCAACCTAATGTCATAGCAAAACCATCATAACTGCTAGTGGAGCATTTGAGTATAGAGGGAGCATGACGATGCTGGTTGGTACTATGTGTTTGTGTTCATGGGAGCTCCTGCCAAATTAATTTGTACTTGGCCCTAAGATTTCTGATGGCAACCTTGGATACTAGACATGCATTTGAACACATTACCCTTTATTTCTTACCTTAGCTTTCCCATCCAGGTAACTCCTGCAGAAATGCCTCAGATTTTCAAAGCTAACCTCATCAGCTGGCATTCTGTACTTCACATCAGTGGTCAAGTTTAAGATACGGACTGCTGGTGTGTCAACTTCTTTGATGCGGAAATACTCAAAGATGCGCCCATTCTGAGGCTCGTCTGTGTCCACAAGTATAAAGACAATCTGGGAAAGCATTAAAAGAAAGATTTAGGATAACCGAAAACAAATAATATTGTAGATAATAATGAATAATATATGGCACTGGCTACACTTTGGGATAAAATTTATATTTTCTTTAAAAATGGCTCCTTTTTTGAAGCTCCTTTTAGATATGCCATGGTCCCTGTTTCAAATAAGTGGTGGGTGGGACCGAATGGTCTGCCATAATTACAGTAGGAGGGGGATAGCCAATAACAGACCTACAGCAATACAAGTAAAGACATGCTTCAGTTCCCTATTAGGTCAGCCTAGCTGCTGTCCATTCATTTGCAATAATAGGAGGACACATTAGGGCTCATCTAAAACCATTGCGTTGTTGCCTAGTTACGGACGCAATAGGCAGAAGAAAGCTTCACACATGCATTTGATGTGCACAAGAAGGCTGTCCCCACGTTGGCAACATCAGGTGCACCTGTCACTGGCCTAGACTTCCAGGTAACCTTACATGATAATATATGACTACATACAGTTACAGTTTATGAAATCCCCCAAATATTAAACCTAATTCCTTTTCATTCATTTCATTAATTTTACATTTGCCTATCTACCGCTGTGCCTCCAACCTCCCTTTCTTATTTTTAATAATGTACATTATGAGACAAAATAGAAAATATAAATAAACTACTTTTTAAAAAAACTAAATAAAATAATGATCAAGACATTTAATCCTTCCTAATGACTTCCTTTATTTCTGTACCTTCTTTGAAATTTATTTCAAACCTGGCATTTCAAACTCCAATACTGTACTTGTAATACAAACCTTGCCTCTGAATTCAAGGGCCGCAGATTCAAAATTTTCATAAATTGCACCAAATGATTGGGAGGATTTGGAGGTGAAGAGCAGAATGTGACTATCAACAGGGACATCGAAAATAGTGACACGAGTCTGGAAAAACCAAGACGGACATCAATATAACCAATGTATCTAAGTGACTTGATAACTTGATAGTATTTTCATAAAATAATTTTTTTTTAAATGGAAAAATGCATACAAAATAATCTAATTGGGTTTATTCTCCCAAAATAAAACTATGTCACACTTAACAATTTTAGAATTTTTTTTCAGAAAAAATATGTAATTCTAGCTATCCTACTACATTCCCCTGTTTCATCTGCAATAAATCTACTTGCTATTATATATTACAGGTATGGGACCTGTTATCTGGAATGCTTGGTACCTGGGTCTTTCTGGATAATGGATCCTCGTTCCTTAAGTCTACAAGATAATCATTTAAACATTAAATAAACCCAACTGGCTGGTTTTGCTTCCAATAAGAATTAATTTTATTTTAGTTTGGTTCAATTACAAAATACTATTTAATTATTACAGGAAAAAAGGATAACATTATTAAAAATGTGGATTATTTGGATAAAACAGAGTCTTTGGGAGACGATCTTTCTGTAATTCGGAGCTTTCTGGATGATGGGTTTCCATCATCGTCTACCTGTAGGTTTATTTTTTTATGGCAAGAAATGTAAAAAGCAGTGGAAACTTGGCATTTAGCTGTCCAAATAATGTCATACATCCCCAATTCTCTTGAAATAGATATCTTCACACAAAATAATTGTGCACTTGTTATGTAGGGGTCAGCATGAAAGCTGCAGGTCAGGTGGATTCTGGCAGGCAAAATGATTCCTGCAGCAAGTTGCAGACCAAATTGGCACCAGCCCAGACATTCCACAATTTCCTTCATGTCCAAGCCCAACATCTGGTAGCCGACCTTGCTTGCCGCTGTGATTTATATACTTGCATTTGTTCTGCCCTGCCCCAGTGATAACGCTAGAGATGTGTCAGTTGGGTGCAGATATATGAATAAGTGCCAAAGATTGGCTTTTGATTGGGTTAGGGTGGGTTCAGAGTAGGTGCCGGTTGAATAATTTTTGACTAGTGCATCAATGTTTTACCCCTATGAATATCCCAAACACACAATGTTTCACATTCGGGTTCATAACTGGAATTTTTTAACTATTATTGATACATCTTTGCAAAGCTTTTCTTTATAAGTAAAATAAACCAAAATTATCATAAACCATATCAAAAACAGTGTACACAATACACCCCAAACACAGTGCTTTATACTGAATCTGTTTACCTTTTCCTTACCTCGAAATTATACTCAGTCACCACGTTCATAAAGTAGGTTCGGATTAATCTCACTAGGTCCAGCTTGCTTTCAATTTCTTCTTCTGGTATTAAATAGTGGGTAGGATTGTCCTTTATAACCAGCAGAAACAAGGGGATAAAAATGTGGCTGTGGGATGAATCCCCTGGTTAACTAGGGGATTCCTTGATGTAATTGACATCAATGACATAGTATATAATGTTATAAAGAGAATGAATTTGCACATTAACATAACTTTAAACAGTCCAATCAACCTATGAAAAAAAGCCTATGAAAAAGGTACATGAAGCTAGAAATGATTTGCATATATATGTAATATATTTATATTGTTTTATGGAACGTTCCATTCCATCATATTTCCCAAGACATTTTGGGGTAAATTCATCAAAGAGTGAAGTTCCGCCACTAGAGGGAAATTCCACAGCTCTCAATTCATTTCTATGGGATTTTGCAATGCGTATTCATCAATGGGTGAAGTGAAAGTTCACTCTTTGATGAATCTACCCCTTTATGACTCATCTTTCTATTCAGACTCTCTCCTATTCAAATTCCAGTCTCTTATTCAAATCAATTTTATTCAGCAGCTCTTCAGTTTGCAATTTATGCTATTTAGTTGCTAGCAACTAGATTGCAGAAATTGCAAACTGGAGAGCTGCGGAATAAAAACCACAAATAATAAAAAATGAAAACCAGTTGCAAAGTGTCAATCCCTTTAAATGAAGTAAAATTAGAAAAAAATATTAAAATGGGCTAATTGAGGCAAAAATATGTCCATATTAATCCAAACATAGGTTAAAAAAAAAAAAAAAAACAAATACAGGTATGGGACCTGTTTTCCAGTATGCTTTGGACCTGGGGTATTCCGCATGTTATTTTGACAGAGAAAAACTTAAATCACTTTCAAAAATTAGAACTATTTCATTAAAAAGGAGTCTACAGTACAGGAGATGGTTTTCCTGTAAATTGGAGCTTTCTGAATAGCAAATAATGGATTCTATACTAGTAAATATCTGTTAGAGATAACAGTCTCACTGATCTTATTTTAAATCATTTGTCTAGGGTGTATGAAAGTGTTCAACATTATTTAGCAGTGCTGAAACATATATTATTGACTATGACTATGAAGATTCCCATTCATCCAGATATATCTAACACAAGTAACTAAAAACAACTGGACTTGCTGAGAAATTTTAATGAAGACATTTCACTGCTCATCCGAGTAGCTTCTTCAGTTCAACTGACTGGTGTGGGGAGTTCTCGGCATATAGACTCTTCCAAGCATCCAATCACAACGTCACATTGTAACTTTTCAGAGATGTGACATCTGCTCGGATGAGCAGTGAAACTTCTTCATTTAAATTTCTTAGCAAGTCCAGTTGTTTTGAGTTACTTGTGTTAGATATATATTACTGACTGTTTATATATTTCCAACACTCTTCTGTACCTTTTTGTATACTGCAACCATATTTGTAGTAATTCCAACATGCGCAAATATATCGTCGTTGCTGACCAGTCCAAAGGGAAAGTCAGGAATATCCTTGGCAGCTTCAAAAAAATGTTCTTTCTTGCTATACGGTTCCTGTTTGTTAAAAAAAATTATGAAAGTTGTTGTATAACGCTTAGCAAGAAATATGTTTTTGGAAAGAATATTTGAAGATTTAGAAAAATTGATATTTGCATACTTGTTGGAGGGGATGATAGGGATATTTAAAGGTAAACAGTTATCAAAATATAATATAAAGCTTTCACGGAGGAATGAACTAATAATTTTGTTTCATTTCTGTTTTTTTTTTTTTTTTTTTGGTGTTTTGTACAAATGCAAAGGATTCCAGGTTATACGAGTTGTATAATTCACCAATAGCTGAAAAATTGGTATCTTTTAAACTTTTATTAAATGCAGTGTTTTGTTTTTTCTCTTCTCCCTGCAGAAAATAAATTGCTTATTATTTATTTTAGACCTATGGCACACATGGCATTTTGACCACTGCCTCCGTCCAGTGGAAAACAGCAGAAGTCAGAATGCCATTTTTGTCTTTCACTGCTGCTAAATACATCATTAGAGCAGATCTGAGCAGAGGTCTGCATATTCTGCAGCACTGTAAAATAAATGTGTTATACAAGGACTATGCAGCATTACAAACATAGAATATACAGCAGTTACATACATAGAACATACAGCAAATACATATGTAGCGACCCCTAATCGATACAAAAGGTGAAGAAGGTGCTGTGCATAATAGTTATAATTTAAAAGGGGAAGGGATTGAGACACAAGGGTGTAAATTCACTAAAGCACGAAGCGTCTAACGCTAGCACTAATTCGCCAGCGGGATGTCAATTCGCAACTTCGCCGATTCACTAATACTGTCCCTGGCGAAAATTCGCTAGCGAAGTAGATAGACTTGCGCAACTTCGCACCCTTATGCCAGGCAAAGTTGCGCACTGACGAAGGGATGTAACTAAGCTAATTTACTAAGATGACCATTTTACTGAACATTACCTCTTGCGCTAGACTTTACTTCACCAGGTCAGACCTGGCGAAGTTCAATACAATAGATAGGTGTTTGAAAAAAACCCTTTTTTTTCTAAGTCCCAAAATACGCTGGCATCTTTTACTTTTTGTAGGGTGATAGTCTGTAAACAGTGAAAATGTATTTGGGGTTACTCTCCTTCTCCCTGAGTGCAAATTCGCATCTCAGTGAATTTGCATAGTGCTGGTGAAAATTCGCCTGACGAAGTGCGGTGAATGCCGGCAAAGCTGTCGATAGCGCATTTTCGCTCTTTAGTGGATTTGCCCCAAGGTGTGGGAGTGGGCAAGATCAGAAATAAGTATGGTGAGAGGTGGAGCATATGGTATTTCATTTGGTAGCTAAATAGAATGGGGTAGGCTTCTCTAAATAAATGTTTTAAGAGATCTTTTGAAAGCAGAAAGTTTGGGAGAAAGTCGGACAGGCCATGGGAGAGAATGCCAGAGGAGTAGTGCAGCCCTTGCAAAGTCTTGAATGCTAGAATGTAAGGAGGTAATGAAAGAAGAGTTGAGTAGTAGGCAGTAGAGGAGAGTAGCAAGCGGATGAATGAATATCTAGAGATGAGTTCAGAGATGTAGATTGGGACATGAAGTTATGAAGTGCTTTGAATGTCAGGGTCAATAGTTTGAATCTTATTCTGAAACTTTGCGGTCAGGGATTGGCTGAGTAGCATGGCAGAGGAGAAGTGGTTACTGAGGTGTATTAGTCTGACAGCTGTATTCATTGTGGAATGGAGAGGTGACAATCTTTGGCGGGGAAGGACAATTAATAGAGAGTTACAGTAGTCTACATGCAATATGATGAGAGAGTCAATAAGAATATTGGTGGCATCTTTGGTGATATATGATCGTATTTTGTATATGTTCCTTATGTGAAAGTGACATGATTTAATAACGACTGGAAATGAGGAGTGAATGACAGGGTAGAATCTAGGATAACCCCAAGGCCTGGGGATATGGGGTGATAATGTAATTGTTAACTATGTTATTGTTGCTATATTATTGTTTTTTTATTAGATTACTTATTACTTAATTTATTTTATTATCTATATATTTAATGTGTTGATTATGATTGTGTAATGACAAAATATTGTTTTGCTTAATTTTGCCTTTCTTCTTTTAAAAAAAAAATTAATAAATAAAGTAAATATAAAAAAACTATATTATTGTTAACTATACTTCTAGAATGTAATGGGTGTTAATTGGGGGAAAGTATAGGAAGTATAGCGAGACAAAACAGGGCACAGGACAGAGCCTTAAGGATCCCCAACAGAAAGAGGTGGGGTAGAAGATAATTGTAACACTGAAGGAATGAGTAGTGAGGTAACAAGAGCGCCAGCACAGGGCCTTTTTGTGAAGGCCAAGTCAATTGAGGAGGAGAGGATGATCCACAATGTCAAATGCAGCCAAGAGTTCAAACAGTATTAGTAGTGAGAAATGGTTGTTGGCTTTAGCTGTTAAAAGGTCATTAGTTAGTCTGGTTAGGGCAGTTTCAATTGAGTGTTGTTGCCTAAAATCATATTGTAAGGGGTCCAGTAAGTTATTGTTAAAGAGGAATAGGTGCTCAAGCAGTTTATAGATAAAATGTAGCAGGCAGATGAAGAGAGGTTCCAGTTGAGAGAGAGAGAGATTAAATAGATGAGTTAAGGCTTTAATTAGACAGGGATTGGGTTTGCAGAGAAGTTGGGAAGGAATGGGATCAAGTGGGCAGGTAGTAAGGTGACAGGAAGCCAAAAGTTTTGAGACTTCCTCAACAGTCACGGGAAAGAAGAAGCACAGAAGAGCCCTGGGAGAGTGGACAGAGGTTTATGAAAGTCTAGGGGGTTAGTTGTGTAAAATATCACTTCTGATGGTGTAACCATTTCTTGAGCAGAGACAGAACACACTACAGCACTTACAGTATGTTTGCAAAAATGAAGACTGTGCTTATTAAATCTCCTAGATACCTTGACCTTTAATAAGATATCTTAATTTTTGCAAACAGACATTCCACAGCTTGTTCTTTGATTCATGAATTGCAATCCATGAAAGAGTCCAAAGCTGGCCATAGACGCAACGACTTGGTCGTACGAATCGAGGATTCGTACGACTATCGTACGACTTTCGGATCGTGTGTGGAGTGTTCCGACATTTGTCGTGCCATGCCGATCGGTCGTTTGGTCGATCGGCCAGGTCAGAAAATTTTTGTCGGCTGGCGATAATATCTTTGCGTCTATTGCAGATCGTACGATTTTCAGTGGGAGACCGTCACTAGGTTTTTAATCGTACAGCTTTTGTACGATCCTTGTCAGGGGCAGAACGTCAGCTATCTGTGCTTTTTACTACTTATAGTTGATCTGAAGGTTAGTGGCAGGTCGGGAGCAGGTCGGGAGATGCAAAGATCCGATCGTGGAATCATCTTACGATCGGATCTTTGCGTCTATGGCCAGCTTAAGGCAGGGGTGCCCAGGACGTCGATCGCCACCCTTCCCCTGGTAGATCGCGACCTGCCCCTAGGTTTCCCCTGCACTTCCTGGCTGTGATGTCACAAGTCTCGCGAGACTTGGTGAGATACAGCCCAGCCGGCGCCATATTGATTTATTCCATGAGGGGAGAGCAGACACAGGAGCAGCTGCTGTGCTGTATCAGGTAAGCGTCCTGCTCCCCCCTCACCCTGTGCCCGCATAAGTTTGTAAGTTTTTAGACTGCTGCTGGGGGGGAGTCAGCATCCAAAAAGAAGTCTGTGCAGAGCCAGTGAGGGAGCCCGGAAAAGGAACAGAACGTCACAGTAGTCAGTGTGTCATACACACGCCTGCTCCTCCCTCACTCACCAGCTACACAGCAAACAGCAGCACAGCAAACAGCAGCACACCAACCCGCCTCCCACTTCAGCAGCCTCAATGATTTTTACAAAGCTCTCTTCTCGGCTGCATTACGCTCACCTTCTTAACTCCCCCTCCCTCCCAGAAAAATAAACTTGTTTGTTTTACAACTAGTCTCCTCCGTTGCACAAGCTCTTCTTCTACAACTGCAAGCTCCCCCCTCCCTCCCAGAAACTAAAGGTGGACTCTGGAGTCACTTACTTCCTTGCCACAAATTCATTTCTATGTGATCACTGACACACGTGTTTAACAGGATCAGGCTGCAGCAGCACGTTCAGTAAATTCAATACTGTGAGTGTCTCAGTGCTGCTCACATAGAATGAAATGTGCTGCAGAGAAGTAAGTCACAGCAGAGTCCACCTTTAGTTGCTGGGAGGGAGGAGGCAGCTCCAGAAGGAGAGGAGCTTGTGTGTAACGGAGGAGACCAGAGTTGTAAAACCGTCAGGGTTTTTATTTCATGCCTGGTTTCTGGGAGGGAGCTGGGAGTTACAAAAGGAGAGTGTGAACAGAGAGAATAAACAGGAGCGGAGTTTAAATAAAAGTTACAAGACTACAGAGGCTGGATGCGGGGGAGGGTGGAGGCTGGCTGTGGGGACAGAAGGAGATGAGTGCGGTGCTTTGGCCACAGAGTTTTCTTTCTGTAATGGGATGTCCCTCCAGCCTGGCTCAGGTATGTTTGTGCTGCATTTTTATAGTGACATAAAAAAAACACAGTGGGAAAAATCACTCAGACCACTAGATTTGGCAGAGAGTTTGGCACTGGGGGAGGGATGTACAGTAAGTTCTTTTGAGGCAGTGATCCCCAACCAGTAGTTGGTGAGTTACATGTTGCTCTCCAACCCCTTGGATGTTGCTCCCAGTGGCCTCAAAACAGGTGCTTAT
>CM044448.1:96516968-96527414 GCA_024363595.1 Xenopus borealis | reverse complement strand
AAAAATATTCTCTAGCTGATCCCAGCATGCATGGCTAGATTGATCCTTACTTTATAGCATGTTTTTACCTGCGGAGATCTGCCACTACCACTGGTTTGCCTGGGTAAAGTAAGGAGAACACCACTAAAAAGCTGATTGGTCTCTTGGTTATCCTTGGTGATATCAGCATTCTCATGCAGCCCAAACACATCTGGGTGGGTGATAAGTGGTAAACTTCTTATGTAGTCAACACAGGACTAGGGAGAAGACATTGTGATTAGATAACAAAGGATTATGAAGAGGAATTTATACATCTGTATTGTTTCCTCCAGCTGAACTCGTGTTCTGTGTGAAAACTATGATTCTAGCTAAAAACATTCTACTACGAATACCTTAACCCTCCCTTTCGTCCACCTCTCAAAAGAGGGAGGGATGGAGCATTTATGTTGCCTGATCTTTCTGAGACTCATGATCTAAGACCAGAGGTGCTTGTATGTTATTAGTGGTGTAGGAATCATGGTTGATATGGTCCATATAAAAAACTGATGAAATTGCTGAGGTTCCAAGGGAATCATTGTTAAAGCTGATACTCTAATGAAAGTTTGAGTCAAAGGTACATTTTCCTTTAAAATAATGCCGGCTCTGTACTTTACCTGGTATGTACCATATGAAGGAATATAGTATGCATCTCCTGTTGAGAGTCTATACTTGTCCTCCTGTATGTCCTCGTTATAGACTATAGACAGCAAGCAGAGAAGAAGTCTCCTGTCTTTGTCATCAGTCACTCTTCCTCCGTAATTACATTCACCTTCCAAGAATAAAAAATGGTTATGTTCTCCTACACAGAATAACATATAAGGGCTCATTCAGTCAGACCCAAGAATAATCATTCTGAACTGAGAAAGCCAGTTGAGAAGTTGATTGGTGAAACGTCTTCAAGAAAAACACAGCAAGTCCAGTTCATTTGACTTATTTCTACAGATATAACATGACCCAACACCCAAGAATAATATTAGTTTATTTATGAAGAATATTATTAATTTATACATGGCTGATGTAGACATTGACATTTGCTTAGTTAATTTACTCTTGGGCGTATGCCTAGTATAGAACAGTGATTCCCTGCCAGTGGCTCATGAGTAACATGTTGCTCTCCAACCCCTTAGATGTTGCTCCCAGTGGCCTCAAAGCAGGTGCTTATTTTTTAATTCCTGGCGTGGAGGCAAGTTTTGGTTGTATAAAAACCAGGTGCACTGCCAAACAGAGGCTCAATATAGTTTGACAATTAAAATAGGGGCTAGCTAATAGCCAATCACAGCTCTTATTTGGCACCCCAGGAACATTTTTCATACTAGAGTTGCTCCCCTACTCCTTTTATTTGTGAATGTTGCTCATGGATTCAAAAGGTTAGGGATACATGGTATAGAATAACCAAGTCCAAGAATATTTACTAGATAAGATCATGATTAGATTTGAGAAATCTTTGGTGTGTGTATTTGTCAGCTACTGTGCACTCAGATCTCCGTGTGTGTGTCATTGGGAGGTCGGGTTTGTTTTGATAAAGTATCTGGGGTTAAAGGTATTTTATATATAAGCTGCTTTCATCATTAATAGGCTTCTATACACTGCTAATGATAACATGTCTCATGTGATACCACTAGTAAGGGTATATGCATGTTTACAGTATGCAGCACTGTGTTACAAGCTTCATCAATTAGCTTCATCAGCGCTAGATAACGAGATTGCAGATGTTTGCTCTAATGATGTCCACCGTGCCATTATTCTTTGATCATGATCATTGCTGTCTTTATGCTGACTCTCTTACAGCAGCTAAAAACTCCTTGGTTGACACTTTGAACAACAGCAGCAGGCAGTATCTATCTGTATGTGATACAGTAAATAGGAAGATGGGTGACCTGAAGATGGTAGGATTGCAAGGCGGGATTCACAAGCTGATGATATGCTTGTGATCTCCATTGTAAAATCTAATGGGGTTATGTAATAAATGGCACTAAGTTTGCCCAGGAGCAGTAACTTATAGCAGGTTCTACTGGTCACCTGTTTAAAAGCAAACATCTTATTGGTGGTCCTGGTCAAACTTAATGTTTTTTTATTTTTATTATTTATATTCTGCATCCAACACCCAGATCTCCATTTTTTTCCTGAAAATTACCCATATTAACGTACCCTATACAGTGCCTATCTAATCCATAATATATATATATATATATATAAATATCATAAAAAAAAATTGAAGGTATGTATATGCTATAATGTTTTATAAATATTTAAAGGGGAACTATCGCGAACATGAAAATGTAACATAAGCTTCATCATACTGAAATAAGAAACGTTGCGAATACAATTAAATATTCTGCACTGTTTCTGAAATAATCAAGTTTATGTTCACTATCCCTCTCTTAGAATATGATTCTGTTCGTTCTCTCTTCATGCAGCAGTTGGGTGTCAGATGAATGTATCTTATAGGTGGGGCTTCCTTTACTAGCAGATGTATTAGAGCAGGACTACACTTCCCTTTTTGGTGGATGCGACAGTAGGCGCGAAAACGGATGAGACATGTCTGATGCAACAGGAAGCAAATTCGCTTCATCCGACGCAACACGACTGTCGGATGAAGATGCAGCTTGCAGCATTTTCATCCAACAGTCGCGTTGCTTTGCATCAACCCTGCGATACTATCCAACTTTTCTATTACTTACCTTGTACCTGTAGCATCAGACGTGTCGCATACGTTTTCGCACATCTGCAGAAAACGCAGGTAAATCGTCCTTGTAGTCTTGCCCTCAGAGCTCACTCAAATAACTGATTCTAGTACAAACAAAATCTAACAAAATAACTGCTTTTTGCACAAATTCTGCATGTAGAGAGACATGATGTCTGGTGATTATAATAGAGTGAGCTCTAATACATCTTCTAGGCAAAAGGAGCCCCCCCTATATGGATACTGGATCACAGCACATTTTGAGTAAACGGTTATTTTCTCTCCTAGTTACACCTGAAAGCCCATAAAATTTGCCTGAGATTTGGGGAAATTTTTTATTTGCTTCCTGTTTTCAGAACTAAAACTGAATGGCTGATACAATGATTTTTACTTGTGAACTTGTTATGAGTAAAGGGGAGGCCCGACCAAAGCTTGAGCCTCCAATGGGAAGCCCGAAAAAGTTCAACAAGTCCAGCAACCTCTGCTGAAATATAACAGGAAAATCCATATTGTTAACACATCACAGTGATATACAACGAACACTATACTCTAAAGAACATTTTTGCATATGCAGCATATCAGGAATGATAAAAGAACATAGAGGTCAGTGGTGTCTACACCTGTGATACTATGAGAGAACAATGGAGCTCAGGAATAGATTATTTATAAGAATGGAGACGCATTCTCTTTATGGGGGGTCACTGACCCCTTCTACAAACAAATGCTCTGTAAAGTCATTGCTACTTTTTATTACTCATCTTTCTATTCAGGTCCTGTCCAACTCATATTCCAGTCTCTTTTTAAAATGTATAATTGATGCAGATACTGGAATTGGCAGGGTTAAAGGGCATGGGTAGTTTGTGTAGTGATTATGATTTAAAAAGAGTAAATACAGTTGTCTGACAATAAACGGCTTCAGCCAACCACTAACCATGAGTGAAAGAAAAGTTTTTCTGTTATCATTCATATTCTTTGAAAAATGGTTAAGAAATCATAAACACTGCCAGGGTGTGTAAACTTATGAGCGCAACTGTATATGCTATAAGATTTCTATCATAAGGTCTAGTTTTTGCTGCATTGTGTTTGCTATGGGTTCTGTTGTATTCAGCCATCTCTGTCCAGTTTAATGAAACATTTGATAATAAATACTTAGAACTACTTCTAAAACAATGTGTATTTTAAAATGCAAGCATTATTATTATTATTTAAATGGTGCCACATTTTGGAAACTATGCGTTTATGAGATACTCATTAGCTGATGTTACTTGCCCTTTAACAGGTAAACAGGTAAAGAAGGTGTAGTTCATTTGAGCTGTGAGTGGCCACATGTGAGGTCCCTGCAATCTTACATGTAACCTGCCAGTGCCTTAGTATGTTATCTTCCCAATGTAATGCTTAAAAGAGAAGGAAAGGTTAAAACTAAATAAGCTTTATCAGAAAGGTCTATATAAAGACACCAGAAAACCCTCAAAGTAATGCTGCTCCGAGTCCTCTGAGTCAAAAGAAACACAGCATTTCTTTCCTTCTATTGTGTACACATGGACTTCTGTATCAGACTTCCTGTTTTCATCTTAAACCTTCTTGCCCTGGGCATGAGCATGCTCAGTTTGCTCTACACCCCCCCCCCCCCCCCCCCCCCCCCCCTTCTCTGCTGTAATCTGAGCCCAGAGCTATAAGTGAGCAGGGAGAGACTCAGGCAGGAAGTGATGTCATACCAAGCTAATACTGCAGCTGCTATCCTAAACAAACAACTCTAGAGCTTTTGACTCAGGTATGGTAAAACATCCTACAGAATAAATATAGCATTCTAGCGTGCACTAATGAGTTTAATCTATTGGCAATAAATTGGGAGCTTGTTATACCCCAGTATCATGTCAGGGACCTAATGCTTCAGTGAATCCTAGTGCGATCACCTGTACATTAATTAATTAGATTTTTTAGAAACTCCTACACAGACAATTCCTTTCAGGTGCCATCCGCTTGTCACAGAGTCAGCAGCCAAGATAATTAGCTGGAAAGCCTCAGTTTAAAGGATAAAGAGAAAAGAATTACCAGGGAAAATTAGGGTATGCATTGTAAATCAGATTTTCTTTTTAATGATAGGCTTGCATGTGTTGGGATAGCTATAGTGCTCCCAGTCAGTAGGGAACCCTTAGAACTGATATTGCTCCTATCCCCTAAAATGTAAGCTAAAGTGCAATCAGAGCAAAACACTGCTATTCTATTAAACTCAGTGGCAGAAAATGTTTATTTTAATAAGAAAGGAGAAAAGGACCTGACAAACTGATAAGATGAAGCTACATCCTCCTCAATCTTACGTCAGTCACATCATATCCTGTATGCTGAAAAGTTATAAAAATTAAAAACACTGATTTTTTTTTCATATTTTACAGTGAGATCGTGTTTAAAAGCTGTAACTGTTAAATATTTTTGGCTTTAATATTTTTTTAACCATTTGAGGGGCATGCCATATTTGGTTTAGGGTGGGCTCATGTCTAGGACAATAGAAGATCTCTTTTGCCTTTATTTTGCTTCCTTGGTCATTTGTAACAATAAGTGGCCACTTCAAGCATTTGCACCAACATCCAGTGGCGTAACTACTGGGGGAGCAGAGGGTGCAGTTGGGCCAGGGTCAGCACCCCCACAGGGCCCCCCGGCAGATCAGGCTCACTGCAGCAGGCTGGAGTCGGCTGTGGCCACTAAGAAAAGGAGGAGGGTGGGGGGCCCGGCTGCAGTAGCCCATACCAAGGCCTGGCCCCACCTAGTTCCATTGCTGCCAACATCTCTAATAAAGACACATATATATGACCTATATGTACCTGCCTTATTCAAGTTTTCTAGGCAAAACTTCACTATGAAATACCTGTGCTGATGAATTTGCAAGCATTCGGCTGCCTAGACGTAACTCTACATTTTGATGAATTAGCATATGCTCTGCTATTTAATGTCTGGAGAATTGTGGTAATGCGTTCCAAGGCCAAATGTCTCCCTTTAGTGAATTTCCCCCACTGTATCATGTTATGTTGCCCAGCAGGACTGGACTGGCAATCTGTGGGTTCGGGCAAATGCCCGATGGGCCGTTTGCTTTTAAAAGTAAATGGGCTGCTCACCTAAAAATGCAAATGAGGTCTGTCTTTAATATGTAAATGAACTAGTCACTTTATAAATGTAAATGAGCTGCCCATAATAGCCAGCTACAGCTAAGCCAATGCCTGCATTTGTTAGTGCTCATGTCAGTACTGGCATATGGGAGGAACCAGGAATCCTGACCAACTTCAGTTAGTAATATTAGAGTTGCTCGCTATATACCCAATCCCTTATGCTTATGATAGGTATGTTGGCAACAGGAGGATCCATGCTCAGAACAGTCACTTCAGCCTGTATATGTTACACTGTGATATGTAGCATTAATTGTATGAGTCAGACTAGTCTCTTCAAGTATGACACTCTTTGGCCCTGTGATACACATGGTAATTAAAGTTCTATTATCTGCCAGGGTACATGGTCTAGCTGGGGGCATACAAAGGAAAATTTAGAATATAATGTAAGTAAAGGGCCATTAATCCATCTGATAGAATAGTTGTGATAGAAACTAGGGTGAGATATGTGTTGCAAGGACCAGTACCAGCACATAGGGTGTATAATATTGCTACGGATTATATGGTAATGGACTCTTAAAGGGGTGGTTCACCTTCAAGTTAACTTTTAGTATATTGTAGAAGGGCCAATTCTAAGAAACTTTACAAATGGTCTTCATTATTTATTTTTCATAGTTTTTTAATGATTTGCAGTTTTCTTTTGTTTCTTTGCAGCTTTCAAATGGGGGTCACTGACACCGTCTAAAAACAAATGCTCTGTAAGGCTACACATGTATTGTTATTGCCACTTTTTATTACTTATCATTCTATTCAGTCCCTCTCCTGCAGGGTTGCTAGGGTAATTTGTACCCTAGAAACCAAATTGCTGACACTGCAAACTAGAGAGCTGCCGAATAAAAAGCTAAATAACTATAAAACCACAAACAATAAAAAATAAAAAAAACAATTGCAAATTGTCTCAGAATATCACTCTCTACATTATACTAAAAGTTAACTCGAAGGTGAACAACCCCTTTAATAAACACTAGTTCTAGTTAACCTTGGGGTTGGAAATATATATCATGCTTTGCATGCACGTGAATACATGGGCTGCTTTGATACTTTTGCCAGGGCTGCTTTTTCCTCTCAGTCTGACCCTGTTGCCCACAATACATTTTGCCACTCGATGATGCCCCAAGTGCCCCGCCAAGTACAATGCAGAGGGCTTGTTTCCCTGTAGGCAAGCCAACATGTAGGGTGCCAACAGCCATGCTCCTACACTTTGCTTCAAATAAGTTGTGCAAGAAAGGAATCCTAGATATAGCCACATGCAGAAGGCCTTCTTATAGCAGATGTATTGACATAGACTGAGCACCCTATGAAACCATTAGTGGTGGAGAGGGAAAGTTCTAGGTAGCTGGCAGATAGAAGAGAGTGGTTAAGAGAAAGCAATGAGATGTAAATTAGAGTTTATATCATGCCTTTACCTGTTAAATACGTCAGTGCTTCAAACGGTACTTCCTCGTACTCATTCAAAAACATCTGTAGCTGTCTCATGCTGATCCGTAAATCAGATTCGTTGAACTCATAAGGAATATTCCAGCCTGTATTTAAGCAAAGGGTTTACAATAAGCTTTCAAGTCACCAGCAGAGTGTTCCATGATGAGCAGCAGCTCCCAGATTCTCCAGCTAATATAAATTAATCATACTGTTAGGCTTAGGCTCATAGAAGAGTTTTGCCAAAAAATTAAATCATTAAGTCACTTTAAGGGGGTTATTAGTCAGAATGCTAAAAACTCAAAACATGAGTTTTTTTTTTACTAGAATATTAGAATTTTTAGTGGGAAAATGTTTTTAAGATTTATTACAGCCCAATGCTGCAAAAAGTCTGAATCCAAAGGCTGTTCGTAAGTCAATGGGAGTGGTCTCTATCCTATTTGGAAGTTCCTGTGGTCTGCGCTGGAATTCCCCTGAAAATATGATATAATCCAAAAAATTCAGGCTTTTTTTGGGAAAAATATATGAAAAATACGCAGGATTCGGGTTTTCGCTTGATTTTATTGAGTTTTTCCCCGATCCGATTAAACTGTAGGGATGCATCAAATCCACTATTTTGGATTCAGCCAAATCCCTGAATCCTTCCCGAAAGATTTGGCCAAATACCGAGCCGAATTCGAACCCTAATTTGCATATGAAAATTATGGGCCAAAAAGTCACACGATTTCCCTCCCTGGCCCTAATTTGCATATGCAAATCCTGGATTTAATACATCCCTATTAAATTGTGCTTTTATAATAATAAATAAGGCCAAATTGTGGATTCTAGTTTGGTCAGACTTTATTTTCCAAAAATCAGATAAATTTGGATTTTTATAAATAACCCCTTAATTGTAATAATTCTGACTTAGAATAAATACATTTAAAATCAGATGAAAACTATTCCTTACCTAAAGGGCCAAAATTCCTCCTTTCTTGAACAAGAGCATGAAAAAAGCAAAGCCCAAATAACAGCTTTTGCCAAATTTGTGGTTTTTGGCAGGAGTTGAAGAATGTTGCGTCAGATACCGGGTCATTTAGGTAAGAGCGTAGCAGATTTGCCCTCAGACCCTTTGGAGGCTCGTTTGTCATTTTGATCCCGTTTTGAAGAATACTCACAGGAAACTTGTCCGAAGGGTAACTGGTCAGCCAGAGCCTGAAATATGGACAGGAATTACCTGGTCACCTATTATTGGGTTATGTGAAGTGCAACACATTTTCATGTTTTCTCTACTTAAACAGCAACTCTTAGTTACACACTTATAGAAGCAGTGAGTAACATGCTGGGCTTGGCCAATAGATTTTCTGCAAACCTGTATACAATTTAAAAAGGTTACTTATGGCTGATGAGTTTTCCCTCCTACCCCTAGGAACATTTTATGTGAATACCTATGATTTACTCTGTACACTATCCTTGGTCATTTGGTTATTTATGTTGTACTTGCATACCATTAAAGCACTGAGAGGCCTTTAATTTAAGGCAGTTAAAGGACCAGTAATGTCAAAAAGTAAAAGTTTTTTAAAGTAATGAAAATATAATGTAATATTGTGCTTCGCTGGTATAACTGGTGTTTTTGCTTCTGAACAACTACTATAGTTTATATAAACAAGTTGCAGTGTATCCATGGGGGCAGCCATTGAAAAAGGAGAAAAGGCACTGGATACACAGCAGATAACAGATAAGCTCTGTAGTATACAATGGGATTCTACAGAATGTATCTGTTATTTACTGTGTCTCCTGTGCTCGAATGGCTGCCCCATGGCTACACAGCAGCTTGTTTATATAAACTATAGTAGTGTTTCTACAGTAAACACACCAGTTTTACCAGTGCAGGGCAACAGCCCTTTATATTGCCACTCTTTTAAAAACTTACATATTTGGCTGTTACTGTTCCTTTAAAAAAAAAAAAAAGAATTCAGACTTTTACCCTCATTAATTTGAATGCAATGCTTGTTCATTTTCTGGAATTAATACTTTGGAGTGGTGTTAGTGCTCATTGTGGCTGCTGAGCTCTAATACTGCATAGACTAGAGGGCTGAGCTCTAACACAGAACACAATGGTTTTCAAAGCAACTGAACACATTATACTGGGCTGACATTAAAGGGCTGGTTCAACTTTTAGTATGTTATAGAATGGCCAATTCTAAACAATTTTTCAAGTGGTCTTCATTATTTATTTGTTGTTGTTCTCCATAAGGCTACAAATGTATTGTTATTGCTAATATTCATTACTCATCTTTCTATTCAGGCCTTTCCTATTCATATTCTAGTTTCTTATTCAACTCGATGCACGGTTGCTAGGGCAATTAGGATGATGAAATTGTATACTGGAGAGCTGTTGAATAGAAAGTTCCTGGGTTGGATTGGGCCGACTGGATACTGGAAAAAAACCCGGTGGGCCTGTGCCCTCATGGGCACATCTTCCACATGTTCGTTAATGCGCGGGCCGCGTCTTTTGCGCAAGCGTGCAGAGTGTCTTTCAGGGGAGGGATTTTGGAGAACGAGAGGGAAACATGGTGACTGCCAGGAGGGCCCTTTGCCTTGCAGTCCCGGTGGGCCACTAATAAGGCAGGCCGACCCTGGAAAGCTCCATGACTCAAAACAAAAAACCCACAAGTAATAAATACCAATTACAAATTATCTCAGAATATCACTATCACATCTGCATAATAAAATTAAACTCAAAGGTGAACTAACCCTTTGAACACTAAAGGACTGTAATAGTAACTGTTCTAACATTCAAATTGCTGGACACCACAGTGACAGTGGGTGACACCGCAGTGATTACCAGGCATTGCTGCTGCAGGTATTATTGCATTGACTATGCCAAACTGTATGAAGAGCTAAAGATACATTGTTGATCTAGGAGGTTCGACTTCTCTTGTGCATTTTAGAAACACTAAAAGCCTTTATTTTATTCTTGGACTCAACTGATAGGTGATGTTCCATATATCCAGGTACGGGATCTGTTATCTGGAAAAGCTCTTAATTACAGAAAGTCTGTCTTCCATAGACTCCGTTATAATCAAATAATTGAAATGTTTAAAGCAGGGGTCCCCAACCTTTTTTGCTTCGGGGGGCCGGTTGTGAGGCAAACATTTTTCCAAGGACCGGGGTGGGGGGCTCTGGGGG
>CM044448.1:96460176-96516951 GCA_024363595.1 Xenopus borealis | reverse complement strand
GGGGGGGGCGCTGTCCAATTGGGCATGCTAGTGTCCAATCCTGGTGCGCTGGCGTCCATTTTGTCGCACCTTGTAAAAGCTCCACGGCCCACTCCAGGACTGCCCGCCCACTGGTTTGGGACCCCTGGTTTAAAGTGATACTGACACATTCCCATGAAAATCATAGGAACGTATCAGTATCAAGGAGGTGCTGTATGGAGTTTTTTGCCTTCCTCTGGATCAACTAGCAGTTAGGCAGTTAAAATAATTTAAAAAAAGTTAAAAAGGTTGAACTTGATGGACGTGTGTCTTTTTTCAGCCTAACTTGCTACGTTACTATTCCGCGTGCAGCACCTCCTTGATATTGACACGTTACTATGATTTTTATAGGAAGGTGTCGGTATCGCTTTAAAGATGATTTCCTTTTTCTCTGTAACAATAAAACAGAAGCTTGTACTTGATCCCAACTAAGATATAATTAATCCTTATTGGAAGATAAAACTGCTTATTAGGTTTTTTTTTTCATGTTTACATGATTTTCTAGTAGACTTAAGGTATAAGGATCCAAATAACAGAAAGATCCATTATCTGGAAAACCTCAGGTCCCAAGCATTTTGGATAACAGGTCCCATACTTGTATTTGGAGAAAAAGTAAACCACATATCATTACTGATAATGAATAAATAAGTGTGGGTAAAATGGAAGCCATAATCACGCACCTGAACTTCTCGCTCGTATTCTCCGGCACAATTGTCTCTTCACATATTTTCTCTAGAGCCGGCATCCAGCTGGTGGCAAGGTGGCAGTTCTGTAGGACAACCCAGGAGCCCTTTTTGATGGCGGCATGAATCATTTTTTCTGCTATTGGCCCCTGGCCCTGCCCCAGGGAAATGGTTTGAATGTTTTCTCCTCCCATGCCAAGGTCATCCGCAAACTTCAACAAGCCTAGCAGGGGAATCCGTATACTAAGTGAATTAATACACGTCTTTACGTACTGTGAGATGTAGAATACTGGTACAGGTATAGGATCCCTTATCTGGTAACCCGTTATCCAGAAAGCTCCAAGGAACGGAAAGGCCGTCTCCTATAGACTCCATTATAATCAAATAAAACAAAATCTTATACTTCTTCCCAACTTAGATATTATCAATACTTATTGGATGCAAAACCAGCCTATTGCGTTTATTTAATGTTTAATTGATGTTTTAGTAGACTTAAGGTATGGAGATACAAATTATCCAGAAAAACCCAGGCACTGAGCATTCTGGATAAGTTTTTCAAAACACATCAGTTAAAAGTGCTGCTCCAGTAGACTTCTGCACTGAAATCCATTTATCAAAAGAGCAAACAGATGTTTTTATATTCAGTTTTGAAATCTGACATGGGGCTAGACATTTTGGCAATTTCCTAGTTACCCCATGTCATGTGACTTGTGCCAGCACTTTAGGAGGGAACTGCTTTCTGGCAGGCTGATGTTTTTCTTTCTCAATGTAGCTGAATGGAACGCAGTGGGACATAGGTTTTTACTATTGAGTGCTGTTCTTAGATCTACCAGGCAGCTGTTATCTTGTATTAGGGAGCTGTTTCTGGCTACCTCCTCCCCATTGTTCTGTTGTTAGGCTGCTGGGGGGAAGGGAGGGGTGATATCACTCCAACTTGCAGTACAGCAGTAAAGAGTGATTGAAGTTTATCAGAGCACAAGTCACATGACTTGGGGCAGCTGGGAAATTGACAATATGTCTAGCCCCATGTCAGATTTCAAAATGAAATATAAAAAAATCTGTTTGCTCTTTCGAGAAATGGATTTCAAAGCAGGATTCTGACAGATCAGCACTATTAACTGATGCATTTTGAAAAAAAAAAAATTCCCATGACCATATAGAGAAATATGTTTAAGCTTTCATAACCTACCATATTTTGTAAAATGAATGTAATTATGGGGTATGTCCACACAACACGCATGGTCCAAAAAGTTTGGCTACGCAAGCCAACATTTTTGTCCCTTATTTCCAAAATGTTGGGAGGTATGACTACTTTTATGATGTAAAAAGAAACAGCCCCATAAAGCTTTAGGGTAGAGGCACATGGGCAGATTCGGGGAGATTAGTCACCTGGTGACAAATCTCCTCTTCTCCCTGAACTGCCTTCCCACCAGCAAGAGTGTAAATCAATTGAAGGCATTCTGAGCGCTTCGTTTTCTGAAGGTGACTCCAGAAAACGAGGCACTCCAAGTGCCATCCCGCTGCTGATTTACATTCTAGCAGGCAGGGAGGCAGTTCTGGACAGGGTCCTACCGAGCCGCAACCAGAGCAGCACAGCGAGCATGCGCACACAGAGCAGCATGGAGCCGCACCAACCGCAGGCGCAGCAATTTGCTTTTTTTAGGGTCAGGAGAGGGGGTCTGGTCTGTGGGGGCCCATGAGCCCTGAGGCCCATCGGTTTTTTTCCCGGTGTCCCGCTGGGCCAGTCCGACCCTTGTTCTGGGAGATTAGTCTCCCCAGGAAGAGGTAATTTGTCGCCAGGTGACTAATCTCCCCCAAATAGCACCATGTGCCTCTACCCTTACAGATGGATCTCTAGCTACTGCTGTAGAAGAACATTAGCTGCACAAAACCAATCATTGATTAAAACAGAAACACACATGCTTGCCATTACACCACTGAAACATGCAGAAGTCCTTAATTTAAGTGTCATCCCTACATGAAAACTTGCTGGCTAGCATTAGATTTATTCACTGAAAACTCCCAAAATATGGGCGTTAAGGCAGGGAGGGGGAGATAAAAATTGTTTGCAGGCTGCTTTCTAGATGATAGAGCTTTGCCCAGTGATTTATGTTCTTTGCTGCTCAACCCTGATCACTCTGATCCTAATTATCAGTACTACATGTCAACACAGCTATAGTCTTTATGGGCCTGGATATACAGATTAATCTACTGAGAGTCCCTTGCCATTATTAGCATTGACCTACTGGGTTACTCAACAGAAATGAGTAAAAAGGTGCTGCATATCTTCTTATCTCCTGGCCTGCAGCAGTTATGCCTTGCTGTATAAGTGTCTACATGCAAACTAAATATTTGGAAAACTGAACTATTCGGGACATATCTCTAGACAACATTAGGAATTAACCAGCAAAGAAATGAATGTAAAAATGTTCTGCCTGCTCCGCTGAGTATTTTTGCCCATGCTGTACATTTATTTTGCTTTGCTTTTCATAAATGAGCAGTTTTTATGCTATTAAAAGTGCATAGACAGTTGCAGGCTCATTTAATAATGGATAACTAAACCCTTAATATATTTTATATACAGGAATGGGATCCGTTATCCAGAAACCCATTTTCCAGAAAGCTCTGAATTACTGAAGGGCAGTCTGCCATAGACTCCATTTTACCCAAATAATCCAAGTTTGTAAAAAAATGTTTCCTTTTTCTCTAGAATAATAAAACAGTAGCTTGTACTTGATCCCAACTAAAATATAATTAATCCTTATTGGAAGCAAAACCAGCCTATTGGCTTTATTTCATGTTTTTATGATTTTCTAGTAGACTTAAGATCCAAATTATGCAAAGGTCCATTATTTGGAAAACCACAGGTCCTAAGCATTGTGTATAACAGGTCCCATACCTGTACTGAACTTATTGCACCACCCTAAAGTCTCAGCTTCTGAATAGCAACAATCCAGGTGCATCTTTGAAGACACAGATCTTCCCTGCTAAAGGGCTGTGGTTGCCTTGGGCTGATATGGAAGCCCAAAACATAAACATTTCTACATTACTACTTTAGTTAAAGGAATTGTTCAGTATAAAAATAAAAACTGGGTAAATAGATAGGCTGTGCAAAATAAAAAATGTTTTTCAATATAGTTAGTTAGCCAAAAATGTAATGTATAAAGGCTGGAGTCACTGTAAGTCTAACCTAAAAGAACAGGACACTACTACTTGCTTTTCAGCTCTCTTTTGTTTACACTGAATGGTTACCCTGGTGACCAGACAGTAACCAATCAGTGACTTGAGGGAGGGCCACATGGGTCATAACTGTTGCTTTTGAATCTGAGCTGAATGCTGAAGCTCAATTGCAGACTCACTGAACAGTTATGTCCCAGGTGGCCCCCCTTCAAGTCGCTGACTTACTCAGATTTAGAGAGCTGAAAAGCAGGATGTTGGATTCTGGCTATTATATTTGACATCCAGTCACTCCAACTTTTATAGTTTGCATTTTTCCCTGACTATATTAGAAATATTTTTTATTTTGCACAGCCTTTCTATTTAACCAGTTTTTAATTTTACCCTGAACTGTTCCTTTAAGCTTTAGTTACCTCTTAGAGGTCAACTTTTAGTGGATTTAGATAGTGATGGGTGAATCTACCCTGCTTCGCCGAAAAATTCTCGAATTTCCACCGAAATTCGCAAATTGGCGAAAAAATTTGCAAAACGAGTCGCGGCACGTTTTTAACACGCTCCGCTGCAATGTCGACGCATCGCGTGGTTCTTGACGCGCGTTTTCGTCACGTCAAAAATGACGCGCTACTCTTTTTTTCAGCAAATTTTCGCCAGGCAAATTTTCGCTGGAGTTTTGCAAATTTATTCGACGCGAATTCGCCCATCACTAGATTTAGAGCTTTTTCAATCCATGATTAAACTTTCTCTAAAATCACGAATGCCATATTAAAAGATCTGATTATAAAAAGTAAGAATGGGAAAAAAACACAGAATCTCTAAAAATTTACATTTTTCAGTCAATTACTAGCAAAAAATAAATAAACCTCTAAAAGTCTGAATGGTTAAAAAAAAAAAAAAAGTGCAATAGGATCAGAACTGACTTCTATAGGACCTAGAATGCTTTTACTTGGAGAAGATTTACGTGATTCTTACAGGGGCATATTTACTACATTCACATGAAGGATTAGAAATTCGATCGAATTTTCAAAAAGATTTGAATTTTCGAATGTTTTTGAGGTCCACTTCAAACATTGAATTTTGAAAATTCGATCAAATCGAATGATTACAATAATTCGAATAAAAATCTATTTGAATATTCGAAAATTTGACAGTCGAATAACTTCCCCTTTAAATTTTTATTCAACTGCCTAGTTCGCCAGTTTCAACCTACCAAATTGGTTTTCATCATTTTTGATCGAATAAAAAAATTCAAATTGCTGTAAAATCCTTTTTTATTTCCCATAAAATTCAATGGTCGAATTCGAGGATTTTTTTAACCCTCGAATAGACCCGAAATCTGCCCCTTAATAAATATCAAATATTTAAATTTTTGGAGAAAAAAACCCCCACATTTATTTAGAGGAAAAAATACCATTCGTTAAAAAAAAAAAAAAAAAAGAAATCAGAATTTTACTAAATCAGCCCCATACACTGACACTTTTGGTACTCAAAGAGATCTGTGAGCTGAACCATGCCTTGCAGTATAAAACTACTAAAATCCAAGAAACCACTAAATATAGAAAATGAACGTAAATAAAACATTACTCAGAGAACACACCAGTTCACTTTTTATAGATAAGAATCCCTATAATTTGTTTATGAAGGTTTATAATTGGTTTAATAGAATAATAACATTTGTCTGTAGGCTGTAGACCAGTGCTATTGTATTGCAACTCCCAGAAGCTTATTTTTATTGAATAAAAGCTTTTTCCTCTTAAAGGGCAAGGAAAGTCTAAAATAGACTAAGGCTAGAAATGCTGTATTTTGTATACTAAACATAAACATGAACTTACTGCACCACAAGCCTAATCAAACAAATGATTTATGCTTTCAAAGTTGGCCACAGGGGGCTGTCATCTTGTAACTTTGTTATACATCTTTGCAAGACTAGACTACATACACATGCTCAGTGTGGTCTGGGCTTCTTAGGGATCAAAAAACAAAGCTGATACGGTTGTTTAAATGCTGGTGAGTCAAAGGTCTAGTACATTTTTATTGATTTCCTTGTTTTAAGCAGGGTTGGTGATTCATTACATCAACATGCTTTATAATTGCCAGATTAAATTACCTGCCATAAGAAACAAATCATGCTGTGGGGAGCGTGACAGGCCATTGTGAATTAGCACTGCCTCCCAATAACGCAACTCATAGGCACAAAACCACAGTGTGCCATTGTCCTAAGCCACTAATGGAAAATAAAACTTATTTCCACTACTAGGCAAATCCATATGGAAAATATAAAGAAAGTGTGTTGTGACCCTTTAAAATTTGCTTTTGGAAGAAAGAAATTTAAACCTATAAGTAGTTTAAATCATACACATTATAAGACAGCAGGGTCACATTAAAACAAATGCTCATTTTATAGAGTAACAAGGCTCTATTACAGGTTTGTGAGCCTAGGCAGGAATAATGTATTATTTTCATATATAAGCTAAATTATAGCAATATATTTTAAGATATTAAGCAATATTAACAGGACTTGGGTCTTCATACATTTTATATATATCTTATCATATATAAGCTAAATTATAGCAATATATTTTAAGATATTAAGCAATATTAACAGGACTTGGGTCTTCATACATTTTAAATATATCTTATCTTAAAATATATTGCTATAATTTAGCTTATATATGATAAGATATATATAAAATGTATGAAGACCCAAGTCCTGTTAATATTGCTTAATATCTTAAAATATATTGCTATAATTTAGCTTATATATGAAAATAATACATTATTCCTGCCTAGGCTCACAAACCTGTAATACAGCCTTGTTACTCTATAAAATGAGCATTTGTTTTAATGTGACCCTGCTGTCTTATAATGTGTATGATTTAAACTACTTATAGGTTTAAATTTCTTTCTTCCAAAAGCAAATTTTAAAGGGTCACAACACACTTTCTTTATATTTTCCATATGGATTTGCCTAGTAGTGGAAATAAGTTTTATTTTCCATTAGTGGCTTAGGACAATGGCACACTGTGGTTTTGTGCCTATGAGTAGCGTTATTGGGAGGCAGTGCTAATTCACAATGGCCTGTCACGCTCCTTAGGCTAAGTCCAGACGGGGAGATTCGGGGGCGATCCGTCGCCGGGCGACTTTTAGCCGCGACGGATCGCCCCCGAATCTCCCCGAATAGGTAGGCATTGGCGCTGCTTCAAAGCGCCGGCTCGTGTTCACACGCGGCGGCGCGATTTTCAAAAGCACTCCAAATTGCCTGGCGAGGCAATTTAAAGTAATTGCTTGTCAGGCAATTCACAGCTTTTAGGAATAGTAGACAATGAGGTGTTCTGCCTACTAAAAGTGAGGGACTTAAAGTGCCAGAAATCATCCAATCTGCCATTATCTTAGCCTTGCCTGAGCAGCCACATTGGTGTGTTTGCCACAAGCTCTTCATCACCTCCCAGACCTCTTCCAACCAGTTGGAATCACCTATGAGTATGATGCACAAACAACTAAGATTTTACCAGAAACTCTCTGGAGGCATAAGTGGGTTCTGTAACAATTGCTAGCCTGTACCTGTTCTCTCCATAAGTGTTATGGCTAAAGTTGTGCTTAGTAATTTAATTTTTGGGCATTCTAGTTTCCAACCTTACTGGATGATCTCTGTTTCTTTTACTTTTTTCGAATATTTTTTCTCAAAAAAAAACAGAATTACCTGCCATTGGATCAGCTCCAGGCGACAGCACAAAAATCAAAGGAGCACAACAGTTGGAATCATTGTAGCTTCCAGCAAGGTCAAATGTTGGCGGCTCGATAAACTTTTTGCCCATGTTTTCGGAAATGAATTCTTGGACCGCTGGAACCATTTTATCAGGCCTGAGACACCTTAGCACCACCAATCGATTTATACCATTAAGGTCTTGCCACTTATCTGGAAGGGCGTCATCTTGAGGATTTAAGGAGTCATAAATTGTTTTCCACTTAGAAATATTGTCTGTTACGTGGTTCATGAAGCCACGAAGAGGCTCTAGATTTGATGCCCTTACAATTTCAGCCCAAGATTTATCGGACAGCCAGATAGAAGCAGGGTTTGGGTATGGGTTGTCAAGTGCTATACCACCAGTCAAGAGGAAACGCCAAACATCATCATTTACTTTGCCTTCACCTTTCATAATACCAATTGTCAACAGAAGTGAGAACAAAAGTTTGTCTTTTTCAAAAAGCGATCTGCAGACATTGTTGTAAGTACTTATTGTAAAGTGTCCAATTATATTTTCAATTCTCTCATGCAGGTTTTCACTCTTCTTGCTATGTGCAAGGGAGTGAACATAAAGGTTTATAAACCATGTTAAAGAATACTGGTACATTGGTTCTATATTGGCCAGGTCAGAAATGCAAAAGAATATAATAGATGAATGAACTGCCACTGGTTTGTATCCCATTCGTGTTGAATCTATTTCTTTCTCAGTTGCGGAGGCAATTTGTTGCTTTTCAGAAATTTCCTCCGAGAGTAGTTTTGACGAAGATAAAACTTTAATGGCTGTCTCATCTTCTAAAATGTTTCCTTGAGAGGAAGAAAGGACTTCCAAAATTTTGTCTTCTATTTCTTTCAGTTGTTTTTTGTTGGTTGCACTTTCGACAATCAGCTGATTCTTCTTTTCCTCCAGTTCAGGTTTTTCTTTTGCTGCTACAATGCCGAGAAGTTGGTCCTGAAGACCCAAGGGTGTTATCATGAAGTTAAGGAGACACACTTTAACAGCCACTTCTGGAAGGTAATGGGGGTTTCTTAAGCGGGTGGTCATGTAAAGTCTAAAGTCTTTTGAGTACTCTATAATGTTTTCACCTAGTCTTATATATTCTACACCTTGCTGTTTAAATGTCTGTTTTAGCAGCAGAGGCTCCAAAACAGCATCTATTTCCTCACCAAGGTTTTCAAGTAAAACTGGGTTTCCAAACTGGATGGCATTTTCTAGGGTCCTTGTATATGTTGAGTCAGACAGCTTTATAACAAAAAGTTTGTTGGCTTTTTCCATGTTCTTTATCCACTTGTTGGCTTGTCCTTGAGGGTCAATCATCAAAGGAAATCTTCTTGAATTAGAAACAATAATGCCATTGTCTACTGAAAAAGAATCGACAGGCAAACCAGCAATTTGCCAAGTGCGAATTTTAACTGGATCTCCTAAAGTAGAACTTAAGTTGAAGTCATCTGAGCAAGGTATTTTCTTTTCTTTGCATAAAATCTGCCATTGATTCTGGCATTCCTGACGGTAGTCTACAGTGAAAGCTCCTAAATAGGCTACTGTACCTGATGATAGTAGTACATCCCCAGTAAGATTATTATACCTTATGCCTAGCACTCTTGCTGCTTCTGTCCATCTATCTTTTTCTCCTCCTAGGCCACTGATTAGTTTCTCTGCACGTACCAATTTCTGAGAACAGAGTTCAATGTTATTTTCCAGTTCCATCTTCTTCTTATTCATATCGCTTAATTCATCATTTAAAGCTTGAAGACGATCCTCTACAGCCTTCAGCTCTGCCCTTTTTGTATTTAACTGCTGCATTTGTATAAAGAGTTTACCTTCAGCTTCTTTAAGACGTTCCCGTTTTGGGGCAACCACTTTAGCCACTCGATCATACACTTCCATTGCTCTCACCCATTTGCAAAGTCCTTCGCAGGCTGAAGAAACATTCTTGATGACGGAAGGCTGAAAATCAGGATTGTCAATAAATTTTTCTCTTATTTTCTTCATCACTGCAGGGTTGATGTTATCCTTATCGAATGCCTTCAAATTTTCAAGAAACTTTAGATCGCCTAGAACCTTTTTGGAAGGCCCCCAAAAATCTTCTACCATTTTACCTAAAGTAAAGCAAAAACAAAACCGTAAAATTAAGAAGGAAATCCTGGTTATTAAAAGCATTTACAAGAACAAAACTAGAAAAGATACTATAGTGTTCAATTTGTTCCAAAAATTACAACCCCAAAGTTTTTTACACTTAAAAAAGGAATACAGAATGGGAAATAGAGATGTGCTAAATTCCATGGATATGGATTTTGACCAATCACCAGATTAAAAACTATATTTTTACGTCCACCACCAAATTAATGCTATGCCACACAGATATAGAGACTACAGCAGAATTTAAGGCATCCATAAAAAGGCAGAAAGTAGTTTCTGACTTGGATAGTTCTGACTGCTTCTGCAATCAAAATCCTCTTGCATGGAATTAAAAGATGCCAACCTCCACTGATATCTGATCAGGGCCCATTCAGACAAAATTGGGCAGTGGGTGCCGATTGTGTCTAATGGATATTTAAATCTTCCCTGTATAATCCAACCAACTTGTATTTAGGTCCTAGAAACAATTAACAGGTTATTTAATTTGTAAATTAGTGATCCCAGCTCGAGAGCTATAGTAATCTAAGGGAATATCTCTGATCTAATTATTTAACTAGTTGTCCACACAAATATCTGGTCATATGCAAAGTTGGAAGACTATTAAGAGTCATTTTTATCCTAACCCAAGACAGGTTTTAGCTGGTGTGTGGGAAAGGAAAGAAAATGACCCAGGGCACCATTAAACACAATTCCAATATATAGATTTGCTATATACATTGCTATATACATACAAAAGAGAATGATCCTTGAGAAAGAGACTTTGTACCCTTTAAATGCTGTGCCTGCCAATAGGGCAATTTCATTGTTATAGTCTTCTTCCTGAGCAGTCTAATGCTCTTGTGTTTAGGCTGACATTTTGCTAACAATTAGTTCCATAACAGATCCTGTATCACATCAACAAACTGCTCAGTATGTGCATAGGTATGGAATCCGTTATCAGGAAACCTGGTATCCAGAAAGCTCTGAAATATGGAAATACCATCTCCCATATACTCAATTTTATCCAAATAATCTGAATTTCTAAAGTTTATATCTATAAGATACTATGATATAATTCATCCTCATTGGAAGTAAAACCAGACTAAGAGGTTTATTTAATGTATACATAACACAGGGATGCAAAGGATAAAAAAGTACCAGGAGGGCGGACTCTGCCCATTGCCCAGTTAGTAGCAATAATAATAATACTTCTTTTTAATATCCATGTGTCTCATATTCAAGTGTATAGCTCTATCTGGTTATCCAACTGGTATTGTAGTTCTTTTCTGTGCATGTTATTTACTTTTACAAATCAAAAGTGTTTGTGTATTTCATGTGTGGCCCCAGACAATTTCTTTTTCCAGTGTGGCCCAGGGAGGCCAAAAGGCTGGACATCCCTAACATAACGTATGAAGATCCAAATAATGGAAATATTCTTAATGTGGAAAATACCAAGCATTCTGGATAACAAGTCTCTTACTTGTATTTGCATTAGAAGTCACTTATTCTAGTGAACCTTGCCTCAGGAGGCAGAGAGCCTTGATTGGGGGTTATTAATGAATAAATGGTAATATAACTGTGATTTATTTATGCTGAAATTCTCACCTGTTCCGCTTGGGTCAGGCTTCCTGTCTGGTTTAATGCCCTTCATAACGCATATACTCTCCATGACAAGCTTTACAGGAGCTGGTGGATTTGTCATTGATTTCACAAGAGTGATATCTGATTGGTTGAGCGTATCCAGTGCTGATAAGGCGGCTTCTAGTGCTGGCATTGCCTCTGCAAGATCTCCTTCACATTCATCCTATACAAACACAGAACATAATATATATATATGCATCGACTAAGTCATGCAATAAGCCACATACAACATTTGTATTAATACAGAAAGCATAGTATAATAATTATGATTATGAGTTTACAATTCGCTAACTACACAACTATACTATTCACTAACATTGCTCTGGTACAGTAACCCATTGCAGCAAATCACATCTTTGCTTTTGTTTTCTAGCTTGTAAAAAATGGATTAAAATTGATTGCTGATTAATTTATTTGGTGCAATTTAGCATCTATGTTAGTAAATCAGCCCTTTGATTTCTTTGTTACACTTTTGTAATACTTAAAAAATATTGGCCTCTGAAACCCATTAAGTTAGCCAGCCTTTGAATCAGGGGTCCCCAACTTTCTGTACCTGTTAGCCACATTCAAATGTAAAAAGATTTGGGGAGCACCACAAGTGTGAAAAATCTTCCCTAGATGCCCCTTTGAGGACTGGCAGCCAAAAGGAGGCTCTGTTTGGCAGAACACCTTTATTTTACACAACTAAACCTTGCCTCCAAGCCAGGAATTGAAAAATAAGCATCTGCTTTGAGGCCACTGCGAACAACATCCAAGGGGTTGGTGAGTAACATGTTACTCAAGAGCCACTGGTTGGGGATCACTGCTTTTAAAGCCTGACCAAGGCAACTACTGACTCAGAACCCACCCACTACTACTGAGATTTCTGTTCTTTGATGATTACCAATTTTATTTCAATAGATAAATATCATCGAGTATAAGTGATGGTCTAGTAACCGTCATACACTTCTCATACAGATCCTAATTCCTTTTGAGTATAGAACAGAGGTGTCCAACCTGCGGCCAGCGGGTGGGTGCCAGGATGGATATGAATTCAGCCCAGTTTAAAATGCTTGGTTCTCTAGGAAACATCATGTTGCAAAGACTATAGGAGTAGGCAGAAGAGGGGGCTTTGCCCATTGCCCAGTTAGTAGTAATAATAATATTTTAATAAGTCTATTTAATATGCAGATGTCCTATATTCCACTGTATCGCTCCATCGGGTTGTCCAATTGGCATTGTAGTTCTTTTCTGTGCATTTTCTTTACTTTTACAAATCACAAAGTGTTTGTGTATTTCATGTGTAAACAAATAATTGTAATATAGTTAGTTAGCCAAAAATGTAAAGTATAAAGGCTGGAGTGACTGGATGTCTAACAGAACAGAACACTACTTCCTGCTTTTCAGCTCTCTAACTCTGAGTTAGTCAGTGACTTGAAGGGGGGCCACATGGTACATAAATGTTCAGTGAGTTTGCAATTTATCCTCAGCATTCAGCTCAGATTCAAAAGCAACAGTTATGACCAATGTCATTCCATGTCAATTCCTTTAAAAGCATTTTTATCAAGCAATGAAAGTAAACTCTGGTTTCACCTACTGATAAAGAGAGAGCTATAATGTTGTCCTTTGATGAACTGTATTGAACTCTACTTTTACACTTTAATAAATATTCTACTAGTTGCATAAAATCTTCAAACCATCAGAGGCCCCAGTAGACTATACTGTAGATGCTGGTGAAGGGTTGGGGATAATTTTAATTAAGGTTTCAGAGCCATAAGAAATTTATCTTGGGCACAGTGATGCTTGTAGAAGAAGGCAAAAGGGTGAAATCAATAAAAGGTAACCGACTTTATATTGTGTAATCTATTATTTAGGAACACTTTAGATGAACTGTGTAGTCTATTAAATAAGTATTCTAGAAGCTCTAGCCAATTATTATCTTGTCATACTGGTGGCAGCAAGTTCTGAGAGTAGAGATAATTTCGCACAAATTGACAGATTAGTTGCCACAGAGTAATGCAAGTAAAGGGATGATGTTGTCATCATTCACACTCATCTCCATAATGTTGGCACATCTCTGAATACTATTACCAGGTCTACCTAAATACTGTAGGGTGGGATTGCTGGGCTTTATTGTGTGGAATAAGATCAATAAAAGTTGGGTTTTATTTGAATGCCTTTCTTTGACTGTGAGACCCCTCCTCTGGGCTTTCAGACACAATGGCATCCCAGGAACCAAATTCAGGAGACGTTTGGCCAACAGCACAACCCTTCATGTTTTGTTACACCCAACTACAGGCCTTTACTCTCCATCCATTTTGCTTGCTTCAGCCATGCCAGGATTAATTCCGAATGGTTCACAGGTCTCAGTCTATCTCAGGGACCCCTGAATTATGTTTGACTAGTGATGGGTGAATCTGATCTGTTTTTTTTCACAAACATTTCTCGAAACTTGAAAGCTCTTCTAAATGGATTGACGTCTATGGGCGTCAATTTTTTTCCACCAAGATGATTGGAGTCTATGGCCATATTTTTTGTGGCGGAACTCAGAGAAAAACTTCACTCATAACTAAATTTGACTTAACAATGATCTAAAATGAGCAAACATTTGTCATTTCAATTAAGGCACATCAAATTGTGTCCCCCTTTTCATTTTTATGCAATTTTATTTCATTTTTCTTTATTGATACAGAATTATTACACCCATTTCATATTAGTCATTGATGTTTTGCCCTTTCTATGATATAATATATGGGAGGCTTAGAGCTTTGAACATAGCTTGTGTTAATATTGGATTTTCACTACACACATATTTTACCCTTGTTTTCTTTTGCAAAGATTATTTACAGAGATTGTGCTATATGTACAGAGCTAGGCAGCTGTAGTGTTGGGATCACATAGGTTATTAGAGAATAATAAAGGTATGACATATACTGCAGCCTCTTCCCTGACAGATGTACACAAACACAGCATGGCTTCTTCACATTGCCTATAACAAAATGTAGGCCAGCTTTAAATTGAAAATAAAGATACAGATGCATATCATTGTCTATAATTATAAATCTAGAATGATAACATATTACACAAAGTATATATTGCAAAGATTTTTCGTTATTGCAAAATATATTTTTATAAATCTCTTTTCCTTCTTTTTTTTTTCTCATTTCTTTAGTTAAACATCCCTCCCAACATTTGAAAAAATGTTAAGAGGGACAAAATGATCTGCCTCCAAAGAGCGGCAAAACATTTTGACCACGCCCATTTTATGGCAACACCCCCTGATTACCATGCCCATTTTACAAAATTTGGCAGGTTATGAATATGCTTTATGTGTTTTGCTAATGAAGGTGATATTGCCCTTTAAAGGGGCTGTAAACCCAACTGCAATGCTGCCCACAGCACCCCCTAGTTTTCTATAGAAGTTACTGAAAACCATAATTAAAGATGCAAAAGAATTTACCAATGAGAATTCTACTGATAAACTTCATTATAAATGCAAAAAAACAGACCAATAGGAATTCTGATTCCAGCAGCATGTCAGGCATCTTGCTGTTATCTTACATATAGAGATAATTATGTCATTTTATTTCACTGGAATCAGACATGAGGATAAAGGACAGACGTATTCAGTGCTGGGAAACTGTGCTTAATGCTACCAACTCCAATTACAGTAACAAAGAACTGGGAGCCAGATTGATACAGATTAGCTGGGATTCTCATTGGAGGATTTTTTGCATTGTAATGCAGCCGCTGGCTGTGAAGATTTGGGGAAAAGTTTTATTGTGAAATATTGCTTTAAGAATACAACCCTGATGTTGGTGGACTACAACAGCATGCCTCAACATTCAGTATATGTTACACTATTCTGGGATCTGTAGTCCAGCGACACCTGAGTAAAGTTTGGTTGATAAGTGCAGTGCAGCAGGGTTTACTACCCCTTCAAGCTGTGAGTCACAGTTCTCCCAAGAGGCAAGTTCATCTTAAATTGTTACAATTGTATCAAAATGCGGCGAATTCCCGCGATTCGCTGCTGGCGAATAAATTCGCGAAACGGCAGCAAAAATTAGCCGCAAAAAAATTCGCCAACAAAAACGAGTCGGAAATGACGCGACACGCGCCGGAAACGACGCGCCACGTGTCAAAAACGATGCGCGACTAGTTTCGCGAATTTTTCGCCAATTTTTCCGGCGAAGCGCGGGAGTTTCGCCCATCAATAGTTGTATCCTTTTCTGGCATCAGTGCAGGAGATCAATTTGGGACTGAGGGATAAGCTGTGAAAATTGGGACTGTCCCACAGAAAATGGGACAGTTGGGAGGTATGAATTACGAAATCATTTTGTAAATTAAAGCCACTCTAAATACATAGCAGGACCAATTTTCTAACAGAAGTGCTTAACTGGGTTATTGCAGTCATGGTGACCAATAAACAACCATTAATTCCAGTTCTAAAAAATAAAAGCAAACATCCTGTTGGTTGTTGTGGAAAACGTTATTGCTGTTGTTTGTTTAGCACATTAGAAATGTGCCTCTGATCTGTAGGGTGCAACAAAATGTAGACTCACATGTCTCCCCTATGGTCGTAATGTACTAAGACTGTAGATCAGGGATCCCCAACCTTTCTTAACCTGAGTCACATTCAAATGTAAAAAGAGTTGGGGTGCAACACATGCATGAAAAAAGTTCCTGGGGATGCCAAATAAGGGCTGAGATTGGCTGGTAGCCTACAGGAGGATCTCATTTGCAGCACATCTAGCATTTATGCAACTATAACTTGCCTCCAAATCAGGAATTCAAAAAGAAGCCCCTGCTTTGGAGCAACAGGCTGCCGACAAGCCACTGGCTGGGGACCACTGCTGTAGAGGATAACTTTGCCAAGGCAGTAAATTGGCACTCCCTTAAAGGTGAATACAATCCTCTTTATACTAAAACCCACTACCCCTTACCCTACATAGTCCCCTGCTCCTGCCCGCACACGTGATAACTCCATTACTCCCCATATCCTGTAATTATCCCTTGTAGCAGCGTAAGAGCAGTGAAGCTCACGGGAAACATTTTCTTTTCTTTGTTAATCTTCGGGTTTTCTTCTCGATCTTCGGCTACTGTATTTCTGTCGCTTTTGCCGCAATGTGCACATTGCCTCAACTGTGCATGCACCCATATGCTGCTTACTCTTCAAAGATTAGACAAGAGAAGAAGATGGTGCCTGTGAGCTCCACTGCATTTACTCTGCATAAGGGGTAATTACTGGATATGGGACAATTAATGGAGTTATCACCTGTGCTGGGGGCGGGAGCAGGGATGGGGGATAATTCTCATTTAAAACATTAAACACCTGCTTGGTGGTGTCTTTAAAGGGCAAGCCAACCCCAAAATAAAATTTTGCCTGAAAGAAAACATAATTTTAAGCAACGCTCCTTAGAACGCTCCCCCCCAAAAAAGTCAGTGCTTTTAAAGTTATTTGTGGAAGAAATTGCTATTAAAAGCAGCATTTGCTGAACTCCTGGTTGTTACTTATTATACAAAGTTGCAAAAGGCAGTTTCCCGACAAAGACAGCTGCTGTGTCTAACATTGATTCAACAGTCTGAGCCACCAGGGCAACGACTAGAAAGGGACAGACAAACACTGCTTTCAATAGCAAAACTTAAAAAACATAGAAACATTGAAATGAATGTATATTGTAAAGTTGCTTAAAGTTAGGGTTAATTAGTAGTGAGGGGAGAATCTGGGGCGCTGAGCTTTGCCGAAAAACGGCAAAAAATTTGAGAAACGCCGTTGGCATTTCGTTTTTGGACGCTGGCGTCTCGTTTTTTTGATGCTGGCGAATTTATCACTAATAGGCAAAATATTTTTTTGGGTTGACATTCCCTTTAAGTAAATCTGGGTGTGCAGTGTCCTACCTTGATTGCCTTGGAAGCTGCAGCTGCCTCGTTGGCCACCTTCTCGTCGGCAGATACCAGTTCTTTTTTAGCATCAACCTCAATTGTCTCTGATTCAATTTTGATCATCATCTTCTCTGTTTCAGCTGATGTTTTGATCAGTTCTGGCTGCAGAGCCGTCAGTTCCTTTTGCATTACTGAGACCTAATGGAAATACCAGGACAAAACAGCGGCATGTAACAGCAGGGCCAGAGAAAGAGAGAAAATGGCAAGTGAAGGCAACAACTGCACATCCATGTTATTTTACAAGTAATGTACATGTACATCGAGCACCTAAAATAAAATTTTCATGGCGAACAAAATGTCATTTTGTAGCACAGACGTTTTAATTCCTGTAGGGACCAATGAACGACATTTGACCTTTTTAATTTTTCAGAACTAAATCCATTGTATTCTATAGAGTTTATCTGCCATTCCCCTCAAAATACTGATGCTACTGTAATTGTCCCTAAGGGATAAGCACTAAAAGTAATTCAGAGCAAGTTGCTTGTATGTATAGTAGCATCAATACCTTTAGGGTAAGCTACACAGTAAAAAGTGATAGTGTAGTGTTCCAAAGGAAATAATGTAACCTTGCTTTACCCACAAAAAGTAGACAACTATAAGCAGAGCCAGGCCAGGTGAGAAATAACCACATGATCATAATTATATCCTTGGCAATAATAATGATTATTATTGTGACAACACAACATGCATGCAGTATCCCACTGCTGCCCTCACATTGTTTCAGTTGTTGTCATTATCCTGTTCTTCCATCGATTTTCTAACTACTGTTCTGTTGCCATGGTTATCAAGGCTTATCAAGGTTCTTCTTAACTTTCAACCAGTCCCTTAAAATGTGCAGTGTCCTACAAACATCTACTTCAATCACACAGTATAGAACTACGGGGACAAGCAATGCATAACAATGGTAATTATTATTCATATACAACAGTATATTTACAGATTTACCTGTGATGAAGCAAATTCAAGTTTCTCTAAACCAACCAAGTAGCGATTCCTCATGGTGTCCACCTCCTGCCTTTTGCTGTTAAGCAAGGTCTTGAAAGTAAGAATCAACTCCAGGTAAGAAGTTGGTGTAACATAGTTGTGTCTCCGAAGAGTGTTGTAATAGCTGTCCGACATCTGCTTGACAGTTTCCTGGAAATACTTGCACATGGAAACGACCCTACAAAATGGATTTGTAGTTACAACATGTCCAAATCATCATCTGATGAATATATCATTGATTCTAGCTCATACAAAGAATGCATGCCCCATTAATCTTATAGTTACACAATTCCCTCAATATGCATTAAAATATGAGAGAACAACTTGGCGTATCATGATTATACATTATTGCTTCCCACTGCACACCTGCATTTTCATATGTGTGTGTGCCTATATATAATGCCATACTTGGCCAAGGAGTTCTCTATCAAATGCAAAAACGAAACTCATTATATGGGGAATGCTATTGCAGCTCCTACTTGCACATCAAATAAAAATGTGAGGATAATCATGTGTAAAAATGGTGATGTATCCTAGGATTTTACAGCAAAATCTTCTCGCTTGTAGTGTCATAATGGCTTCACAAGTACAGGCAGGCCCCAGGCAATGTAGGAGATAGGGTCTGTAAGTTTGTTCTTAAGCTGAATTTGTATGTAAATTAAACATATAATATTTACTTATCAAATTACAGATGCCCTATGTCTTAACATAGTATTTTTAACTTTCTGTGCTAACACAAAAGATGGGATTGGGGCAGTTGGTTTATTAAAGCTAAATGCTAATAAAAGTCAAACCCAGTCTGTAAGTGTGAGTTGTATTTAAGTCAGGTGTATATAACTCCAGGACTGCCTGCCGTCTTAAGGGTCATTTACTACAACCCTTCTTATTTCACCCAGAATTTCCATCATAGTTAGGTTTTGCTCTACCTATACTGTCTATCTCAATGACAAGAACAGAAAATTATATAATACAAAGGGCAAGCTCCTGTATTCATTTTTCATTCTATACCAGTTCCAGGGTTTGACTATAGGAGCCATTTATGAAGATCCCAAACAGACTTGTAAGAGCACACGAGTCTACCCCTTAGTGCTCATACAGAGAACCCCTGTCCTTATCTGGATGTGCTCTGCACATTGTGCCACTTGAGTGGGGCAGAGCACCATGTCAGCAGGTACAAGCCCTCCCTGTGCTTACTGCCTGGAGAGAGCAGGTAGTAAGTATGGATGCACTGAATTCCGGGTTTGATTCAGGATTTGGCTGAATCCAAGCCTTTTCCAGCAAGATTAAGATTTGGTTGAATTCATGTGTATGGACAAACCGAATTTGAACCCTTAAAATCACATAACTTTTGTGAAAAAGGAAATCATAAACATTTTGTATGAGTGCTATGCATGCAGCTCTTTTTAAACCTTGTTTACCCTACATTGCATATGCAATTTAGGGTTCAGATTCAGTTCAGGATTCAGTCAAATCCATCATGAAAGATTTGGCCACTCCCTAATTTATATGCCACCAGTCCCTCAAAGGTAGGTATTCAAATTAGGTATCTGCTGGTCTGTGTTCCAAAATGGAAGGCAAGGTGCAAAAAAAAAAAAATGTTGAATTATATCTGTGTTTTGCACTTTGCACCCTGCTTTCCACCTCCTAAATGACAACTTAAATTTATAAGTCCGCATTCTTCCCCACATCCTCTAATTTATGCCATGCAAAGAATAGTGGCTGTTAATTGTAGGCAGCTAGAGAAAGGTTTCCTTTTTTTCTATGGGCCAGCAGAATATATTTATGTATTTCTAAATAGTAGGCCCTCCTATTTTTCCCTTGTTAAAGTATTTTAGTAAAATAAAGATACTATTAAAGCCTTTTTTTAATGCCTATTATCATACTATTGTGACATCCCAGTATCCCAATCAGCAGATTTGTGACTGCAGCAGCCTAATTACATTGTTATATGAACCATGGAATATAAGCTATTGAACTCCAAGTAACATATTAACTATGGATTTTGCCAGTGCCGCATAATGATTTTATGCATACCCTTGCATTTTTTATTAATAATGTGTGAAGTACATTTTAATTAGGCTGAAACTATTTAAAGTTGTTATTAAAAAATGCTGATTCCCAAATACATAGTTCATAAGGAGTTCCCAATTAGATGGGAATAAATATACATACTCTTTCCTTATATCGTCATCAAGTGCCACATCTTCCAAAAATTTGTTTGCAACCATTTCTAGCGCATCAGTTGGCCAGGTCTGGAACCAATCGATGGTGCAGCAATTTATTAGTGATGGGAACATGCGCAGTCGATTACGAAAAGCATCCCCAATAGGACTCATGGCTGGGTGAAAACAAAGAAGCTGTTGGTATTACTGTGCTCATAACAGTAGGTCAAGATCATGAAATATATACTGGATATGTATGCACCAGGTCTAGAAACCCACAGCAAACAGTTGGTATAATTTATTTATTACCTGTTTACTAGGGTTAAGCTGGCCATAGACACAACGATCTGATCATTTGAATCGAGAAGTGTCCCGACATTTCACTTGCCATGCCGATCGGTTGTTCAGTCGAATGTACAGGTTAAAATGTATTGGTCGGCTGCCGGTGATCATCGGACGATCTTCAGTGGGAAACTGTCACCAGCTTTTGTTAACTTTCCTACAATTGCTGTAGGGGCAGAACTTCAGCTGATCTGTGCTTTTACTACATTATTTAATCTGAAGGTTAGTGGCAGGTCAGGAGATGTCCGATAGTAGGATGATTCGTACGTTCGGATCTTTGTGTCTATGGCCAGCTTTAGACATTTGAGTGGTTTCTATGGATTATTAGACCTGGAGCAAAGGTTTCCACCTTTATTATATTACCAAGATCATTTTCTTACCCAACACCATGTGCAAATTTGCTTTGACTTTTTCTATGAAGAAGTTATACATTGCCAATGGAGTAGCATCAATTTTCCTGCCTTCTGTCCTTGCAATAGCCTGCATCTTCTCAACAATCTCTGCTTTTTCATCCGCTGGGAATATATTGGGGATATCGCCAGTGTTCAAGAGCATGTTTATATCTTCCACAAAACCCTCGTCTTTGATCTGATTATCACAGAACAGGAACACAGTGTTTTTGCCGGCTACCCCAGCTTGCAGCATCACTTTCTTTACATCGTCACGCCATTCACTGATGGTGTAATTCTTTGTGATCTCAATTTGGAAAAGCTCAAATGAGTTCATGAATGTGGCCAGTTTGGTTGCACTCTGGCGCCCACTTCCACCAATTCCAACCAAAAGCAGGTGACCATTATCCTGTTTTAATACTCTACAGATTCTTGAGATGTGCTCAATGGCAAATCTGAACATAACCAAAGACATGGGTGCTTTGCTGATATTGTTATATTCTTCAAGGTAGTGTTCCATGACTGAGGTCAGGTGTTTCAAATCTGTAATTTCATCGTAGATCTTGGTGTCGCTGTCTGGTTTGAAGTAATCTCCAAAGAACAGGCTTCGAATATTGTCATCAACTACTTTTCCTGTAGGAGCCAGATGGCTTAGAACCTGGCCAAAATATAACTTATCAGTAGGAGTCTGAGCAATAAAAGTTTATTTATTCATATATGTATGCCTCTCAGGAAATTGTTGGCTACACCATAGATATGCCCATGACATCTAACCAATGTCTCCAATCAACCTCAACCATGTCCTCCTACTTCTACTACTGGTGCTGTTATTCAGAGTGCTCAAGACCAGGGGTTTTCAGGATAAGTATCTTTCTTTAATTTGGATCTCCGTTTTATAAGTCTACTGGCATATAATGTAAAACCCATTAGGCTGGGTTTGCGTCAAATAAGGAGTAATTATATATCAGTTGCTATCAAGTACAAGGTACTTCTTTATTATCAGATAGAATTTTTAAAAATCTGAATAATTTGATTAAAATTGAGTTTATGGCAGATGGCTTTCTGTAAGTTGGAGCATTCTGGATAACGGGTTTCCAGATAGAATTGCAGCCTCTAGAACAAATGTATTTGCCTGCTTAGTAAAATGGCAATGTATATGCAAAGCTTGATTGTGATCTCTTATATTTCATTACAGTGATACTATTTATAACAGCTTATATTAGAGTATCATTTTAATTATGATGTATATAAATACAGTAGCAGTGAATTATGTGGTTAATGTCCAACCTTTGATTCACATTATGTAAAATTACATCAGTTCTGCATCATTAGAAAGCATGGTGTGTGTGTGTGTGTATATATATATATATAAAAAATTTAAACTAGTGTCAATTTGCAGGACTTTAGGTCACCAGTTATGATTATTTTTTTTTTCTACAGGTGTTTTGTAAAATAAGACACTTAAGAGTAAATATGTGCAAGCAATGCCAAGTATTGACTATAGGCTGCATGTCACTTTATCCATTGGGATATTTTCCTAAAATAATATTTAGTCAGTGGCGTAACTACCAGGGGAGCAGGGGGTGCAATTGCACCAGGGCCCGCTCCCTCTCGGGGCCCACCGGAAAGGCTAGGAGAACTCCAATGTGCAATTCATAGGGGGAGAGCCCGATGGGGGGGCCCAAGTGCCAATCCTGCACCAGGGCCCACCAGTGAGTAGTTACGCCACTGTATTTAGTGATACATATCTGCCACTATAATTGGTCTGCCCAGACTAAAATTCTCAGTAAGGTAGTGGGTAGTAGGTGCATGGGCAGATGAAGAAGTAAGAGCAGCTTTAGGAATGCTTCACTTCCACTCACTTGTGAGTCCAAATGATAGGAATTTGTACTATTGCTTACTATATTTATATTGTGTAGACATGTTATACTGTGATTTTTTAGAGATTGCACATCATTCACATCAGCCCCTGCCCCTATGGAGCTTACATTGTATTGTTACTTTTACTTGACTGTAAACCTGTATGCTTTTTTTCCTGTCCTATAGCTATTAGACACCCTACTCTGCTCTACAGGCATAGGCTGCCTTTCCTTGTTCTTAAAGGGATCCTGTCAGGGGAAAACTTTTTTTTTTTCAAAAAGCATCAGTTAATAGTGCTTCTCCAGTAGACTTCTGCACTGAAATCCATTTCTCAAAAGAGCAAAAAGATTTTTTTATATTCCGTTTTGAAATCTGACATGGGGCTAGACATGTCAATTTCCCAGCTGCCCCAGTCATTTGACTTGTGCAAGCACTTAAGAAGGGAACTGCTTTCTGGCAGGCTGTTGTTTTTCCTTCTCAATGTAACTGAATTGTATGCAGTGGGACATGGGTTTTTACTATTCAGTGCTGTTCTTAGATCTACCGGGCAGCTGTTATCTTGTGTTAGGGAGCTGTTATCTGGTTACCTTCCCATTGTTCTGTTGTTAGGCTGCTGGGTGGGGGAAGGGGGATTGATATCACTCCAACTTGCAGTACAGCAGTAAAGAGTGATTGAAGTTTATCAGAGCACAAGTCACATGACTTGGGGCAGCTGGGAAATTGACAGAATGTCTATTGTGCAGTTAGTATATTAATTAAAGGGATACTGTCATGGGAAAACATGTTTTTTTCAAAACACATCAGTTAATAGTGCTGCTCCAGTAGACTTCTGCACTGAAATCCATTTCTCAAAAGAGCAAACAGATTTTTATATATTCAGTTTTGAAATCTGACATGGGGCTAGCCATTTTGTCAATTTCCCAGCTGCCCCGTTCATGTGATTTTTGCCAGCACTTTAGAAAGGAACTGCTTTCTGGCAGTCTGTTGTTTTTCCTTCTCAGTGTAACTATATAGTACACAGTGGGACATGGGTTTTTACTATTGAGTGTTGTTCTTAGATCTACCAGGCAGCTGTTATCTTGTGCTGGGGAGCTATTATCTGGTTACCTTCTCATTGTTCTGTTGTTAGGCTGCTGGGTGGGGGAAGGGGGATTGATATCACTCCAACTTGCAGTACAGCAGTAAAGAGTGATTGAAGTTTATCAGAGCACAAGTCACATGACTTGGGGCAGCTGGGAAATTGACAGAATGTCTAGCCCCATGTCAGATTTCAAAATGAAATATAAAAAAATCTGTTTGCTCTTTTGAGAAATGAATTTCAATGCAGAATTCTTCTGGAACAGCACTATTAACTTATGAATTAAAAAAAAAGAAAATCCCATGACAGGATCCCTTTAAGTTATTATATACCATTGCCTGATCTAAGATACCGGGTGGCCTTTCCCTATCTAAAGCTAAAGGCTGCCCTTCTTTCCTCTGAAGCTTCTCTTGTACCCATATGATAAAAAAACAGTTTTTGCCATTCTTGTAAATACTTACCAGGGGATAACCACCAACACCCCATATATAATGCCAATACTCATCTGTATTCTATTTCTATGGTTTACTATAAATCATACCTTGTCCACACTTTGCTTGAAGCAATTAGAAGTGGTCTCTTTCACCATGTTAAAAAATACTTGACGATCTTCAGGGTCAATCAAACGATCGTAGAAAACACGGTACACTTCATGGATCCAAAGCCTGATTAGTTTGTCATTATCCTGGAAATTATATTAAATTGAAGAATAAATTACACATATTCTTTTGTCTCTTTGTAATATGAACATATGGTCCATTATTGATGTACCATTTTATGTCAAAGAACCCTTGCAATGTGATTAATAATCTTGAATCCAGACTAAACAACTCTGACAAAGGCCATAATTCTCTTCTAAGTGTATCTAAATGTTGTCCGAGTTATCTAAAGAGGAAGCTAAATGAAATATCTGGAAGGCTAATAAGGAGCTTTCAGTGTGTACTTTCTTTGGTTAAGCAGCATGAAATGCATTTACTGTTAACTGAAGATTAATAATCCTTGCAGGCGTACAGTTCACTGCTTTACTTTATTGCTACTAGTGCAATATAAGGTTATAAACAAAGTTCACAGTCAATTCTCAAGTGCTCATCCAACCCCTGTGCATCAATGTAGGTTTCCTATATAAGGTTAGAAAAACATTATTATTATTGTTGTTATTTCTGGTATGGGACCTGTTATCAGACCTGGTGCTTTCTGGATAACACATCTTTCCGTAATTTGGATCTTCATACCTTAAGTCTGCTAGAAAATCATGTAAATATTAAATATACCCAACAGGCTGGTTCTGCTTCCAAGGATTAATTATATCTTAGTTTGGATCAAGTACAAGGTACTGTTTTATTATTACAGAGAAAAAGAAAATAATTTAAAAAAATCTGTATTATTTGATTATAATGGAGTCTATGGGAGATGTTCATTCCATAATTCAGAACTATCCGGAAAACGGATCCCATACAACGAAAAAAAAAACCACAAAGACAAATTAAACTTTGAAAAGTCTAAGGGGCAAATTTATAAAATTCACGTGAATAGATCGTAGTTCGATTGAATATGATCGAATTACAATCGTACGATTTAATCGGATATTCGAATATTCTAATTTGGCCTCTTCGATCATCGAATACTGAATTATCGAATAGATCGGATATTCGATAATTCGATCATTCGATGACTGAAGGAATCAAAATTTTAAAAAGCTTTGAATGCCTACTTTGCCAGATTGAACCTACCGAATTGCAATAGAAGCCTATGGGAACCCCCCCCCATAGGCTTCTTTGATTAAGTCCTGCTCGAATACCATTCGTACGATCGAAGCGTTCGATCGTACAAATTTTTCGGAGGCTTGAAGGAAATTTCACGATTTTTTTCGTGAAATCGAAGGATTGGTATTTGATCGTACGATTTCATCGAGAAATCGAATAGCGAGCAAAATGAAAGCCTAAAACTATTCGACAAGCATTCGATAGTCGAATGCTTATCGAATTTCGAATAAAATCGTAGGATTTTGGGTGAATAATAGTAAATTTGCCCCTTAGTCTTTATTAAGAAATAATTTACTGAACTCCGCTTCTGCTCCAATTCAGAAAAGGCGACAGGGTAACGATCCATTGTGTGGCGCTCATTTTCTCCCCCCTGGCTTCCTTATAGGAGGAAGGAGAAATCTAGCGCCACACAATGGATCTTCGCCCTGTTGCCTTTTCTGAAGAGGAGCGGAATAAAGACTTGCCTATTTCAAAGTTTCTTTTATCTTTGTGGTTTTTTTCCTTGTATTCTAACAAATTTTTTAAAATAATAATTTTTTTTAAGGCATGAAAAAACTAATTATGGAAAGATCCCAAGCTCCCAAGCATTCTAGATAACAGGTCCCATACCTGTATTTTGTGCATAAAATAAGGCAGACTTTCCTTATCCAGCATCTTCAGTACTGTTGCTTGAATGGTAGTAGCATTAGAATTAATCAATTTTCTGCTTGCAGATTTCAGTTATTTTATTAGTTGTGTGAGTCAAGCTCAGTTTGACCGATGAGTCAGTTGTCATTTGTTCTCTTATAGCACAACCTGTCATAACTGTCATATAATGATATGTATTGTTATAGTATCCCATTATCTTTTCATATCTATCTGAGATTTAAATTAACATTTAGCAATTTACATGAGCATCAGAGTGAAATATATTTGCCATTATGCAACTAGAAAAAAAGTCTATTTTACAAATGTACAACGTACACTAAATGGACTAGTCTTTATAAGGCAATTTGCAAACAGGGTAACTTTAGCGTTGCCTTTGTTGACATATCGGGATGGTTCAAGTCAAATGACTAAAGCTGGCCATGAAAATTTAAATCCCACTAGGGTTGCCACCTGGTCGGTATTTTACCAGCCTGGCCGGTATTTTTAGTGGTTGATCGCAATGTTGTTAATTGGAAAAAAATATAGGAAGGCCGGTATTTTTTTCAAGAAAAGGTGGCAACCCTAAATCCAACCCACAAGCTGGCTCAAATCAGGGTTGATCTTTCTTGTCTGGGCCTGGACTACATGCTGCAGTGTGTTTGTGTTATCTCTGAAGCAATCCATTGAACTGAATCCATTGCACAAGCAAAGTTTCAATTTTTTAATATACAAAGACAATGTAAAATGTTCTCTTTGCATCCATCAGTGCTTTATTTTTCAGAACAGCCTGTGTCTAGTACAACTGAGGCTTTTGTTTTTCTACAAATAATGGTGAGGTCGGGAACCTTTTGTATTACCTGCAGGTGGGTGTGAGGGCACAGCAATACTCCCCGAACCACACGAGAAAAATCTCTCAGGTTAAAGACATAATGAGACTTGGATGGGGTTGGAAGGAAGTTTTCCACCGCTGCTTTGTAAATTGCCATTGTAGCTTGTATCATGAGCTTTCCTGTTCTGCAAAACGAATCACATTTGTTAAATTCTCACAAAAGTGTACAGAAAAGGAAATATTTATGCATTATTAAAAAAAAGCAGATAGATAAATGACTGCCAAACATATGCCTGTAGCATTATATAGGGTTGTTCTATGACTCTGAATGTATACAGGCCATGTTTAGGGCTCCTAACTAAACTTAAAGAATTCTTCCATGACAACGAAGAATGTAACGATATGCAAGAACCAACTCCTAGCCTCTACAAAAACCCCACTACAAAAAACAGGGACACCGGAATCCAGACCTCTGGACTATTTACAACCCACCCTAATTACTTTTATTACCTTCTACAAGTTATCTTTGTCTATCTGTAACTTTCTAAATTATTGCCCATAAACCCCTTTCAGTGATCTAACAGTATATAAAATATGCCTTTTATTCTTACTATACAGATACTTTACCATGATATAGGGAGGCAGCCCAATTGGAGGTCACAGGAATTTGAATTGCTAGGTTTGTGAATTAATGATACAAACACACAGCCAAAATACAGTAACTTTTTCACAGTATTTTAAGAATTAGATTAGTAGACAACAGATAATCCTGTGCACTGGTAATCTAATTAGCAAGAGCCAAACATGGATCCGTTTCAATCTCCCTGTCTGGCTGAAGAGATAACATAAATTATAGATTTTTTTGATTAAAACAAAAGGCAAAAAGTGTGTTCAGCACAAGCCCTATTTATTGAACTGTTCTTGAGCCTAAACCTAATAACTCATGTGACTACAAACACAAATTTGAAAGCTAAAGATTCCGTAGACTTTATAAGAACTACTCTTACAACTAAAATAAATAATTTCCTGTATTGATTAGTACTTTGCTCTGTGCCTTCAAGCATCCACATACATTTTACTATATCCCATGTCAATATAAATTCTAAGTATATATTCCCTTTAATCCAATCACCAAGGGAGCATTTTCCAATGTAGCACTTGAATATGAATTACATGTTTGATAATCTAGGCCTCATTTAACATGAGATTATTGATTGCATCCTATAGAGAAATCCAACTGATCTCATTACAGTTTTATTTATTCTATCTACTGTATGTTAACCATTCCCAATCCCTTGCAAACATTAGCTAAACCACATATATAAAACGGACTTGGGTTCAGTCAAACAAACATAGCATTATAACAGTAATTATGAGAAATTATGAATTTCTTGAAGAGAATCTCTTGTCTCTGTATTAATTGTGTGGTCACATCCTCATTGCACTCTTGCCTAATTTTTGTCAATTAGTGAGCAAAATGTTCTCTTTCTTTGCTAAATTTTGAATTCAGTTGGTCAAGACCTGTACACATAATTGAATTGAGTTGGCACAGGGTGGCAACTGCAACCTTGCACTTGGTCACAGTGATGCTGGAATTATTGGGGGAAAACATTGGTCCTTATGTTTGGCAGGTAAAACAGACACCTTGATTACAGGAAGGAATGTTTTGGCAGTGCCAATGCAAATAAATGGTCGACAAAAAATCAACTTGATTTTGGATAGTACTTTTTACCAAAAGAATCAGTCTGGCTTCAGGTAATCATGGGTCATTTAAAAGGGATTTATTGCGAAAATAATTTTATATAAGCCTCATCTCACAGAAATAAGAACGTTTCTAAAGATAAACAATATATCTGCACCTTTTATGAACTAACCAAGTTATTCTTCACTGTCCCACCCTTCTCTTCATGCAGTAGGTGGGGTCAGTTTTTGATTGACAGTTAAGTCTAATAAGTCCTTTGGGGGTTGCCTAGAACATGTATTAGCGCTCACTTTTTAAAAATAACCGACTCTGATGGAAATCCTGTTTTGCTGCATGTTAGATTTTGTTTGTTCTCGAGTTTGCTACTTCAGTTAGCACTAATGCACCTACTAGGAGAGAGAGCCGCCTAAAAGAAATATTACACCTACCTGTCAATCAAAGTCATACCCAGAATTCAGCATGAAGAGATCATTGTGAGACACAGGTTACTGAGAATGAGATTCTTAGAATGAGTAACTTGATTATTTTCTAAATGATACAGAATTTTTATTGAATCATATTTAGAACGTGTCTTATTTCAGAGAGATGAAGCTTCTATTAAATTTTGTGATAGTTCCCCTTTATGGTCTAAAAAAGTATTCTGATGTCTAATACATCTTTGTCTAGTTGATCCATATTGTACTCTAGATGTTTTATACTGTACTGTGTTTTAAACACTGCATCTGTAATCTTCTATCAGAAAGGAGGAACACTGTCATAGAGTCATAGAAAGACCTTGGTTGTTCATTTACAATTTTCAGCAGTGCTGGGTACGTCCACAATCATATAATACTAGCATAACAATGGGGATTCTTGATATTGAAACATGGGGTTTTTACTGGTATTATGTTATCTTTCTTCTGCTTTTCTCCCAAAGAGAAGCATTTCATGAGGTCCTTCTGGCATTACTCATATTCTCCATTGAACAATGGCTGCTCTCCATTCATCCATCCCTATGATTGACAGTGTTTTTTGTGCATACATGCATGTACATTGATTTTCTCAGCTATGTAATATGAATAGGTAGAGAATACCAAGAGAAAAAATAAATAATAAAGCAAAAGGAAGAAAGACTAAAGCTCAGAGAATGTAGAAGCAATTATAATCAGTAATACTATAGCGCTTTATAAGCTCAATTCTTTAATATCTTGTAGATTGTAGAAAAGTAGCTTGTAGCAATACCTTAGAAAAGCAATATCAAATCCTTTGCTGAAGTGCCAGTCAGCTATAGACCCAAAAATTTTTGTCAGTGTTTCATCATCGAATGCATCTATAGTAACAATGTTCAAGTGGCGGGTGAAGCGCCCTATTGGGAGAAAAACAGCAAATGTCAAGATTTCTTCCAAAATCTTAGCACATAGTAATAAGGATTGGCAGCCCATGTTTATCCTGAATAATAGCATCAGTCTATTCTTTCCAGCCTGTTGATTTGTTTGAGTTATCACCACTCAGCAGAACTGCTGTAAGAACAAATGGCCTTTATGCCAATCTCCTATAATAAGTACATGATACACTGTCATCTTGACTAATTTTACACAAATGATGGCTGTAGAGAGAGAATTAGTCCTACATAGAACAAAGCTGAAAACAAAACATTATAATAATTCCCTTATGTAAAGTCAGCTTTGAAGAGCTTTGCAAATATTCCATGAACAAAATCTCAACAAATTGATGTTTTCCAAATTTTTAAGTAACTATGCCATGACTAACTATGAGAATTTTATTTATGTATTTATTTATTAATTTTTACCTCTGAACAAACTTGCCTCTTCTGTACTGTTGTTACTAAGATTACTAATATATTTCTAGGCTCAGTTTACTATGTAAACAATATGTCCTAAAAAAAATGTTAATGGCCTTTCACAAAAAGTTCTTGCACTTGCAACTCTTGAACCCAATTACAAATCCAAAATGATTCAATGTCTAATGACTTTGATGGCAGAAAGCAGGTTAGTAAGAGTAAGGTTTGAACTTATGCTGACCTAGATTTCCTTGGAACTATGGTTTTGTGACCATATGGCAATATTTCCATATAACTGTGATATGAGCTAAGGGACTTCCAGAGGGATTAAAATGAAGAAGCCCAAAGCCACTTTAAAGTGAATAAAATGTAAGTTAGACTATACACAGGGCAACATGGCATTGATTGCCTCAACAGAAGAAGAGAGATTTTACTTAAGTAAGGCAGTATATATTATAGCATAGAATGCCCTCGGCAAGGATTTTGTCCTCAAATTTTAGTATGCATAGAAACCTGAATCAATAATGCCGTTGTCCATAATGTAAACTACCTGGGGTTGAAAATGATTATTTAATATCAGTAATGTTACTGAACTAGTTACATTTATTATATATATATATATATATATATATATATATATATAAAATAGGAAAGGACTTTTTGAAAAACTCTTTGCTGCTTGATGAGCAAAAATGTATACTACTACTACTAATTATCTTACCTGTAATGTCATTCCTCCCTCCACCAGGAGGTCCCATTGCAGATACAAACAAGACATCTAGAATATCTAAACGTGATGTGTCCTTTCTGTCGTACCAGTGCCCGTGGTCTATCCACTGTCTCAATAATTCTATGGGTGGTTGTGCTCCATATATCTCCTTTGCTGGCATATTTAAGTCATCTGGAGACAAGCATTGGCAAATGTTAGTTTAGTCTATCATAATCAAGTTTTCCTGCTAATTTACTTATGCTTACAACAGCCTTATATCTGCTCTGACATATATTATGATATATAATGTATAGGCTATAATTTTTCCTTGCTAATTCAATTTATTGCCTTATTTGGCTACCTACGTCCCAAACCAGGCACAATGTAGTGTAGGGGTGTGCGTGTGTGTGTATGCTAGGTTTTAAGTATACCTACTTCTGGTTGTAAAATAATTTGGTATCTTACCCACAAACACCACAGCCTGCTTTCCAACTGGGGGACCAAACTGTCCCTTTCTTCTCCGATCTAACTTTGAAAATATGATATCTTGAGTCTGATTGGCTGATGTTCTTGCTGAGAAGTTAATACTGTTGGCAACATACTTGTTTTTAGGGATTTTTATTAAAAAGCTGTTAGTTATTGCAGATTTCCCTGTTCCAGTTGGCCCAACAAACAGCATTGGCACTGAATGTTCCAAATACGTCTTCAAAAAGAAGGTCTGCCTGGCAGTCTCCATGGTAGGAATAATGAGATCTGATACCTTGAAAAATAAAAAAAAATAAAATAAATGGCTTTTTTTAATTGCATGCAGGATCTTAAGCTTGTAATACCATAAAAATTGCATCTCACATAATAATTATACAGATTATCAGTCACATTAGCTTTCTTACCTTGGCTGTGGGGAGAATGAGCAGTTCTTCTTTTGTAATGTAATCAGTCCACATATTCCACTGGCCACTTGCTTGTTTGTGGAAATAGAAGTCATAGACACTGCCTATCAGTGAGAAAACAAAATGAGGCCCTGTATTTATATAGTGCCCAAGAATGTTATAGGGAATGAAAAATGATGGGGAACCTGAAGAACTGCCCAATGAGTAACATTAAAGGGATACTGTCATGGGAAAAACATTTATTTTCAAAATGCATCCGTTAATAGTGCTGTTCCAGAGGAATTCTGCATTGAAATCCATTTCTCAAAAGAGCAAACAGATTTTTTTGATATTTCATTTTGAAATCTGACATGGGGCTAGACATATTGTCAATTTCCCAGCTGCCCCAAGTCATGTGATTTGTGCTCTGATAAACTTCAATTACTCTTTACTGCTGTACTGCAAGTTGGAGTGATATCAAACCTCCCTTTCCCCCACCCAGCAGCCTAACAACAGAACAACGAGAAGGTAACCAGATAACAGCTCCCCAGCACAAGATAACAGCTGCCTGGTAGATCTAAGAACAACACTCAATAGTAAAAACCCATGTCCCACTGCGTACTATTCAGTTACATTGAGAAGGAAAAACAACAGCCTGCCAGAAAGCAGTTCCTTTCTAAAGTGCTGGCAAAAATCACATGAACGGGGCAGCTGGGAAATTGACAAAATGTCTAGCCCCATGTCAGATTTCAAAACTGAATATAAACAAATCTGTTTGCTCTTTTGAGAAATGAATTTCAGTGCAGAAGTCTACTGGAGCAGCACTATTAACTGATGTGTTTTGAAAAAAACATGTTTTCCCATGACAGTATCCCTTTCATTAATATACTAACTGCACAACAGCTTGTTTTTTTTTTTGTCTCTTCATTATAATTTTAGTGGCCTTTAGGAAGGCTTCTAATAGCATACAGTATGGTAAGATAGGTATACAGTCTCTCCACAAAAAAAGCTTACATTTTGGCAAACACCTCAGATTCAGTAGAAGTACTCTCTAATGGAAGTAACAATATGATTATTATATTATTATGGTATGCAATAAACAAAGTCCTTCACATTTTAATATTCATCATAAACATAGTGTAGAATATTTGTAATAGGGTTTTAAGCTCTCAGGCAAGAAGAGATGCCTGTGCAATTTACTGTTGGCCATTCAAGGATAGATCCACCTATTTGGTGGGATCCTCGAATTTTGTCAGGTCATTAGGCAAATGATCTGATCACTAGGGATGCTATATCTAATGGAACCTAGACCAGATATTGATGGGTGAGAGCGTTGTTTTGGGCCCAGTATGCCTTATAAGGTGGCTAACAAGGTCAGTAGTGGTCAAGTTAGAAACCAATTTTTGTCAGTGCATGGGCACCTAGATATAAGCCACAAATGCAGTAAACAGTTAATTTAATTTCCTAATGTCCAACCATATTATACATGCTTTTGTCTATGTGTTAATTTGAATGACCATGCCAAAAATGAGAAGGCAGTTTTTTTGATGATCATCCAAGGATCGCCAACCAACTGGGAATAGAATGGGTCTTATCAGTGCAATTTGAACATTTATATGCCCAGCAGTAAAGAGCCAATTTTCAATACAAACAACTGTACCTTTCTCTGGAAATAAATTGTTCTTTGTCAGTTTAACACTTTTGGGTCGTGCATGATGTTCATCTAATCCCATTAAAAGGTTTCGGTAGAAAGTATCAAATTTTTTTCTGCCGTCTGTATTGATGGTTCCTCCTATGGTCCACACAACTGAAAAGAGAAAGAGTCCCTGGAGCCACATCGTTATCTGCTGGCTGGACATTGGTTCATTGCCTTCTTCAGAAGAATTCACGATTTCATCTACAACAAAGCAACATCAGATAGTAGTGCTATATAGATATATACAGAGAGAGACTCATGGGGGCAGATTCACTAAAGCGCGAAGCGTCTAACGCTAGCACTAATTCGCCAGCGTGACATCAATTCGTAACTTCGAAAATTCACTAACACCGACTAGCGAAGTAGATGGACTAGCGAAATTTCACACCCTAACGCCAGGCGAAGTTGCGCACTGACAAAGGATCGTAATTACGCAAATTCACTAAGATGACCATTTTACTGAACGTTACCACTTAAGCTAGACATTACTTCGCCAGGTCAGACCTGACGAAGTTCAATACAGTAGATAGGAGTTTGAAAAAAAAATGGACAAAGTCCCAAAATTTTTTTACCTTTTGTAGGGTGATAGTCAGAAATTTTTTTTTGGGGGGTTACCCTCCTTCCCCCCCTACATTTCCTAACATATGGCAACACAACTATACAGGGGAAACATGTTTAGGGCAATAGGACAACTTTATTTTATTTATTAAAGGTTTCCTGGGCTTGTGTAGTGGAATGTAGTGGCTGTAACATATACTTCTATAACACTTTGAAATCCGCGTCGTATGCAAATTAGGCATCGCTAGCATAAATGCACTTTGCCTGGCAAAGTAACACTAGCGCAACTACGCTACCGTTCACCGACCTGAGCGTAACTCCGCACATTAGTGAATTAGCGTAGCGCTGGTGAAAATTTGCCTGGCGAAGTGTGGCGAACGTTAGCGAAGGCAATGCTAGCGTTATTTCGCTGGTTAGTGAATTTGCCCCATAGACTTTATATCTTACATCCAATTAGATTGTTTTCAGTGTTAAGTAACAGTGCTTTTGATAGTATGACAAATCTCTTTGCTATAAAAGAATAGTCCCTGCTGTTTTTTATTTGCAAGGTTGTAGCAAGTCACAGCAAGAAATAAAAGCAAAAGGAGGGAAAATCACTGCATATGCACAGTCATAATGTACTTCTCACACCATAAGGTGAAGGTTGGCAGTCTGATAAAATACAGTAGTTTTTCTGTGTAATACATGGGCAAATGTTTAGCACAGTAATAACAGTTTTAGCAATATATTGTTTTATTACATAATTGCTGGAAAATAAAACAAGGCAAAGAATATGTTATTATGTTAACAAGCGTTAAATCATAATTATTACATATACTCTAATGTGAAGAAAATGAACCATAGATGAAAAAACCACTAAATAATATAGTAAAAAAAGGAGTAGCATGGTAAGCATGGCAGAAGTAAAAGGCCGCTTAAGGTTGCAAGATCTTGTCTGGGGGGAATGACAGCACTCTGCGACTTGTGCTGGATTTTTCAGAGAACACCCAAAAAGGAGGTGATAAGGACTTGTGAATTCAGTGCTGCCAAACTTAGACAGTGCTGCATCCATTCCATTTTGGAGCACAGAGAATTATGTCAAAATGCATTGAGGTACAGGTATGGGATCCATTATCTGGAAACCAGTTATCCAGAAATCTCCAAATTACGGAAATTAGCGTCTAGATCAAGTAATTAAACAGTAGCTTGTACTTGATCTAGACTAAGATATAATTAATCCTAATAGGAAACAGAACAGCAAATTTTGTTTATTTAATGTTTGCATGATTTTCTAGTAGACTTAAGGTATGAAGATGCAAATTAAGGAAAGATCCATTATCTGGAAACCCCAGGCCCTGAGCATTCTGGATAACGGGTCCTGTGGGTACTGGTTTTCTCCCACACTTCAAAATTATGCAGGCAGGTTAATGGGATCCAGATAGAATTAACCTATTAAAGGGATACTGTCATGGGAAAACGTTTTTTTTCAAAATGCATCAGTTAATAGTCCTGCTCCAGTAGACTTCTGCACTGAAATCCATTTCTCAAAAGAGCAAACAGATTTTTATATATTCAGTTTTGGAAATCTGACATGGGGCTAGACATTTTGTCAATTTCCCAGCTGCCCCTGGTCATGTGACTTGTGTCAGCACTTTAGGAGGGAACAGCTTTCTGGCAGGCTATTGTTTTTCATTCTCAATGTAACTGAATAGTATGCAGTGGGACATGGGTTTTTACTACTGAGTGCTGTTCTTAGATCTACCAGGCAGCTGTTATCTTGTGTTAGTGAGCTGTTATCTTGTGTTACCTTCCCATTGTTCTGTTGTTAGGCTGCTGGGGAAGGGAGGGGGTGATATCACTCCAACTTGCAGTACAGCAGTAAAGAGTGATTGAAGTTTATCAGAGCACGTCACATGACTTGGGGCAGCTGGGAAATTGATAATACGTCTAGCCCCGTCAGATTTCAAAATGAAATATAAAAAATCTGTTTGCTCTTTTGAGAAATGGATTTCAATGCAGAATTCTGCTGGAGCAGCACTATTTACTGGTGCATTTTGAAAAAAACATTTTTCCCATGACAGTATCCCTTTAAATATGATAGGGACTTACAATGCAAGCTCAATTGGGACAGGAATGAAAAAAGCACTGCGGTATATTTTGTGCTATATAAAGAAAACATATTAAAATACAATATAGTATATAAAATACAGGCATGGGATCCATTATCCAGAAACCCACTACCCATAACGTTCCGAATTACGGAAATGCAGTCTCCAATAGACTCCATTTTAATGATCATATCTTTAAAAAATGATTTCCTTTTTCTCTGTAATAATAAAATAGTACAGAGTACTTGATTCAAACTAAAGATATAATTAATTCTTATGGTAGGCAAAACAATCTTTCTTTGGGTTTCTTTAATATTTACATGATTTTCTAGTAGACTTAAGGAATAAACATCCAAATTATAGAAAGGTCCATTATACAGAAAACCCCAGGTCCCGAGCATTCTGGATAACAGGTCCCATACCTGTAATGGGAATTATTTACTAACCAGATATAAACCAATCCCAGTGTCCTAACATTACTCAAATGTTTTAGGGTTTAAACCTGCAGTTTTCTATTCACAGCTTAGGAACATAGTTGGCCTTTATAGACCCTGCCTAAGCTGTTCAGGTCCCTATAACTGAATGAATCAGTTCCAAATATTGTGCTTTTTTTTTACCAATCATTCAGTACAATGAGAAAAAGGATGTGACATACTACAAGAGAACAGAGAGACCCGTTAATAAAGTTTGGTCTAAATGTAGGATCTTAAGGGGTGGCAAGCCTTATGGTAAACTCATGCTAACTACTACCCAGGGCCAAGTTTGTAAGCAACAAAGTACAGTAATTAATAGCACTGATATATCATTCTTGTCCATTTGTTTATATCATCACTGGAGGCTTTAAAGGAATTGTTCAGTATAAAAGTAAAAATTGGGTAAATAGATAGGCTGTGCAAAATAAAACATGTTTTCAATATAGTTAGTCAGGCAAAAATGTAATGTATAAAGGCTGGCATAACTGGAAGCCTAACCTAAAAGAACAGGACACTACTTCTTGTTTTTCAGCTCTCTTTTGTTTACACTGACTGGTTACCCTGGTTACCAGGCAGTAACCAATCAGTGACTTGAGGGAGGGCCACATGGGCCATAACTGTTGCTTTTGAATCTGAGCTGAATGCTGAAGATCAATTGCAAACTCACTGAACAGTTATGTCCCATGTGGCCCCCCTAACTCAGATTTAGAGAGCTGAAGTTGGATTCTGTCTATTATATTGGACATCCAGTCACTCCAACTTTTATAGTTTGCATTTTTCCCTGACTAACTATATTAGAAACATTTTTTATTTTGCTCAGCCTATCTATTTACCCAGTTTTTAATTTTACCCTGAACTGTTCCTTTAATCTTGCACATCAGTTCATACACTCTAAATCTAAAATCTCACACTTTTCTCTTTGGTATAGATTTAGCTATTTTATGACATTTTCATTACTTTGTTTTGTTGATTTATGTGATGTGTTTTTCAAGAAGGAGACATCCAGTAACCAGTGTTAAACGTGAGCTCTGCAGCAGCTTGTCACTTAAATTGTCAGGAAAAAGCACATTGAAGGGCAGGGTTTGAGATACAGAGGCTGAACTTTGCAATGCCAGATGACATTTGTGCTTGTCATATCATCACGAAGAAAACCGACGGGCTTACCTAGCAGACAGGTGTACAGTCTCATCATGCTATATGCCAAGTGAATAGGAGACGTGTACACTAAAAATTTGCATTCCAAGCGGATAAAATCCAAGCAGGGTTGAAGGAGCCAGTCGAACATGTCAGAGATCTGAAAAAGAAAAAATGCAGACGTTATTGCTGAAGAGCTCAACATGAGATCTGAATCAGCAGGCTATTACAAAGCTATGAACAGCTGGCAATTACAAACATGTGCTATTAAAGGGGCATGATAAGCAACAATGTGTGTGTTATAGTCACATTTGGGATTGTATGGGCCCATTGGTTTTCCTAGTCAACTCATTTTAGGTCATCATCATCATCATCATCATCATTTATTTGTATAGCGCCGACAAGATACGCAGTGCTTTCCTTAGTTATAACAAACAGGGAATAAAAGTGAATAACAATCAAGGATTTACAAATACAATAGGATTAGAGGGCCCTACACATTAGAGTTTACAACTAAAGGTTAGGGTACAATTGAGACATTAGGGTTTCAGACACAATTTGTGATTTATGCTACAGCAGTGATTATTTAAGGTACATTGAATAAGCTTCTCTAAACAGGAGGGTCTTTAAGGAGCGTTTGAAAGTTTGGAAAGAAGGAGAAAGTCTGACAGCTCGAGGCAGAGAGTTCCAGAGAAAAGCAGAAGCCCGAGAGAAGTCTTGTAGACGAGAATGGGCAGAAGTGATTAGAGGAGAAGCGAGGCGAAGGTCAGAAGCAGAGCGAAGGTTGCGTGTAGGATAGTATTTGGAGATCAGAGATGAAATATAGGGAGGGGCTTCATTGTTAAGGGCCTTGAATGTGAGGGTTAGTAATTTGAATTTGATTCTGAAGGAGATTGGGAGCCAGTGAAGGGACATGCATATGGGAGCAGCGGATGCTGAGCGGTTAGATAGATGAATAAGTCTAGCAGCAGCATTTAGAACAGATTGGAGTAGTGAAAGTCGACTTGTTGGAATTCCTGCAAGGAGTAGGTTGCAGTAATCAAGTCGGGAGATGATAAGAGAATGAATAAGTGTTTTGGTTGATTCTGAGCTGAGATATGATCGTATCCGGGCAATGTTGCGTAGTTGAATATGACAAGATTTTGCAAGTGTTTGAATATGTGGTGAAAAAGACAGATGTGAGTCTAGTATAACTCCTAGGCAGCGTGCCTGTGAGGTGGAATGAAAGGTAGTGTTGTTTACTGTGAGTGAAATCTGAGGGACAGGGGAAGATCTTGGAGGAAAAATAATGAGTTCAGTTTTTGAAAGGTTCAGTTTTAGGTGGCGCTGTGACATCCAGGAGGAGACAGCAGAGAGACAGTCTGTAACTTGGGAAAGGACAGAAGGAGAGAGGTCAGGAGTGGACAAGTAGATTTGTGTATCATCAGCATAGAGGTTATACTGAAGTCCAAATGACTGAATAAGTTTTCCTAGTGAAGTAGTGTAGAGCGAGAACAGCAGAGGGCCTAGAACAGAGCCTTGAGGAACTCCGACAGAGAGAGGGAACGTAGTAGAAGTAGAGTTAGAGAAGGCAACTTGGAAGGAACGGTCAGAGAGATAAGATGTAAACCATGAAAGAGCAGTGTCACGAATGCCAGCGGAGTATAGAATGTTGAGGAGGAGTGGGTGGTCAACTGTGTCAAAGGCTGCAGAGAGATCTAGAAGGATGAGTATGGAATAGTGACCTTTAGACTTTGCCAATAGAAGATCGTTGGTTACTTTAGTGAGTGCAGTTTCAGTTGAGTGTGTTGGGCGGAAGCCTGATTGCAGGGGGTCAAGAAGGGAGTTATCAGTAAGATGCTGGATCAGGCGTTTGTAAACAAGCCTTTCCAGTAATTTGGATGTGAACGGAAGAAGGGAAACCGGACGATAGTTAGCGGGAGAGCTGGGATCAAGGGAAGGTTTTTTGAGGATAGGAGTGATTAGTGCTTGTTTGTACGAGGATGGGAATGTACCAGTGGAGAGTGAAAGGTTGAATAGGTGGGTAAGTGCAGGAGAGAGTGTATCAGAGATTGGATAGAGGAGGCGAGAGGGTATGGGGTCTAGGGAGCAGGTTGTGGGTTTTGAGCAGGCTAGAAGTTTGCCGACTTCATCTAGTGTTGCGGGGGCGAAGGAGTGTAAGGTGGATGTGAGTGGACTGCAATTTAGTCTGAGATTGTTGTCGGACGGTATGCTCAGTCTAATGAGATCTATTTTTTCATTAAAGAAATGAGCAAGATCTTGGGCAGTTACATTAATGGGTGGAGGGGGTGGAGGGGGGCATAGAAGTGAGTTAAATGTGGCAAACAGTCGCTGTGGTTGAGAGGACAGAGTGGAGATTAAAGAAGAAAAGTACTGTTCTTTAGCTATTGATAGAGCTCGATTGTAGCAGGAGAGCATGAATTTGAAGTGGATGAAATCAGGATCAGTTCGTGAATTATTTATGTTCTTCTGTATCACTCGCCTAATGATTTCTTTACACGCAAAAAAAATGGAGGTGAAATGAAAATAATACAAATTATACAGATACAGCAGTGATTCTAAAACGGTGGGGCTGTTCCCCCCTTGAGTGTTTTAAAGGAGAACTAAACCCCCCCCACACCCAAAAGTCCCAGCTGGCCCACTTCCCGCCCACCCCCCATTATTATAATAATGAATGTGTCTAATAATTAAGAATAATCAAGCAGCTGTTCCATGTTTAGCTATATTCTAATATACAGATAAATTACATTACGTTAATAGACAATGCCATCAACTGGCAATATCAGAGATCCCCTTTAAAAAATGACGGCCAGGTACTTTTACTGAAATTAACTGGATCAATGGGGTTTGTGGGCAGGGTCAGACTGGGGGGCAGGGGACCACCAGAACTGCTGCCCAGGGCCCCCTTGGGACTCCTGCTCCCATTGCTGCACTGGCGCTGTGCACTCCCTTCTTGGTGTTCCACGCTGGCGTATATGTGCAGACGGCTCGGCACTGGCACTGGCGTGCATGCACAGATGGCAAGCCGGTGCAGATGGCGCAGGGCTGGCATGTATGCACAGACGGCACAGCGCTCTGGCTTTTGATCATGAGGGTTGGGGCCCACCAGGTATCCCGTCAGACCAGTCCAGCCCTGTTTGTGGGTAGCACATTTTCATCCAACACTGACATATGAATTTCCCAAGCTGGAATTGTCCTTAAAAGCCCCTTACAGATAATAGGCAAACAATCTGACATCACATAAGTAGGCCATTCCAGTATTTAACTAGTGTTTAAAAAAAAAAAAAATTTAGCTGTTCTGTTATGAACAAAAAAAGTCTTGTTTCTTGCAGAGTAAAATGCAGCAGATTGAACACCAGAAGCTGTTGGGTATAAATCCCACAGGAGTTGAAAGCCGGCAGATGCAACTATCTGTAATATTGATCTACTGTTGATTTTTCAATTTTAAAATATAATTTTAAGTTAGCTGAGCTCCCAGTATTTACTAAATCATCTTGTAATAAAAACAAAACTGTATTAATAGAAATTTCAAAGCAAATAATGAGGGAACAATCAAGCTGCCTGGCTTTATTGAATTACGGCTGGCAGATATGGACTCCTACCATCTCTCTGTGTTCATTTGTGAGGTTTGCAGGCAGAGTGCTCATGTAGGAGTCTTGTAAAGGCTTCCAGCCAAGCTGATGAGGCTCCATGTAGATCATACCACACCTGGAGGAATAAACACACACCTATTAAGGTACTAGGCTAATGGTGCTGCATTCATTTTAGAATAATAAGTAAATAGCAATTACCTGCTCACAGTGGCTGGGGATGCCTGCTCCAAGTCAGCTGGCTCAAAGATTAAACTCATTTTTGCACTCATCTGAATTATTTCTCCACTCATCAAACACAGCTATAAAAAAAAAAAACATCTTTATTAGCAACTTGTACCTGGTAAGGACCCAAAGTTTTTTTACATTAATAACATTTGCAGAACTAATGAGATTGGTATATATTTTATATTATATAACAGAAAATACAATAAACATAGAATTATTGTAGTAATGAAGCTTGGGTAAATGCTAAATAACATAAAAGCAATCAAATGATTACAGTTATATTTCTAGTTAGTGAATGCATGAATCCACCTACTATTTGATAAATTTTTTCCTCCACTGTTTTTTAATTCTTTATAAAGACTAATTAGCTAGGTAATATTTTCCGTTGACACTTAAATGACCTAATAGTTATCTATATATGAAGCTATTACTGAAATGATAATACCCAAGTTTATTTTTAGTGTTTATGTTTCATTATTCTCCCAAAGATGAAAGTAAGCTCACTTTCTGCTTAATGTGTTTCCAATGTGCTGACAGTGGGTAAATATTTTTTACCATATTATTATTAGTATTTATAATATTAATATAATTAAACAAGTGTTCATAAAATTCTTAAAGGAGACATAAGAAACATATTGTGTGAAAAACAGGAATGTCAGTGAATTATATTCACTTAAATATAGAAAGTAAGTTTTGGAAAAAAGTAGTTTAATTTATTGAAAAATTATTCAGAATCATTCTATTCCTGCCCATCTCTTCTACTACTAGCTGTCTCCTTTCCCAGGCTGCACAGGGGAGCCAATGGCACTCAGCACAGTACACTGTAAAAATAGGACCCAATCAGTAGCTAGGCTGACGTGATAGGGAAACTAAATGAAAACTAAACTCATACTTTAAAAAAAAAAAAAACCCTCCTCCCTGTAGACCCCACTCCCCTTCAGCCTACTTGCTCCCCGGGCTAATGCCCCTAACCTTTTACTTACCTCTCGCTCCAGATTCAGGTGTCAGAGTTCACGGCAGCCATCTTATTCTCTTTGGTAATCTTTGTGTATTGAAACAGCAAATGCGTTGAAACTCATGGGAATCGGCGAAGAGCCAAAAGAAGATTACCGAAAAAGAGGATGGCTGCTGTGAACTCCAAAGGGTTGAGTAAAAAGTTAGGGGCATTTCCCCAGGGTAGCAAGAAGGCGGGGGGTGGGTCTAGGGGGGAGGGTTTTTTAAGGAAGGGTTTACTTCTCCTTTAAGTTCTCTATCAGCCTGTCTTTGATTGTGTGCCTGTAGGACTGTGATTGGCTATCATCACATTTGAAACATGGTCAGTGACTGTAGCAGATCTATGTGAGCCCCAGTAAAGGGGCCATTGTTTAAAGATTTTAAAGGATATACATTTTTAGCCTAGAGTGAAAACAGCACCATATATTCATTATTGCCTAGAGGATTAGGTGAAGTTTAGCTATGCTATATGTCCCCTATAATTTAATATCAGTGAGTTTTTTGGCATGTTTATTATGTATGAGTGCCACTATGACAGTTTTATTAGCAGGCTTGCCGATAAGAGATTCACAGCATTGTGTAAGTGCCCGAAGGTACCTGAATAGTTCCAAACCCAGACAAGTGGTGCCCTCTGCAGAACAATTGTTTAACCCACAAAGACAAGGGAACTACTATGCACAGTCACAGTAATTTTCATCAAGAGCCAATTAACTTGCCTGTATGTATGTGTGAAAGGAAACAAAGTGAGCTTGAAGGAAAATTATGCAAGCACAGGAAGAAACAAGCATCATGCAGAGATCGGGATTGAACACAGGAGCCCAGAACTGCAAGTCTGTTATAGTATTCACTGTTAACATTACCAAGGGATTTGCTCAGTTCAACTAACAGCAATGATGATTATACTGTACATAGTTTTAAAAAATCATCAACTGTATGCAGGGCAGGAACTAGGGGTATGCCAAAGAGGCACCTGCCTAGGGTGCAACAAGGGGGAACTAGGCAGGCACCTTTTGAAGAGTCTTTGCCTTCCCCTAGTCTGGGCTTACTTCTTCCCTCTGTTCAGCTCTCTCTTCTTTTCAACAACCTGCCTGGCATGACGTCATTGCACTCACACGTGTATGTGACCGTATGTGCATGGGGAAGTGAGATGGCCGGCTTGACTGCCGGTTTGTACCTAATTGTATGGTTTTGACAGGGGAGGGCAGTGTCGGACTGGGATCCCAGGGGCCCACCAGAAAGTCTTAGGCTGAGGGCCAACTTTCCGAACTAGTATACCTCCTCTCCTCACTCAACCTATATGTTCTCCTACTCTCTTTTCACTACATACTGAACTATACTCTATTCTTCCATTATTATGCCTCTTTGTTCCCATAAATAGGGAATGACCATGAAATATGTAACATTTTTAGAAGCAAGAGGCCCCTTGACACCTGGGCCCACCTGGGCCAGTCCGACACTGGGGGAGGGGGTTATCAAAGAGCAGTAGACCTATGCATAACTATAAGAAGCCTAATCCATTACCTTTTTGTTGTCGTCAAGGACTGTGTTCATATTCTCTATCCAAACAGCATCCACAGGACCATCAAATATAATCCACTTCCTGTCATCTGTGGTTGAAGAAGCTTGTTCTCTAAAGGTAGTTGCCAACACACCATCTGTCCACTCATGACTTACTGGGTCAAAACAACCATATAACTGTCCCATCGTTATGGCTTTTGGATTAATCACTCTAAACTCGACAGCATACTCATCCATAGAGTTGGCTGAACAAGAAGGATATAAATATTATGTAATTTAGTTATTTATATTTTAACAATTCTGTTCTTCTTCCTTTGTGGCATCAGTTGGGGAAGGCCCTTTCCTGTTTCAGTAGAATTATAACCTTATATAAAAATGAAGGTCCACACAGAATAGGTTTGCAGTGAAGAGAGTGGAATGACAGAACACTGAATATCTATGATATGAACTGGAACACTGGAATGAGTCTATGGGGTAGATTCACTAAAGGTCGAAGTGGCTGTCGCTAGTGTAATTTCGCTGGAAATCCAATCCGCAGGGACATCGCCAAATCAACAGGTACGTACAAAAGACAATGCCCTAGCAAACAGGACCGTTGCTAGCGTTCATTTGCACTCTTTGCTCAGGTAAATGGTCGTTGATCTGCAAATTCAGTAAAGTGCAGATTTTACTGACCGATACCTCTTTCGCCAGAGCTGACTTCACCACCTCAGACCAGGCGAACTGCAAAAATGAAGCTAGATCTTTCTCAATCTGATGTCAGTTACATCATATCCTGTCTGCCGAAAAATGCATTAAAGTTTAAAAATGCTGGCGACTTTTCTTTTTTTTATGCAGGATTGCCTGCAAAAGTCCTAACTTAAACTTTTTTTGGATTAACATTTGAGAGCATTAATTTTACAGTGGGCTCATGTGTAAGGCTATAGTAACTCTTTATTTAGGTTCCAGGTTCCAAACGCAATCGAATGCTAAAGTATCTTTGCTATGAAATGCTGGCACTGCCAAAGTGATGCTAGCAAAAAGTTGCCAGAGTTCGGTGCCTTCGCATATTATTGAATTGGCGTATTTGCACCTTGTGAAGTGGTTGCTGGCGAAAATTCCACCGTTAAAGAATCTGCCCCTATGAGTCAGACCTAAGCTCCCAACATCAGCCCGAACCTCTTAGGATAGGGGTCCCCAACCGTTTTTACCCGTGAGCCACATTCAAAAGTAAAAAGAGTTGGGGAGCAACATGAGCATGAAAAATTCCCTTGCGGTGCCAAATAAGGGCTGTGATTGGCCATTTGGTGGCCCCTATGTGGACTGGCAGCCTACAGAAGATTCTACTTGGCACTATACTTAGCTTTTATGCAATTAAAAAGTATGGAATTAAAAAATAAGCACCTGCTTTGAGGCCATTGAGAGCAACATGCAAGGGGTTGGAGAGCAACATGTTGCTCACGAGCTACTGGTTGGGGATCACTGTTAGGAGGTGGAGCAAATCCCACCATCAATGTTCCAAGAGTAAAGGATAAAGGCTATTTCAGCAGCATAAACAGGACATATTTTAATATTTATATCCAAGGTTTTGGAAAGTGATGTTGGACAGACAGATAATCTTTTTATAATCTATAAAGATAAAGGTCTACTATGTAAGAATATGTAGTCACACTAACCAAGATAAATTAGAACATACAGTTTTAAAACCAACCATGATTTCTATTTTATTGGAGAACAAATAATAACAATTAAATGACTAGATGAAGACTTTTACTGAAACGTTGGTGTACCTGCATGCAGATCAGCAAGTGCTCCTGAGAGGACTTTGTAAGCACATGTTTTACCACCCATGGGGTCCCCTACGATCATGAAGCCATGGCGCACTAACATCATTTCATAAATCTACAATAATGAGAAAAGATTGAAATGAAAGTCATTTGTACATATGTGTATATGACATTTTTTTTTATTTATCTTCTTAATACAGACAATCAAGCCAGAGATATAATGTTGCTGAACTGCTGGGAATGGATCACTCTTGTATCATTTATTTAGAATGAGGCAGTAAACATGCAAAACACAGCCTGCCTGAGCTCTGCTATGGAACAGATGGTAAGTGAGTGGAAACTCTAAATGGATGAGTTAAGTTGATGTTCCTCAGGCTTGCGTAACTGCCATGTATTTATAAAAATATTTAATAAAAAACAGATATGTACGTGCATGCAAGATGATTTCTATATTCTGGCAAAGTAGCTGTTTTCTTCTGCAATGCTAGAATGAGCTTAAAGCTCTGTGCATTTAGTACAAATCACAGTATAAGGAGATAGGAAAGATTCAAAGCTAAATAAGCAGCCAGAGGCAATTGCTCTTTAGTGAGAAACTATAAAACCTTTTTAATTATTGTCCAAAATAAGATTGAGCAGTTAATACTTTGCTTTAGTCTTTATAACAAAACTTATTACTGAAAAAAGTCACTAATCTTGCACTGAAGGATATACACTGCCACATATTCAAAAACGCGCTATGTGCAAATACATTTTGTAATGTAAGAATGGGCTAATGAAAAATACTATACTGTGAAATTGTTTTTTGTTTACAGGCATTGTTATGCTGCAAATTATAACTGCATATTTTATATAATGTTTTCAGTAAGCTTTACTACACCCACTGAGCACTGGCACAATATATGATGTAAAACACTAGCAGAAAAAGGTAAAGGGCAATCAAATGAATAATTGCACAAAGGAAAAAGTGTTCACATTGTGCACAGTGCATATTCTGCATATCCTTCCACGGTGCAGTGTATTTTCAATGTTTTAAACATGATAAATAGGCCAGTGGCATTATTGTTCAGCTGTGTCCTTGTATCTGAAATGTCAGACTCTGGAAGAGCACAGAGAATAAAGAGTTGTTATACATTAATTCAGAGCAGTTTTGTTCTTTAGTGATGGTTCTGTGCCGACAGTGTATTGTTTTGATTGACCATCAATCTGAGCATATATGTAAGAAAGGATATACAAATCCTGCACTAAATGCTTAGAATCAGGCCTGCTTTCTTGTTGCTTAGAAAACCTGTCAATGGCTTTTATACATGGGCGGCTTTTTACGTGCTTTTCAAATGCACAATGATTGAGAAAAACACATGTTTTTTTTTTAAATACATATAAGAGTGGTTTTGTCTGCTCTAAACGCAACTCTTTATTCTTCTGGACTATGAATGCGCATCAAGTGCAAGAAAATGCAGCATGCTGCACCTATTTAGAGAGAATGGAGTAAAACGCAACTCAGAATGCTCATGAATACAGTCAGGCACAATTAAATCAATTCGTTTTTATGCATCTCAAACGCATAAAACACACCCCTGTGCAGGGTTGGACTTGGCTGGTGGGACACCAGGAAAAAACTGAAGTTGACAGAGCAAGTGTGCTTTGGTAGCTACAGTTTTATGAGTGAGTAGCCAATAAGAGACTGCTAGAGCAATTAATGCATTTGATGTCACCAAATATCTATCTTCGACCATTTTGAGAAACTGCTTCTTGGGTACTCCCCTATTACATAGTAGACCCATAGCATCATTTACAACCATCTGGGCAGTGTGTAAAGTGCTAGTTGCCCTTTTCTTGCACTTTGCAAACTAAGTTCAACTACAACAGAATTATTGTAGGTCTCTGTGATCCATTTTAGTGCATAAAGACATGCAACTTCCTCCCTTGAATACAGTGCTGTGTTCAGTGATGCTCTGTTCAAGAGGGACATAGGCATCCATCCTTCCACCCCCTACCCATCCCCTAACTTATGCTGTTAGGGAATGGCAGAAGATGCAGGGGTCAATGGGGTCTGTCATTTCTGTGTGCTCTTGTGCCCTTTAAGGCTGTTGCTTCTGTCCAGACAAATTATAAATGGCCCCTTAAAACTATTTATAACCTTCAATACAGAGGCATCTGTTCTAGATTGACGTAACTGATGATCCAATAACACACTGGACAAGGTTAAACTAGTGGCAATGTATGTAAATAAAGTATAGATAACAGGTATTGTGTTGTTATAATCTCACCTGAATTATTTTCCCAATGAACCAAGGGACAGGCTGCAGTTTTAATTTTGCAATATTTTCTTTAAGAGCCTGGATAAAAAGGTCATAATCTGGTTTGGGAAGAACCACTCCAGGGAAGAGATCAGAAATGATGCCCTAGGGAAAAAAGATAAAAAGAAAATAACTTTTAAAACTGTTTTTGCCTTTTTGTTTTTTTATTTGGCAGGATGACAAAGGTGAGGCAGTATGTCCAGCTATTGTATCACAAATAAATTATATTTAAGGAAAGCATTCCAATTCAAATAAGTACAAAAGTGCAAAGGAATGGCTCCTACCAACAGAGCCACGTATTGTATAGCACCCAGCACCCCTAGCTATTCAGAAAAGGCTGCCCAAATCTAAAAGACAAGACATGCCCACATATAGGTCTGGCCTAGCAAAATGGTAGTAGTAGATACCCCTAACTTTCACAGCCCAGATGAAAATAATTTATATGCCACTTGCAGGAACCATTCTTAAAAATGTGGTTGGTTGTGATTCCAGCTACAGTGCAGTCACTCATATCTATGCTGGAGTATTATGGGAACTGGAGCCCCAAATCAACAGAGGAACCTATGATTGAACAACACTTCTATGGAAGGTTCGTGGACATGTTGATCACATATGTAGGATAGTAAGATTAGGCTATGCACTTTTATATATTCTTTAACAAAAGGGACTTATCAGATCTTAAAGTTTTAGCTTGTCAACAGCAGCAATGATTCAGGACATCAAACTTGTCACAGGGGTTCACCATCTTGGAAAGTGTCTACAACACTCACATGCTCAGTGGGCTCTGAGCAGCTGTTGAGAAGCTAGGCTTAGGGGTTGTTGAAAATTATCAAGCAGAAAATGAGGTTGGCCTGTAATATAAACTGCTACAGGGTTGATTATTAAGTTCTGATGTTAGTTGCACTGGTTTCTGTGCTTCCATGTAGTAATTATCCACAATAATTACTAATCAGCCTTATATTGTGACATTTCTATTCCATGTGTACTGTATATTGTGAGTGGGTCCCTAAGCTCAGTAAGTGACAGCAGCATGTGAATCAGTGAATCAGCAGAAAAGAAGATGGGGAGCTACTGGGGCATCTACTGGGGAGACACAGATCTTTACTGCTAAAGGGCTGTGGTTGCCTTGGGCTGGTAATGAAGCACAAAACACAAGGGTAGAACTACATGGCAGACTTACCTGTGTTTCCGTCAGATTCGACAGGAACACGGTAAGTAATAGGAAGACAGATGGTGTCGCAACAGTGATCCGACATAATGCTGCAAACTGCGTCTGCATCCGACAATCGTGTCACATCGGATCACTGCTGCGACACCATCCAACTTTCTATTATAGTAGAACCCCCATTTTACATCCCCTGATTTTAAGTTTTCACTCATTTTACAGTATTGTTTTGTGGTCCCACCTATATATTATGCATAATAGATTTCCCTGATTTTACATTTTCCTGGATTTTACATCATTTTTTTCTGGTCCCCTGAAAATGGGGGTTCTACGGTACTTACCTTGTTCCTGTCGGAAACGCAGGTAAGTGTGCCATGTAGTTCTGCCCTTATGTACCACATTTATAGCCTACTTCTTTAGTTAGGCTTTAGTTGTCCTTTATTATTGTCTGCCCTCCCTTATGGATGAGGTGAGTCATCCAGCAGATGTATAAGGGAAAGCAGGCAATCTGATACCTCCTACATTGCAAGGTATATATCTGGAAAAGGCTGGCTTTCTAATTAAACATTAATGCAAATAAGCTAATACTGTGTAACTTGATTTTCAAGTAAAATGGAGGGCCATAAGTTAAATATCTCGACTGACAAGATTACAAAGGGTAAATTTGGGCAGAATAGAGACAACCGAAGAGAGGAAATATACTTTGTATATTGAAGAATCTAATTATCAGCAGCTAAGGATAAAATAATCAATAAAGTATTTAGTAACATGAAGTGAGCGGATATTTGGTATTGCAGAAGGTACCCTAATCACTTGCAGGGTGGGCACCAAACAGAATATGATATTCCTAACATTAGAAATGTATAACGGTCAAATATATTAGAATGGGATTGTATGCAGCAACTATAAAAAAATAATATGTAATAAAATGCAAGATGTTCTGCAGAAAACCCTTTCCCTGCATAACTGCATTAATTTAACTTGTGCAGCTGTCAGTCAAGTCAATGGGAAAAGATGTGTATAGGATTTAAATCAATTAAGCGTGGCATATGGAAACAGTTTTTTGCATTAGACCCTATTTAATCCTGGTGAAAAACATTAACCTTCAAATGAGGAGAAGGTTAGTGAATGAATACTGCATGCATGAAGTGTGAGTAATGAGGTCCACTGCCACTCAGGAAAGATTGAATGAAAGGCAGTCAATTGCTGCCAAACCTTTCAGTGGTGCTCTGAGGTCTGCTACTTGAAAATTAGATCTGCTGCCCTTGTGGTGCCACAAAGAACCAGGACGATAAATACCATGTGCTTAACGGCAGGGCCGGATTTACATAGTGGGCACCCCTAGGCCCACTGTCGTTTGTCACCCCTGTCCCCTCCCTTTTATTTGCTCAAATTTTCATCATCGGGACAGAGCAATGGGAATTGGTATAAGGGAAATTAAAATTTCTGAACCAATGTGGGTGTGGTTGGGCAGCATGCCACCCCTTAAAATCCTGCCACACTAGGCCCGGGTCTAAGTGGCCTCTCCACAAATCCAGGCCTGTTTAAGGGGGATCTAAACCCCCTTCTAATAAGAGCCCTATTAATCTTCTAAAAACTTCTAAAAACCTAACTTTAAACTGTAGAGCAGAGTTCCCAGGTGCTATCTTCTTGCCATTCACATTATTTTGGGTGTGAACGTCGATGGAAGCATACCCAGTTGAAACTGATTCCTGGCTAGGTCCAACAAGGGTCGAACTGGTCCAGCGGGACACTGGGGAAAAAACACGGTGGGCCCCAGCACTCATGGCCCCCACCCAACTGCTCCCCCAAATGGCTGCATGTTTCGCACATGCGTGTGCCGCAACTTTGGAGGTCTGCAGGGGGCCCCCAATGTTCCAGTTCAACCCTGGGCCCAACTGCACATGCTCCTACAGGTTTCGTGGTGGCAAACAGACATGAAAGAACCTTTTCTTTTAAAAAATATATTGTGGAAATTTGTTGTTCCTGGAGGAAAAACATTTACGCTCCTGGTAACTTTAAGAGCGGAATAACCAGAGGTTCCATCATGCTGTGGGACTGTGTGAATAGTGCAGGGACTGGGTCCCTTGTTAAAGTTAAGGGTCGGATGAATTCAAACAAATAACAAATTCTTCAGGATAATGTTCAAGCATCAGTCACAAAGTTGAAGTAACACAAGGAGTTGGATATTCCAACAAGACAATGACCCTTCAAAATTCACACTTCAAAATCTACAAAGGCATTTATGCAGAGGGAGAAGTACAATATTCTCGAATGGCCGTCAGAGTCCCCCAACTTGAATATCATGGAAAATCTATGGGATGTGTTGAAGCAGGCTGTCCATGCTCAGCAGCCATCAAATTGAACTGAACTGGAGAGATTTTGTATTGACAAATGGTCAAAAATACCGCCATAAAGAATCCAAACACTCATCAAAGGCTATAGGAGGCGTCTAGAGACTGTTACAATTGCAAAAGGAGGCTAAACTAAGTAATGATGTAAAATCTCTGTTCGGGTGCCCACATTTATGCACCTGTCTAATTTTGTTATGATGCATTTCGAATATTTTTTGTTAATCCAATAAACTTTGTCACTGCTGAAATACTACTGTTTCCACAAGGCATGTTATATATTAAAAGGAAGTTGCTACTTTGAAAGCTCAGGTAATGAAAAACAAAACACCAAAGAATTGAATTGAATTGAATTGAATATATCAGGGGCACTTAAATGCCCACGATTTTGAACTGAGAATGCTGGGACTAATGCTCTCTTCTTAAAGGGAAACTGTCATGGGAAAACATGTTTTTTTTTTTTCAAAATGCATCAGCACCAGTAGACTTCTGCACTGAAATGCATTTCTCAAAAGAGCAAACAGATTTTTTTATATTCAGTTTTAAAATCTGACATGGGGCTAGACATTTTGTCAATTTCAATTTCCCAGCTGCCCCTGGTCATGTGACTTGTGCCAGCACTTTAGGAGGGGACAGCTTTCTGGCAGGCTGTTGTTTTTCCTGATTAATGTAACTGAATGGAATGCAGTGGGACATAGGTTTTTACTATTGAGTGCTGTTCTTAGATCTACCAGGCAGCTGTTATCTTGTGTTAGGGAGCTGCTATCTGGTTACCTTCCCATTTTAATGTTGTTAGGCTACTGGCAGGGGGAGAAAGGGAGGGGTGATATCATTCCAACTTGCAGTACAGCAGTAAAGAGTTATTGAAGTTTTGAGAAATGGATTTCAAAGCAGAATTCTGCTGGAGCAGCACTATTAACTAATGCATTTTGAAAAAAAAAAAATTTTCCCATGACAGTATCCCTTTATTAATAATAATAATAATAATAATAATAATAATAATAACAATTAATGAAAGAAGAAGCAATTGCATTTTAAGAATTACAAAAGTTCTTTAAGACCTTTGCCTAAGTGCACAGCTCTCTGTATATTCCAGTAAACTGATGGTACAATATAAGAAGAACGGGTAATTTTGCAAATTAAGATCTGGTCTTCAAAGTTGCAAGGTCAAATTTCCACCCACATTCTGCAAAGGGATGCCTAGAATTACCATCAGCCAATTGAAGTGATCTATTAATTAATTAATTAATTAATTAATTAAAACGAATTAATAAATATATGCAATGAAATATGACCTTATTGTGCTAAATTGTCCTGAAAAATAACCAAATGCATTTGTGGCTTTACCATATTATACATTTTGCATGATGCTTCTCAGATTTCCAGACTCATGCTTGTTTTTTTTCAGTGTTCAGAAGCTATATAAACTGCATCTGTTGTTCTCAAAGCCCATACCAGGTCAACACAGCCCCTTTATATGGGATTTTGCTTATTGAGCAGAACTGTGCTATAAATGACTTTCATTTAGTCTAGAACGGTACTAGTCTATGTTTCATTATTTCGCTGTCATCAAAGAGGATTTAATCATATAGATGGAGTTTGAAGTATTACCCCTGAAGAAGATGCAGTCATGCACTATTTACCACAAAATTTTGATGCATTAGCAGCACCAGGCCGAGCCGGACAGGCGCCCTAGGCAACCAGTGGTGTAACTAAAGTGCACCAGGGACCCCCTGCAAAAAAATCTTCAGAGGGGCCCGGCTCTTCCTGCCCACCTCTGCCATGCCTATGTCACACTTCCACCCACTCCCACCTGACTTGCGTTCCCCTTCCTCGCCTCAGTTAAGAGAGTGGCTGGGGAAGAGGGGTGGTTTTATTACCTATAGAAAAAGCAGACCTCACAGTCCAGGACCCCCTGTTCCCCCTAACTCCCCTGCAACTGTAGGAATCTGCGTCCTCTATAGTTATGCCACTGCCCTAAACAATAGCTGCCTATGGCAATTGTAATTACCTAAGAGGCCAATATCCCTTAACTTGTGAACCCTTTGCCCTTCTTTTTCAAGATGAAATAGAGGGAAAACTGTCACAGAAACAAAGTCAAAATCTGGAGCATGCTACAAAATCGCTGGCTTGTGGGTAATTATAGGTTTGATAACAGTGTTAAAAGGGTCAACAGTAATTTTCTTGTCTTTACAGCAATTATTCCAGTAATAGCTATATTGCCAGCATTTTAATACCATAGTGCATATGTCTCAGTTTCTCAAAAGTTAAACAAGAAATAGGTGATTATATAATTTTTCAATGTTGCTAGTGCTGTTATTGTCCATGAAGCATGTGTGCTATATGATCATGAGCTTATACTAAAATACTGTTACCCAGTGGTGTAACTAATCGCTGGTGGGCCCTGGTGCAGGATTGGCACGCGGGCCCCCCTATCCGGCTCTCCCCCTATGAATTGCACATTGGAGTTCTCCTAGCCTCTCCGGCGGGCCCTGAGAGGGAGTGAACCCTGGTGCAATTGCACCCACTGCTCCCCTGGTAGTTACACCACCGCTGTTAACAAAATAATTATAACTGCAGTCCTGATTGTTACAAGGTCCCAAAAACGACCATAAATCTAGATCAGGGTTGTCCAACTGGTGGCCTGCGACTCCCCCACTCTGTGACCCCCCCACCTGCTGTGTCTCCTTACCATGTGTAAGATTTCAAGTACAAGGAAAGTGAAACTAAAGAAGTAGGTAGAAATGTTGTAAAATATGTTTTGGGCTTGTGTACCAGCCCAAGGCAACCACAGCCCTTTAGCAGTAAAGATCTGTGTATCCAAAGACGTCTCAGTAGTAGCTCTCCATCTTCTTTTCTGCTGAGTCACTGATTCACATGCTCTGTGCTGATGTCGGTTACTGAGCTTAGGGACCCACTCACAATATACAGTACACATAGAATATAAATGTCACAATATAAGGCTGATTAGTCATTAATACAGATAATTACTACATGGTAGTACAAAAACCAATTCAATTAGCATCAGAATTTAATAATCAGCCCTGTAGCATCAGCTTATATTACAGGCCAACCTCATTTTCTGTTTGATAATTTGCAACAACCAATAAGCTTTGCTACTCAGAGCCCACTAAGCGTGTGAGTGTCGCAGACACTTTCCAATATGGTGACCTCATGTGACATGTTTGAAGTTATGAATTATTGCTGCTATTGACAAGCTGAAACTTTAGGTGGGTGCAATATGTTCAGTATATGAAACATGGCATTTTTAGCCCTATTCATTTTTAGACTTTCCTTGTCCTTTAAATAGTATCACTATAGAGAGTGGCCCTGTTTTGTTTAAACCACAAATTAACACTAATCCCCTGTATTGTTTACACCTGTGATCCCCCTGCATTGTTAACACCTGTGACACCTCTATTGTTCACATCCCTAAAGCCCTGCACTGTTCACACCTGAGACCCAGACCCAGACCCAGACAGATTGTTCACACTTTCTACAAAATGCTAATGGGGCACCAGTCACTGTATGTCTGCCTGTGTGCCCTGCTCTGCCTATTCATGCCTTGCTTTGCCTGTGCGTGCCCTGCTCAGTCTGTACATGCCTTGCTCAGCCTATGTGTGGGGCTTGAACTGAAACCCACTGCTCTGAATCAATTCCCAGAGGAACAATCCCACAAGTGTTTGAATGTGGATTGACTGAGCATATTTCCTAAGACCAATTTTTGGCAGTAGTACAGATGTTCCTTTTTGCTGTTGTTTTTTTCTTATAAAGAAAAAAAAGTCACATTTAATTGGCTCATGAAGCCATACACACTAAAACAGGGGGTCATGGATTATTATGGTTTGCCATTTATTTGATCAGTTGTGGCACAATACCATAGTCATACATCCAAAAGAAAGGTACGGTAAAGCTTACAGGGAAGTGTCAATATTGTTTATACCTAGAGTTACTCTAAATTCAATGTTTGTGTTCATACCTGGAACAGTGGTACATCCTGTGCCAAGAATTTAGCCAGGTTCACATCCAGCAAAGCTCGCAGCAGCAACACACTCTCATTTTCCTCTGGGTACTTCAGTTTGAGGTTTCCTGCCGCAGTCAGGACAGATTTTACCGCCCGCATTCCATAATCATAATGGTGCTGAGATGACAGTTGCTCCGAACACAGTCTGTATGTGGCGACAATTTTCTGGGCCAAGCTGAAAACAAGCAAATGTCCATTTCAATCAGTAAATATTAAATCAGTAAAGATGCTAAATTAGAGCCTCGGTGCTAAAAGCTCAATTAAAATCAAGCATCATTAGCTCTCTGTTTTTACAATAGTCTATGATGGTAAATTCATATTAACTGTGAAAAATAGATGAGCTAACCTGAGTGTAACCTGAAGTGGGGCAGAAAAGATCTCGGCAAAACTCTGCATAATGCACAATATGATAGACAATTGTTTCCCAACTTTGGCTCCCTAGATGTGTTTGAACTACACCAGCATGCTTTTTGCACAAAATGTCTTAATGTCCTATATATAT
>CM044448.1:96445864-96457481 GCA_024363595.1 Xenopus borealis | reverse complement strand
TTTTTTTGTTCGGGGTAGGACTAAATTAGCAATTATTTCACAGTATCCAGGATTTATGTAAGGTGAAAGATGCATTGTATAACAGGCTTAAATGTTTCCTTAGTGAAAAAAGACCGGTTAAAGCAGTATGCATACACATAATTTTTCTTTTCATGGACATTTTTATTGAAATTGATTAGATTTGTTGGAGAATAAAAGGGAGGTTATGTGTATGACAAAAAGTCACACAGCAACACGTATAGGAAGGAGTATGTTTTTAAAAATGCACGTGAATCGGTTTTATTTGGCTTTCATATGTATATTTAATTACCCTATGTGTAGGAAGGGCACAATATCTAAATAGTGGCTTTATCTCAGGACTGATGGGTTCTTGATCTCTGTGAAAGCACTTTTGTAGAAAAGGAATGCACAAGCTATGCAGTTATTTTAACATTAGCTTTGTTTGCTCAATGCCCCAGTGTAGCTTATAGGTTGTTCTGGAGCTGAATCATTATTTCTATACGCTCATCCCAACCCTCTAATGTCACAGGAGGGCATGGGGCAGGCACAATAAAATAAATAAATGCCAGCTGACTGAAGAAGGGTGAATTGGAGCCTGTCATAGACAGAGTTTGGCCTGCCACCCACTGCCTAAACCTGCCTAACCCACGGGTTTCAGACTGGCTTACCCACACTACAAGGTATGCTGAGGTTTGCACTTATATATAGCCCAGAAGCAGTCATATCCCAATAGCAAAAGTTGTAAATTAAATAGCTCTATGTACAAAACGTTCCAAGCAATTTGCAGGGATTCCTTTGAGCCGCATAAATTGTTTTAGTTATATATAAAAATACTACCAAACACTTCCAAATCGGGAAATTTAATCCAGTCTTAATTTCGGATTCGGAAGTAACGTAACTATGTTACTTCTAGATCTGGGAAATCAATACAGTCTTATTCGCTGACTGAATAAATGATGGCTCACGTGGAAGACCCACATACTGCTCTTTAGCTCACTGAAGAATATTTAGTCACTTGTCACCATTAGTAATAATTACACAGCATATAAGTAACTTCAGCTCTGTGTAATGTGTCAAATTCTCTTCAATCCCACATTTCTGTGTGTATGCGAGTGCTCTGAACACAAGTGCCTTATCAAGATTACCCTTTGCTACACCCTTGGATAATCCCTGAGCCTGAGATTCCTACCTCGCTTATTACATAATAAGCAATTCAGTGCTACAAAATGAAGAACAATATGCACATTTACCTTCTAGAGTCCAGAAATCCCATGGAGTAAAGAGAAATTTCTCCAATTAAAGCATAGTCAGGCACCATCATAGCAACTGTTCTGAATAAAGCCTAAAATGGAAAAACTTTAGACTTTAGATTTCTTGAGCTTCTGAGAGAGTAATACAGCTATATAAAGGAAAAGTGTGCAGCAGACAGCAAAACATGCTAATTTTTCCTTAAGTGCATTTATAAAAGGATCCCAACCAAAAAATAATGAAATTCTCTTCACGACCAAAACACAAATATCAAGACATTTTGGAAAATGATAGCCTTATGACAGAACAACTTAGAGCATAATTCTATTACGCTTATTTAGCTTTTCTTGCAGGAAAGTTATTTCAAGATAGCCTTCATTTTCAACATACATGGGCAGAGGGGTGACCTCTGTTTTAACATTGGCATGGATTTTATATACTCTGCTCACTGTACAGTTACTGGGGAAAATTATGCTCGTGAGCAACAACACATGCCAGAGGCCTTTAGACTGACTGGGAAAATCTGGATTAATGGGGAACTAAAATCTAAAACAGAATAATGCTAGAAATGCTGTATTTTGTATATTAAATATAAACATGAACTTACTGCACCTGAAGCCTAATTAAACAAATTATTTATTTTTTCAAAGTTGGCGCAGTTGGCTGTCATCTTGTAACTTTGTTAAACATCTTTCAAAGACCATGCTCAGTGTGGTCTGGGCTTCTGTTGGGAGATTAAGTTTACGGATCATCATAAATGATCAAAACAGCACAAGTCAAATAATATCTGCCATAGAAGCCGATACAGCAAGACAGATTAATAATCAGAATATGCAGACAGCACTGGGTCTGCAGATACAAATCTCTACAGATTTGACGATTTATTTACAGGGAAATAAGCAACGCTGCTCAAGTTATGGGAAGTAAGGTGTGGGGGGTGCTCCCCTGCCATTAGAAAGTATGATCATTTCCCTGCAGAGCAGTTAGGGACCGTCTGAAGTTTCTATCCACATCAGTCAAAGCAACGAAGGGGGAATTTCATTGCATACAGTCAGGTTTATTAAAAAATGGAAGACATTTTTTAATTAAAGTATATTAGAGATTCATTTATTTTTCATTAAAGAAAGTAAAAATGGGATTTTATTTTTAAATGAGATTATACTTTAGGGAACATTCACGAAAATTAAGGTTTTTTTTTTAAAGTAATAAAGATATAACTTCCTGCTGCCCAGCACTGGTACAACTGGTGTGGTTGTTTCAGAAACTTTACTATAGTTTATATAAACAAGCTGCTGTGTAGCCATGAGGGCAGCCATTCAAAGCTGAAAAAGGAGAAAAGGCACAGGATATAAAGCAGATAACAGACACTTCTGTAGTATACAATGGGATTCTTCAGAATCTGTTATCTACTGTGTAACCTGTGCTTGAATGGCTGGCCCCATGGCTACACAACGAATTGTTTATATAAACTATAGTAGAGTTTTTAAAGCATACACACCGATTTTACCAGTTCAAGACATGAGTCCGTTATATTGTCATTCCTTTACAACACTTACAATTTTTTGGTATTACTAATCCTTTAACAGCCCTCTCTGCTCTTCCTGTAGATCAGTAGTTTGAAGACTGTAGGGTTGCCCCCCCATGGGAACAGGAGAGTGGAGAAGTGGTTGGGCAGTTCTACCTAAAGGCCACTTAGATTGAATGCTATTGTGCTTTCTAAGATACACCTGAACGTCAAGCTTGATGGTCAGTTTGGTTGAGTTTAGAAGTATTTGCTGTACTAGGTAAAATGGGAATCATTACTGAATGTCTTACACAGCATCTTTCTCCTATATTTGTAAACTATGAATAAGTACCGGAGGGTGTTAGTATCATGGGGTCTGTATGTCATTTTTAATTATATGTTTTAAAGGGCAAGTAAAGGCAAAAAAGTAAAATCCCATGCTTACTTTCTAATGAAATAGAAACTTATCTCCAAAATACTTTTAAAAATGTGTACTGTTTATATAAGAAACCTGTCTGTATGCAGTGAAATTCTCCCTTCATTTACTGCTGTGGATAGGAATTGTCAGAGGGTCCCTAACTTCTATGCAGGTAAACAATCATACTTATGAACAGCAGGGGAGCCCAGTCTCACTTCACAGCCATGCAGAACTCCAACAGCTTTCTCTCCCTGTAGAGCAGTCAATGACTGTGTAGAGATTTGTATTGGATTTAATTTTTGCCTTTACATCCCCTTTACTGTTTCCAACTCCAGTTACAAGGACAAAGATCATGGAGTCAGATTTAAAAAGATAAACTGGGATTCTGTTTAAAGGATATTTGGTGCAGCCACTGGTTCTGGAAAGTTGGAGAAAATTTGTAAATTTTGGAGTCAATTTTGTAATACAAAAAATATAAAATACACATTAGATTACATGCAGTTTGACAATTCTGATTATTCACCAGTCATGCTGTTTCGTCTTCTGGCAGATATTATTTGACTTGTGCAGTTTTAATAATTTATGATGATCCCTAAGCAGCCCAAACCACAGTGAGTATGTGCACAGTCTTGGTCTTGCAGAGATGTTTAACAAAGTTACACGATTACAGCCCCCTGTGGCGCAACTTTGAAAACATAAATCATTTGTTTGATTAGGCTTGTGGTGCAGTAAGTTCATGTTTATGTTTAGTATACAAAATACAGCATTTCTTGCCTTATTCTATTTTAGACTTTCCTTGTCCTTTGAATCAAATTTACTATTTTTATGAATTGGTTTTCAGCAGCAGAATATTTTCCTTTTGTTTTTTTAATTCATATAATAATATAACTTACTGTGCAGATAATATTATTATTGTTGACCAAACACCTTGCTGAATGCACAGCTATGCACATGTATTGCCCTAGATAATATAACTTTTTAACTTTTCACTTGTCTTTAGTATTCCCCAAAATGCATCAGAACATATGGAAATACTCATAATGTAGATAAACTGTACATACCTTCAGATTGTCAGGAAGCTCAGCTCGACCTGCATATCCAGGATTCATTGTAATGAACACAGAACAGGTTGGATTTAATGTTAGCTCGGTGCCCTCAAAGAGAAATGTTTTAAGATTTCGGATGATTGCTTGTTGGATGCTCAGAATCTGTTGGGCCACCACTGACAGTACCTCAACCTACATAAAACAATGTATTTTTATCAGCAGTCATTGAACTATGATTGCTGCACCTGGAAATACTTACTGGATTATTTCAGCCAAATCAGCCAAAGGTTGCAACTGTTGTACAACACATTTTATTCACTGCATTTGTGTTCAAATTCTTTGATTAACTATACAAGTTGGTTGCAGCTATTCACTAAAGGTTTCCATTTCCGCACCCATAATATTACATGAAACAAAGTTTCATATGATATTTGGTGCATGCATGGCGGTAGACGAGCAGAAGACTTAGATATTGGTCAGCTTATCGATCAGGCTGACTGTAAAAATTGGATCGCCCACTGTTACTGCTGAATCATCAGATACAGGTAGAATTCAGTTCTTTCTACTTGTATATCTGACGATTCAGCTCTATCATGTCTGTATTGAAAACGAACGACTAATGGTTGTAGGAAAGATCATAACTAATATGTGTTTAGGGTACCCTAGGTTTAACACCAGGTATGGACTGGTATTTTAATTAGTAGCTCATTCACGAATATGGCTTTTAGGAACTTTCCAAAGATGCTAGCTTGATTTGTAAAGACATGATGAATAAGGGGTTTGTACCATATGGTTATACAAGCTAAATAGTTATATTATTTATTTGCTGTTATTTTTGCTGTACATTTGATTTGCAAGTAACCAGTCGCTCTCATTACCTCGATTCTGTTGAATTCATCAAAGCAAGCCCACGCCCCGGATTGTGCAAGCCCTTTGAAGAACTTTCCCATAGCTTTATAGTCAAGGCCATCAGAACAATTAAAGACAACACACTGGAGAAAGAAGATTGTTGAATTATAACTCAATACGTGAATAGAAACATAATTAATAAAAATTACAATAAAAGTGGAGCCTAACTGAAAATGTTTTTTGCTGGTGGGGGTCAGTGACCCCCATGTGAAAGATGGAAAAAGGCAGAAGAGTAAGGCATATAATTCAAAAGTTATAAAAATTAAAGATATCAAGACCAAATAATTAGTTTCTAAGAATAGAACCTTTTATAAGATACAATCAGTGACTTTTTTTTTTAGCCAGCTGCAAGGAGAACAATGAATGCAATGATTTTACTGGCCTCCAACAGACCTTCCCTACTGATATCTGGACAGGCTTGATTTTTCTGTAGGATCAAGGACTCTATTGGCTCATTGATGAAGTCCCTGTTCCTATTTTTTTGTATCCCCTTTATTGTAATTCATTTAAGCACAATATTGCCCACCCAAGGTAGGCCTATTGGAAGAAAGATCTGTTCATTGGCGACCTCGCAAATGTGCAAAATCTTACTGTGTAAGGGCACCTTGCCAATGAGCAAATTTGCCAAGAGTTCATAATTGAACCCCCAATCTATTACATACAGTAGATGCTACATCAGTTTTCACAAATGGTATTTTGTATTTGTTATAGTACATGTTTGATATCACTGTAGACATGTCAATAGCTTTTAATAAAGGTACATTTTGATTAAAATATCTCTTTTATTACTGAATCCTCATAAATAAACATACATATTTACATAAGTATTGTATAACCCCTTCTCCTTGTAGGCTCTTGTATTTCTCTAAATCTTTTCTGTATTCTTTCAGCACTGTTCTGTGACCTAGGGGCTGATTTATAGTATAGCTAATTTATTTAGAACACAGCAACAATGCTTTCTGCTCGGTAAAAAAAATACAGTTGGTCTCATAACTTCCAAGTCTGGGGGGGAATGTTCAGCCTCCTGACTTTACACTTAATTCCTACCTCTGCTCATTGTAATAGGAGACAGAAACCCCAGGCCCACTAGGATTTCCTTCCACAGACAGGCTCAGTGGCGTAACTACCAGGGGTGCAGAGGGTGCAATTGCACCAGGGCCCCCACCCCCTTGGGGCCCATCAGAGCCACGATAATGGTTATGGCAGGCAGTTATCTAGGGGGAAATATTACAGCACACATGCTATCAATACTCCAGCATGGGATTTATAGAGATAAGGGCCCGACAGGGGGGCCCAGGTGCCCATCCAGTACCGGGGCCCGCCAGGAAGTAGTTACACCACTGGACAGGCTTCTTACACAAAATAATTTCACCACCACTGTAGTCTTGAGGGACAGTGGTGCCTGACAATTTGCACAGATGTGTCAACATGAACATTTTTTGTTCATTGTGAGTGACGATGGCATCATTTCCTCCCTGCTTCAAAATGATATTTGCATTTTTACTGTAAACACAAGTGTGCTTCCAGTATTGACAAACCCCATAGTAGGAACCAGGGTCAGACTGGACAAGGGGGACACTGGGGAAAAAACCTGGTGGGCCCCAGCCCTCATGGGCCCCTGCAGGCCCAGACCTGCTCCCCCAGCTGCTCCAGAAACACTGTATCAAATATCTGAATCAAGTGTAATGAACTGATTCAATACAAGTATCTATTTGTTGTCATAAGAGAGTCCTGTAGTCTTTTTGCTTTGTTTCCTGTTTAGAGAGACCCTCCTAACATACTGTACCAATTACAATGAAATACCTTGTTTTTCAAGCATGGATTAAATGCATATATGGATACAGCATTCCGCATTCCAAATCTTTCACGAATGATTCGGGCGAATCCAAACCCAAACCCAAATTTGGGTAAAAAGAACTACAAACTTCAGTGAAAAAAAAAATCAACATTTTCCTTGTTTGTATGATGATATGTCACATGATTTTAAGGATTTGGATTTGGTTCACCCAGGCACTGGGATTCGCCTTAATCCAAATACTGAAAAAGGCCAAGTCTCAAACAGAATCCTTGATGAGGTGCATTCATAATACTAGTAATATACAAAATACAAAGAAGAAAGCAGTATTGATAAGGCCAGTGTTCATGTAATTCCTCTGCTAAGAATAATATAGTAAATGCTTCCAACCCTTTTTATTGAATTTGTTTTTATTACAGCGTTGTCTTTTTTTACAGACATGAAATAATACCTGTTTGGCCAAGGCTTTTGCTAGGTCTTTTGTTGTTTCTGTTTTACCAGTCCCTGCTGGTCCTTCTGGAGCACCTCCTAAATTCAATTTTAGAGCACCCATCAAGGTCCTAAAGCAAAAAAGAAAAAAAAAATCTGTCATACCATATGATAACCATCATGATTGTGATTATAAAATCTATTCATTCATTTTTGAGCTGCTTTTTGCAAAATATGTGCAATTGTTATAAATCAGTTGTTTAGAAAGTTATACTTTATCAATTAATCACTAAAAAATAAACAAAATAAAATTATCATACCGGTAACACCGATCAGTCAGTGGTGTAATAACCAGTCTTGGAGAGTTTCCTAGGTACTCGTATCCATATTTGACTTCCGTGGTGATCATTTTGACCATAACATCTTGGCCTTCCCAGAAATATCTCAACTGGGATATCCACTGGAAATCGCTTAAACTAGACACTTTGTCCTGGGCCAGTTTTGCAACAACATCGCGGGCTGTAGAAAAATCCTTTGTTAGCTGCTATAGTTTATTGTGGTGCGTTCATCATGTACAGAGTATGCAAAATGAGCTAATTTCTACACTGAAACACTAAAGCAGGACTGAAAGAGGATTATCACACTGTGCAAAGAATATTAAATGCATCACTGCATTTTCCCTATTAAAGTATGTTTACAAGCTAACCAACCACATTCCTCACTGTCTGCTTCCCTATGAAACTACAAGATCTTTGGTCATGCATCAATGCTGTAAGATCTTTAGTGAATCCCAAGTAAATGGTATCACTTTCTTCCACCTTGAAATTAAATCAGATGTCCCCAGGTCTGAGTCAAACAAACAGCCTTCTATAATATTTGGAAGGAAGTTGATTTTATTATTAATGAGGTGACAATTACACCAATTACAGTAGCAATTATCCATTGTGGCATAGCAGTAAGAAATAACATTGTGTATAGTTTGTGTGCAGATGTTTCATTATCCATGCACAATATAAGTTTGTTTTGCTGCTAAATAGCAAGCTCCTGCTTTGGTACCTGAAGCCAAAAAAAATATTATTTACTGAATGCAGCAAAAGAGAGGTTGATGATGAATAATTTTCACTTTAGAAGCAGGAGTCTTGCTATTAAGCCAGTCCCTAAGCACTTGGCTGTTTTACCAAGCTATAGACATCGAATTTGGAAGATTATCTTGAAAAAGAAAGAGTTGTTATAATTCAAACGGCATTCAGAAAAACCTGTTGATTCTGGAAGCATTTCCGCCCACCTAATTCCATAGTATTATGCATAATGAAAACCTTCTGGTTTAATAATATAGTACAATTGATCTTATTCACAGACTTCAGACTGTTTTAGTCTCAGCATATTGAATTTTTATTGTCATATGGACAATATGTGGAATCGTATTTACATTTCTTAAACGGGAATATTCATGTCAGTATTTTCATTCAAGAAGCAGATTCTGCAGTAGTATTACGTTCAGGTATGGGACCTGTTATCCAGATTGCTCGGGACCTGGGGCTTTTCCAGATAACGGATCTTTCTGTAATATGAATCTTCAGACCATAAGTCTACTAGAAAATTATGTAAACATTAAATAAACTGAATAGGCTGGTTTTGCTTGCAATCAGGATTAATTGCATCTTAGTTTTGATCAAGTACAAAGTACTGATTTATTATTACAGACAAATAGGAAATCATTTTTTAAAATTTGGATTATTTCATTACAAAGGAGTCTACGGGAGATGTTAATTCCGTAACTCTGGATATCAGGTTTCAGGATAACGAATCAAATACCTGTAGTAGTGATATTGCAGTAAAAATGAGAATCGCAAGGTATTTCATAAATGAGGGTCACAGAAAAGATGAGTATGAGGAGCCACATCCTTTTCTCTGTTGGGAGGAATGGCCATTTGCTCTACTACAGACACCTGAAAGACCAGTTTAAAGATCAGTTAGGATGAAATGTGGGGTGAATATGTAATTGTTGGCCTAAATATTCTTGGACCTGTGCAGTGGTTGAATTGGGATCAAAAAAGTGAAGGAACAGTATGTGCGGGGCATGCAAGGCAAACTTTTATCTGTACCCTCAAATATAAGCCACACCCATGATTATAATAATCCTTACCTGCCAATACTTTCTAGTTTCGGCCACTTTAAAGGGAAACGGTCACGGGAAAACATGTGTTTTTCAAAACTTATAAGTTAATAGTGCTACTCCAGCAGACTTCTGCAATGAAATCCATTTCTCAAAAAAGCAAACAGATATTTTATATTCAAATTTGAAATCTGACATAGGGCTTGACATTTTGTCAATTTTCCAGCTGCCCCTGGTCATGTGACTTTTGCCAGCACTTTAGGAGGGAACTGCTTTTTGGCAGGCTGTTATTTCTCCTTCTTCTTCTTACTGAAGGTGTCAGTTCTGTTGTTAGGCTTCTGGGGGGGAAGGGAGGGGGTGATATCACAAATTTGCAGGACAGCAGTACCAAGTAAAGAGTGACTGAGGTTTATCACAGCACAAGTGACATGACTTGGGGCAGCTGGGAAATTGACAATATGTCTAGCCCCATGTCAGATTTCAAAATGAAATATAAAAAATCTCTTTGCTCTTTTGAGAAATTAACTTCAGTGCATAAGTCTGCTGGAGCAGCACTATTAACTGATGCATTTTGTTTTTTTTCCCATGACAGTATCCCTTTAAGTCAAAACCATTTTGCTATTTCCATGTTTATTAACAAAACAACAACAGTGATCAACAAGTCACATTACCACTAACCTGGAAAACATTTCATGAGCAATGGCTTTATTTTTACAAACATCTCTGGTTGTATAATGTGACATGTTGATTGCTGGTGGACTGTATTGGATTTGTTAGTGCAGCAACTGCCATTTGCAACTTAAATACTGAGCCATTATGCTAGTAATTACTAGCATTAATAATCAGTTTTTACCCCAGAAATGCTAGAAACCACAATAGAAAATGGATGTAATTAACCCCAGAAATGCCAATAACCGCCTTATAAAAGGGAAAATAACCACAGGCATGCCAGTCTTCTATAATTCCTGATAACCTGTTTCCTGGACTTCTGACCTTGCCTGGACTTTCACTCTGATATTATTCTGCCTGCCTTTGAACTCTGGCCTGGACTTTGATTACGATTTTGCCTGAACTCTTTTGTACTGCGATTTTGGAATTTAACCCCTGAAGCTTCTTCCTTGGTCCTGACATCTCCCGCTGGGAGCAGATAGGCCCCCCTGACATTATAATCGAGCCATGGACCCATCCGAGGAAGCTACACCAGATGTCGGAAGATCCCTCATGGGGGTTGGCGACTCGCATGGAAGCGTATTAGACTCAGCAAATCCGCATTAGGCAAGTACTTTATACTCTTATTTTTCGTATGCCTCCTGATTCTCCAGCCATGGGGAATCCCACCGTTACTCCTTCACTAGTGGTCTCACTGGCTTGTGAGCCACGCATCCCTCCTCCAGCAATGGGGACCCATAAGGCTACACTTCTGAGTGGGCGAAAGTGAGTTATCTACTTGGCCTTCAGGCTTGGCTTCCAGGTATGTCTAGGAGACTAAATAGGCATGTTACACATTTCTCCATCTTTGTCTTCAGGATGGGCCCAAATCTTGGGAACCATTACAGTATACAGGTATGGGACCTGTATTCAGAATGCTCGCGACCAGGAGCTTTCCTTCATATCTTAAGTCTACTAGAAAATCATGTAAACATTAAATAAACCCAATAGACTGGTTCTGCTTAAAATACGGATTCATTATATCTTATTTTGGATCATGTATAAGGTACTGTTTTTATAATTATAGAGAAAAAGGAAATCATTTTTTAAATTTTGGATTATTTGGATAAAATGTAGACTATGGGAGACACCTCTTCCATAAGGATGTATAACAAAGTTAAAATTGCAAAAAAACAACAAATATTTGCAAGCACTAAAAGCACTTTGTTTGGCATAATTATAATTTTATTTTGGAGATAACAACTTTAGAAATCACTATAGCAATTTAAAACACACAAGAAAAATCTGTGCACAGACTTTGTATGGTTCAAGACACACACAGATTAGTTTTTTATAACACTTTGGTGACTGCACTGAATATTAACAATATTGCACTGGATTCTGTTATTTGTTTTTTTCCATAGCCTGTGGCTCTGATCTTTAATTGTATCTTCCATAAGGATAATGGGTTTCTAGATAAGGAATCCATGCCTGTGTGTATATA